>CM065365.1:900000-1485000 GCA_033032245.1 Poecilia picta | reverse complement strand
CATGGTATTTGGCAGACCAGCTGTGACATTGGAGTGTGGAGAGGAGATAAACAGAATAACTAATTATGTGAAATCCACTTGATAATTCAACTAAATTCTCTCTATTAAGTTTGTGTTAAAAAAATCAACAAAAACTCAATTTGATCTTGGCATCACTACTAAAAATCTCATAAATTTTAAGTTAAATATTCATTTTAGTCATTTCTTTTTGGAAATGACTTCTTTCTGATTCATAAGCAGAACAATCCATAAAAACATGCTGAACCATTTCAGGGAGATTACATTCATCACTATTACTTTAATGCACTCGTATCTCTGCCACTCATCTTACATAGGAAATCCATGAAGTTGAATGTTCCATAGATTTCTTATGGAGTGTCGCTTTGGGTTGCCAAGCAACAGTCTCAAAATCTTCAGAATATGAGTAGAAAAATGAGCAAAAATACCAATCAGTCAGTGTTTTATGTGTTTTCTTTTCCCATGTTTTGGTGATCCATTAGAGTTACTACATAAACACACAAGGGGGAAAAGTCCCTGTTTGTTGTGAAGAGGTCAGGGTCTGTTTGCATGACAAAGTCAAACATTTTACACCTACACAGTTTAAAGTGCAGTTGTGTAAAATCACCCATGACTCTGACATCAGACCATGGAGCAGTATGGACATGATTCTGATTATTTATTTAACTGTTGAACTTTGACCTCTCAGTGGTGGATAAACACAGAAAAGTAGCAGGATATTTATCAGATCAAACTTTTAGAAAACTGAGGTCTCCAATCTGAATTTCAGTTTGAAAGACTTTTGCATTTTAGCTTTAATTGATCCACATTCATTCAAGTGCAGAAATTAAAGGCAATCGAAGGTGCAGGTGGAGTCTGAGTGGGTGAAACACGGTGAGGGAGAGTGGGAGGGGGGGGGGGGCTCTGTTATCTGCAGACTGAATCTGAGGACATTCACTGAGAGTCATGGATTATCCATGGACCCAGATGTGGAAATGGACTCTGCACATCCTCTTGTGTAGGATGTCTGTGGGCCGAGGATCAGCTACACCGTGAGTCTTCTTGCATTTTTAAACAACAATGCGTTGATATTATTGAGCCATTTTCAGATTCCATCAAAGTCTGATTACTTAATGCAACGGTTGTGTGTGTGAATCTGTCTGCAGACATTACATGGTGGCCAGTCCTGCTGTTCTTGAGTCTGGAGCAGAGACTAAATTCTGTGCCAGTCTCCTGCAGCCCACTGAGTCTCTGCTCATGACGGTCACTTTGGTGTCACAGCACGGCAGCGTAACTCTGCTGGACAAAACATCCAGCACAAAATTTAATGAGAGCTTTCAGTTTCAGGTCAGCAAACCAGCAACAATTTTTATCATCTGCTTGTATTTAAACATGTCAGTGTCTTGAATCCTCACAGAAAACTGTCAAGAAACATATCTTTCTTAATTTTTTACAAGATCTTTAAAAAAATAAAAAATAAATAAAAATCACCTTGGTGCTAAACACAACAATCCAGTCTTCTTTTTCCTTTTTCTTAAAGGGCCAGTACATTGTACTTTTTGTCTATACCCAGTGTGGATAGACATAAAAAAATATAAGGGGGCGCTAGTGAGCAATGATGAAGTAGGCAGCGTTTCCCTAGAGCTCATGCAAATTTAATAATATATGTAGCATGAACTTGACATTTCAACAGTTGTTCTACAATAGGCTGGGAGAAAGAATAGAGACTCAGAATGCCATTCACATCAGGGCCGTGCAGAGACCTCTAAAGGAGCAGGTGCTCAAAAAAAGGGCACATCAAACCGCATTACAGGACAGAATATTAACAAAGCCACACAGCTTTCAGAGTTTAATAAACAATGATAAATTACAAAATTGTGAAATATACAATCAAAGCTAAGGAAATCTCTATCTAGAGCATACAACTATGCATATGTAAGATATTTTATTAGTAATTTCTTTCTGCAGGTCTGTTTTGTTATAGGAAAGTATTTTGGGGTTCCAAACCCGCAATTTAGCAAGATATGTAAATCAGAGCTAGACCACCACACATATTTTGTCTTTACAGAATTACACTATTAAAAATATAAAGGGCACAATGCAACCTTTTAGTGACTGTAATATATAAAAAGAGAGCTGCCTGTTTGCAGCAGTGGAGATGAAGATGGTCCATTCAGGAAAGCAGAGCTGCATCAAACTTTAAGGTGGAACTGCAGAAAAAAGAAAAAAGAAAAAAACAAAAGCAAAAATTGCATTGTTAATACATATCACCATGAGAAAACCCTGCTGAGTTTTGCTTAAAATAACTTTAAAAATTTAAATCACACATTTTGTCTCATGAAGTGAAAAAATTATTTGCAAAACTTATTTGCGCATGTCAGAAATCAGTTTTGGTTTGTGACTCCCACATGAAGTGGTGGGCAGGGTCCAAACTTGCAACAAAAGATTTCCGATGTGTGCAAATAAAAGTTTATGTTTGGCAAATTACTTTTTAAGTTCACAAAAATGAGTTACTTTTTTTAAAAGTCTTTTAAACAAAACGATTTGTTATAACAAAAGAAATCATTACAATTCCAAAAGTTTTGATTACAATTTTATTTTACTTAGCTGAGGTTAGTTTTTTTTATTGAATAATTGGGGGAAAAATTAACTTCATACTCTGCAAACCAGACCCTAAATTTAAACTCTGGGTTGAGTTTTTCCCCTTCATTAATGACACCCTTTTATAACATACATTATATCTATCATGGTAATTCAGGGTGAGTTATTTTTAAATATAAATGAATATCCTTGTTGGACTTTTATTTAAGTGTTATTCTCCTTCAAGATACATTTACGTAACGCTGGAATAAATGTAACATACATTATGCAGCAAAGGAAATTAGAAGATCGGATATATATCAATTATGGAGATGATCGGCCCCTATTGCATAAGCCATACTGAAGAATGACTGCTATCATTAACGATACAGAGAAGAAGCTTTTTAGTTATCTAGCTTTGCTAGCAAAGTCGCTAGCTAGCAGCTAGCTAATAGCACATCAACAACAGCCTAAAGTCTGTATGATAAAAATACTGAATAAATAGATATGAACAGTTTTTCCTCACCTGTCTGTCTCCTCCTGCTCAGTAGTTCTTCAGAGAAAGGCAGACAGAGGCCTGTCAGTGTCTGTTGTATTTCGTTACCTCACCGCTACTCAGTGCTGAAGCAGAAATGATACAAAGTTCAACGTGATTTTCCATCATCTGACGAGTATTCACCAAAAACTGTTCTGTAATCTGGAACGTTCGCTAAGTTGATCTCGGCAGTTAGCTGCTTTATCTCACTGTGCGAGAGGGAACTGCATCATGCGTCACGGGCAAAAGGTCAAAGAGGGCTTATTATGTTGTACAATAAAATAAAATAAAATAAAATAATAATAATAATTTTAGTACATGTCATTATGTGTCAGAGGATGGCATAGAAAATAATAATACCAGAAAGAAAAAAAAATTGACCAAAAGGGCACTTTGGGGCAAGGAGCAAAAAGGGAAGGTGCTCAAGCGCCCGCAGCCCCCACAACCCCCCCCTCTGCACGTGCCTGATGAACACTGTTCTTACCCAGGAAATTGATGAACCAACTTCATAAAATGCTTCTGGTGTAGATTTAACTGAATTAAAGGGCAATGAGTAAATGTTCAGTGACTGTTTGAACAGCCGTTTCTGCCTATTGATTTATCACCACTAACTAAACAAAAGTTCAGACTACAATGCGTGTTGAAACAAGCTTCAAACAAACTCGTCCCAATCTTCTGACCTGAGGTTCTCTCATTGTACACACACCTTTGCACTTTCTTATGTTGAAATACTTGTTGCTGGAAAAGAGCGCACAAGAACACATTTTTTTAGAGAGGGATAAATAGATATTTACAGTCATATTCAAAAAAATGTATCAAGTGTCCAGACAAGGTTAAAAGTACCTTTTGAAAATATCAAACATGAACAAGTCATCAAACATTCTTTCCATTAAGCCTCATTTCTGTATTAAAGATGTTTTTATTGATCTGATGTGGTGTTCTAATCTTAAATGTCGTATTTTCATTAGTAATTAAAAACTAAAGGCTTGAGAGCATTTAGTTAATTATATTCAGTTACACTAGCTGAATATAATTAACTGAATTGAATATGACTGTAAAACACAACACTGACACAATCCTGGAAAGTGCTTTGATCAGTTACGATCTTCTAAAAAATATGCCTCAACATTTTTATCAGTCCTGTGCCCCTGATTCTGACATGCAGTTTATCTAATTATTGTTTAATTCATTTTTCTCGGTAAAGCACTTTGAAATGCCTTGCTGGTGAAATGTGCTATACAAATAAATTTTGATTGATTGATTGATTGAATATAGAACTGCTAACCTGAAACTGAAGAGGCTTTGCTTTGTTATAACACTTTCTGCATCCAAAAAATCTGTTCAGTATTTTTGATAAAAGAATACCAATAATACAAACATATTGCCAAAAAATAATGGATAATCTACCTTGTCACATAAGAACTTAAATACAGAGTTTAATTTAATATTGGTTTGCAGCCATAACAAGTTCAGCTCTTATGGGGAGACTTTCCATGAGGCTTAGAAGTGTCTTTTACACATTTCTGACTGTTCGTACTGTAGTGTATTTGTGAAGTAAAACATTGTTGAAGGAGAAAGACTAACTGCAACCTCAGCTCTAATTTACTGCAAATGTTGAGGTCAGAACTCTGTGCAGGCCCACGTGTGTTAGAATCGTGGCAACAAACCAACAAAAGGTAAATAACCTTTTTTTCTTCTCAGACAGAGTAAGTTCCCTTGTAAAAAGAAAAGTATACTTTATTATACTTCAAACATACTTACATTTGTGAAAGTACACTTTAAGTATGCTAATTATTAAGTGTACTACCTATAAGTATATCTGAAGTAGCCTATACTAAAAATATACTTGTACCAATTTCGAAATTAGTACTTTAAACACACTTAAAGATAATTGTACCAAAATACACTTTTAATATATTAAATAAAAGTATACTTTAAGTCAGCGGTCCCCAACCTTTTTTGTGCCGCAGACCGCGCGATCCGTACAGAAATGAAATGAAATTTTATTCGAACATGATACAAGTATAAAAATAAGATAGTGCACAGTAACAAGAAGTGCATAAAAAAAGAAGAAAGATACAGTTTTTGTCTCAATTAACATATCACGGTCGAAATGGGGTAGGAAGAAGTGAGAACTTATTAACTCCGACCCCCTAAACACATGAAAACTTTACAGTCCTACCATCAAAGAAAAAAATAAAAAATAAAAAATCAAAGTCAAAGTGACAGTCAACAGTTACTAATATTTACATTACATTTTCCCTTATTATGCTGGTTTGTCTTTCCAAACCCTTACACCAAATTGTTATCTTCAATACACACATTATTGCTTTCTCTCACCCATGTCTATATCTGTTGAAAATGACCTCCTTGTATTTTATTTTGAATTGTATTAAACTATTGCTTTGTTTCAAATATTCATTTAACTTGTTCCATAACTTTACACCTTTAATTGAAATACAGAAGCTTTTTCTTGTTGTTCGCAAACTGCGGATCTTTAAATTTGAGAGACCCCTTAAGTTATAGCCCCCTTCTCTTTCAGAAAACATGCTCTGCATGTGCTCAGGTAGCAACGTTTTAGATACTTTGAACATAAATTGAGCCATTTTAAATTCTACAAGCTCGTCAAATTTGAGAATTCTGGATTTTATGAAGAGTGGGTTTGTGTGCTCATAATAACCAACATTATGGATAATTCTAATGGCTCATTTCTGTAGGATGGTTACCGGATGTAAAGAGCTCTTGTAAGTAACTCCCCACACTTCACAGCAATATGATAGATATGGTAAAATCAGAGAGTTATATAGAATATGAAGTGATTCAGCATTCAGTACATGTCTAGCTCTAGCCAGTATATATATATATATATATATATATATATATATATATATATATATATATATATATATATATATATATATATATATATATATATATATGTGTATATATATATATATAATATATATATATATATATATATATATATATATATATAGATATATATATAGATAGATAGATAGATAACAGTGCAGTTGGGGGGTTAGAGGGCATAGAGAACAACAGAGTCTACAGACAATAAAGTTACTAAAAGAAGTCAGGGAGCTTCTTCTCAATGTTAACTCTGATCAAAGCAAGTGTGTTTGTTGTGTAGGAGTTTTGTGCTGTGAGAGTGAAAATGGGTGGAGTCTCTGTTATCTGCAGCTATTTATTAGGTAGTGATTGAGAGAATCGTCAGTTAGTCATGGGTCTTTCTGGGAGCCAGATGTGGACATGGACGTTTTGTGTCTTCTTTTGCTGGACATGGGTCACCCCAATATCGGCCGAGCCGTAAGTTTATATGAACTTTTTGGAAGAATATTAGGTAACACTTTATTTGAAAGGGTGTGCAGTGACAGTGATTGACATAACACTGTCATAAACATGACATAACATCTGTTATAAAATTATTAAATTATCATAATTTACAAAGTCATGCAAAGTTGGCACTTTTAATGGACGTTTAATACAACGTTTAGAGCAACTTTGCATTAAAAGTGTCATTATTTACCGAATGACACTTTGACAACAGTCATAAACATTCATAAAGGCTTATTCATGTTCATGACAGACGTTATGTCATGTTTATGACAGTGTCTTATGCAAAGACCTTCAAATAAAGTGTTACCCAATATTTATAATTGGTTGGGTTTGAATATAAATTGCGGGTATTCAGAGCAGTGAGTTCACAGCTGTCTGTGTGGATCTGTCTGCAGACATTACATGGTGACCATGCCTGTCATTCTTGAAGCTGGAGCTCAGACCAAATTGTGTGCGAGTCTCATGGAGCCCAATGAGACTCTGACCATGACCATCACTCTGACTTCACAAGGACAGAATACAATCCTTCATGAGAAGACCTCCGGGGAGGAGTTTCTTGAATGCATCCAGTTCCAGGTCAACCTTCAAGAAACATTTATTTGCTGTCTATGTACACACATAAAAACAAGAAAATTGATTATTGTAAGTAGACTTCTATTTTTTACTAAAAAGGAAGGATGAAAAAAATATCTTGCTGTCACAGGTCCCTTCAGTGGAAAACGAAGAGGTGACAAAATTTGAAGTTGAGGTACAAGGACAGACGTTTTACTCAAAAGAAGAGAGGAATGTCCAGATCAAAGCCTACCAACCACTGACCTTCATCCAAACAGACAAACCCATCTACCTCCCTGGACAAACAGGTAACTGGAACATCTGGTTAATAGAAAACTGTTTGAATCAATGAAAACCCACTGATGTTTGCATGTAATGCAACAAAGTGGAAATCCTTCATCAAATAAACTCACAGTTTCTTAAAACCTCTCCCAGTTCATTTCAGAGTAGTCTCAATGGATACGAAGTTCAGACTCGCCAATCAGATGGTAAGTGGATAAATTTAGTTCTCTAGAAAAAAAATCAATTTAGGGTCCAAATAAATCAAAAGGTTAATCTGATTACTCCTCTGTAATCTGTGAAGTAGGAAACTTTGACTTTCAAACAAACAGCTTTCAGAGTCCAGGGGAAAAACATGGTGAGATGTCAAAACACAAACTAACAATCGTTTATCTGAAAAGTGAAAACATGAGTTCTGGTTCTGAAGCGTACCTTCAGATTGGCTTTTTTTTTGTTTTTGAAAAAAATATCAATTTAGGGTCCAAACAAATCAAAAAGTTAGTTTGATTACTCTTTGAAACTTTGATTTTCACAAATGCAGAATGAGGAGTTCAGAGAAAACATTAAAAACTAAAAGGTTAAATGTAAACTGATCATCATTTATCTGAACCAGGTAGCAGTGAGTTCTGGTTCTGGAAGCTCAGTTAGCAGAGAAACGGAGTGCTTTGAAAATGGACCTTTACCCTTGGAGCTTTTCCACATTTTCCTATGTTACTTTCACACACTTTGTGGTATTTGTTAGTGTATGGAATAGACCAACACAAGGCAGTGTTGTTTTGTGAAAAGTGAAGAAAAAGTATGGATAGTTCTCAGAATGTTTTTGAAGCTAAAATGTTAATGTGTGGCTTGAATGTATCCAACTCCTCTGAGGTTTGTGGGGTAATTGCAGCACATTTACATAATTTTCCAACCTAGGGACATCATTTATCGTACATACCGGTATAGAGTTTTGCCATAGTTATCCAATTGGATTTGGGACTTTGAGCTCTGTAGTTCAGGAATAGGCTAAAAGAAAACCTGTTCAGACTCGAGTTGTTAATTTGCCTTCTATTCACTGCTTTGCTCCCATAAGAATCTTCTATGGAACGTCATGCATTAATAATTAAAATATTAATCAGTTGAGGTTGTTACTCTAAACTACAAAATGAATAATCATGGCACCACTAAGTAAAAATGAAATTTATCATGTTAAACAGGTTTTAGTGTTTAAGTTTAACTCAGTCTCCTTCCGTTCTTTGTCCAACAGTACAACATCATTGAACTCGAGGTAAGAAGATACACAATATTTTTTATCTTAAGCAGTTTAGTTTTTATCTTAAGCACATAAGTAGTTTAGCCTGCAAGTTTAGGGTTTTTTGCAACAGCTGGCTTTTTTTTCATTTGTGGCAACTATCAAGGGGCGCAGTTAGCAGGAAACAATTTTTCAGTTTCACTTTAAACCTTGTAAGTTCATCTCAGTGCACTTAAGAAGCACAGAGAAATGCAACATGAGTCCAATTTGAAGTGTTTACTGTTGAGGTGAGATGTGCAAACGACACATTTGGTACAACTCATTGTGATGAACTTGACTAAATAGGATCCAAACAACAACAGGATTGGACAGTGGCTCAATGAAACATCCAGCAGCAAAATACTGCAGCTCTCCTACAATTTAAACTCTGAAGCCCGTGAAGGAACCTACAGAGTCTCTGTGACAGTTTATAGAAATAAGATCTGGCACAACTTCAGAGTGGAAAAGTACGGTATGTGAGGAATATTTTTTTTCTTGATTGTTTTACACAGAGTCTTTTCTCTTTATATCGTCTTGTTAACATGTACTGTTTTGGTTTTAGTATTGCCTAAATTTTCCATAACCATCGATGCAAAAGACGAAGTCAGTATTGGGCAGGAAGAATTTGAAACTAAAGTCTGTTCAAAGTAAGTACAAGTTATTTTCTAACAAATAAGCACCAGAATATATCAGTCTTAAGCAGTTCCTCTCAGTGGTGACTCTGATCTGCTCTAATTTAACCAGGTATACATACGGACAGCCTGTGCCAGGAAGTGTTACAGTGAAGGTCTGCCGTCCTGTTAACATTTATGGTTATAATGGACCAATGTTTCAAAGAAATCCAGAAGACTATAACATAACGTCTCCTTGTGAAACGATGACAAAACAGGTAGAGTGACACATGCTGAATGTATGCTGGGATGAATCAACACTTTGTTTGATTCATTTATACAATCAGCATTAACGGGATTCAATCTTTTTCTGTTATTGATTTAGAACCCGTTTATATCTTTACTAGGTTAAATGTGAAATTTGATCAATTTTTAAAATATAGACCAGCACACTTTTGTCCCTCGACCCAGCCAGAATTTCATGCCAAGTTTGAGCCGTCTAACGTTCAATCAATATCCAAATTTAGCAAAAGGAAAAAAGAGAGAGAAAAAGAACATCTTTAACACTGAGATGAATTGATCATTTTTTTCTCAGGTTTGAGTTGTCAGATGTAGATGTGCTTTTGTTTAGTTAGCCATTCAGCAACCTTGTTAGAGAGCTTACTGGTTACTAGGTTAGGGGTAAATCCAGGTGGTGGCTAGCTGAGCTAACTGCAAGTTAGAGAAAACCATGTTAATTTGTGACATTAGTTATATTAACTTGCCTTAAAGTTTCTGTCAGGTAGCGATAGAGTGAAACAGGGTGTGCAATGCAGTCTGTTATTTTAAGGAGCTCGTTTCAAAGAAATGTGAAAGTCTAAAATGATGGTTTCAACTTTTTGTCTGTTTGGTCAGTCACCATTATTTTTTGCAATTTGACTTTTCAGATGGACAAAACAGGCTGCGCTATGTTTGAATTTAAAATGTCAAGTTTCACCAAAATTGACAAAAAGATATTATATGATAAACTTGATGTAAGTGCCACTATGGAAGAGGAGGGAACAGGTAAATCTTGTTTACGTGCTTTATGTTTCTTCTGTTAAAGTGGACTTTTTCACAATGACACTAATGATAAGATGGCTGTCATAACATGGAATATTTTTTTTACATTCAGGTATTTCTGACTCACAAACGAAGAGAATAGAAATTTCATATGTAATTGGAAAGCTGGCTTTTGTTGATCCTCCCAAGATTTATGACCAAGGCTCAAATTTGGAAGGAAAGGTAAGAATAATAAAGAGTTATCAAAAAGTATTCGTCTCCTTACACATTTTTTGCTTTTTGATACACTTGTGCTTTAGATCATCAAACAAATGTTAATATCAGACAATAATAACCTGAACAAGGACAGAATATAATTTTAAAATTGTAGTTTCATTTATGTTATGAGAAAACAACCTGGTTTTTTGTAAAAGAAAACCTCATCACCTCGCTTCTTAAATCAATAATTACTGGTAAACGGTTTTTGAACAATATGTTCAATTTTTCAAGTCCCATAAAGGAGCAATCACTGCTTCACTTGTAAAACTTGAAAATAATTTAAAAAGACACTGTCTGACAAGATGAAGTAGGCTAAAATATCTTAAAAAGCAACCAATCATGTCTTGATGTAATGTACTTCAAAAACAGATAAAATCTGTTTCACTTTTGTTTCACTTTTGAAAAGTTGCACAGCAGTTTTTAAAAGGCAGATAGAATGTAACATTGAGTTCTTTGTTCCTGTAGCAACAATTAGCAAAAGTTTGGTACAACTGTACATCTGCCAAGTTCGATATACAAGATACTTCAGTGCTACAAACGTAGTACAAACGTTGTTAAAAGTTCACTAGAGGAGCCGTGTTGTGATGACTTCCTAAAAGTAGAGTTTCAAAAAGAGCAGATGATGTGAAATAAAAATATTTTGCTTGTTTGTTCACATTTCCAAATATGTAAAACTTGTATGTGAAATCCTAATGTGATATGCAGAAAACTTGAAAACGTCCCTCTTACGCACTAGGGGGCGCAATAACGTCACGTAGCGAGGGGCTTGTTGGGTCAGGAAGTAAACATGGATGGTGGAATGAATCAAAAGTTAATGCAACACTAATGGACACAAACTACAAGTTTTGGATACACGTTAAGAAAAATTTTAACGTTGTTGTCCAACCATTCTGTCTACTAATAATCTTTTATATTCAAATTCATTGGATGATCTAATATATTCAAATGTGACAAAAAAGCAAAACTAGAAGAAGCTTTTAACAGAGGGTAAATAGTTTTTTTCACGACACTATTTCTTTGTACAATATATATTTAGTTTTTTATAATTTTTTTCCTTTAACATTGTGAAGCTCTACTTAGAACCTTCTTAAGATCCAATAGTGCAAAATGCAAATTCTTGCAATTTTTTAACTGGTCTTTGGATTTTGATCAGGAGTGTATGTGTATATATATATATATATATATATAAACATATATTTATACATATATTTATAAAATATGTTTTCAAATCATGTTGGTCAATTTATAATGTAAAATTGTATTTTCTATAGGTCAAGGCTGTTCACTACAATGACACACCCATTCCTGACATGCCGCTGTACTTGTTCGAGGGTAATGTTTGGTCTCAAAACTTACTGCAGAACCTCACAACAGACACAGATGGCCTTGCTTCATTCTCTATCAGCACAGAGACATTTAGTGGAGATGTCTCACTCACTGTGAGTAAATCACAACTCTAAAACAGTGGTTTTAGAACACAACTCCTCCTGAATAAAACAAACCCTCTTGCAATCTCTTATAACCACCATCAGCTCTTCCTAAAGCTTGTTTTCTGTACAAACAGATACGTTCCTTGCCAACATTGGAGTACTATGCATACAGATCGACTCACATTCCCACAGGACTTCTCACAGTTCAGCAGTCCCAACCTCCTTCTGACACAACCAAAAGCGCCAGCTCCTTGAAGATCAAAAAGAGCGACACAACACTTCCATGTGACAAAGAGGTGGAGATCTCCATTGATTACACTTTTGTTCGCGAACCACAGGGATCTGTGAATATTATGTATCTGGTGAGTAATGTCTCTGGTCAACACTATTATCGATTATCTTATGAGTATTGAAATAAACTCCACTGACAGTTTCACATCAATGCTGTCTTTGTGGTGGTTGGTTTTTGCAAGCAGTGCTCTGATTGCTGGCCTGAAGGCAGAATTTTAAACAGTTTGTGACCAGGATATGTGTGGTCCTAAGACATGGACTACAGTTCTTGGGACCACACTGCCCTTTATCTAACTCAAGACCTGTACAAGTCCTGGATGGAGGGAAGGTCACCCAGATGATCCTCTCCCCAGGTTCAATTGCTCATTGTAGTTTGGACTTCTCATGTTTTGCAAATGAGCCAACGGACAATGATGGATGTGGACAGGATAGGCTCAATAATGACAGTGCAGAAGATGACCAACAGCTCCTGTGCAAGGTTGTACCTCTTGAGCTGCTGCAGGAAGAAGACTCTGTTGACTTTAAGAGTGTCTACTAGTAGGAACCCTCTCAGGGTGGTTCCTAGGAACCAGAAGTGGTCCACAGTAGAAACAGTATTGCTGAGGATGGTGAAGGAGGAGGGTATGGGAGATGTTCTCCACTGTCATCTCCACAGGCTTGAGCAAGTGTCAACCTACTGTCATATTTTGTGCTGCCCGTATTTTTTTTGGAGCAATATTGTGTATGTGATCAGAAGACCTTGAGTTGCAGGGTAAAATCCTATTTCCTGAACCAAGAGTGAGATGTTTGGGTTTCCTTACTGGACCAACCACCTATGCAATCTTATAAAAGTGGAAAACAATGGATGGGTGGATAGGTCATACCTAAACTAAAGACTTTCTGATTCAGTGTAAGGATTCAGTCTTTGGTAAGAGTCAGCATCCCACAACTTGACCAAGTATACCTTACAAAAATCTTTAAAATTGTGAGGTGATCTCAGGTCCTGAGCCCCTTTCAGGTCAACCCACATATTCTTTTCACACGTAGTTCTGGGAAACTCTAGCTACATCTGAAGAAAAGTAACCTCAGGCCATTATGTTGCCACCATCATGTTTTATTGAGAGCATGGTGTGTTTTGGGGTATAGTTTAAATTTCCCCTTAAGGTTGGTAAGATGTTAGTCAGTTCTGGATGTTTTCTTTGGAGGAAATGTCCTGCGTCTTGTAGACCTACTACTTAGTGCAGATGTATGGAGAATACAGAAGACTGTTGCCTTATGAAGGACATAACCAGTTCTGTCTTTGTCAAACTCTTGGCCTCCTAAAAGCTCCAGCTGTGTGATCCTCCTTTGGGTCAAACATAACCACTTCTGTTTTGTTTTCATTGAACTGTCAGTGTGTCTCAGCACAGCTGTGGCTACTATTCACTAGATTGCCAACATCAGTGCCACCCTGGTCCTACCTGGATAGGTCTGGGTGGGCAACACTGAGACAGATTTGGTTTGTAATTAATAGCATTAATTTCTCTAAAAATGCTCAGATCGTATATAGAGGAGCGATTGGCGATGGAGGACAAACACAAGTTCAAGTGGAAGATAAACCAGGTGTGTGAAGACTGACGCTTAACTGAATCAAATCATCTCTTTTCAGATTTGAAGTCATATGACAGTGAACTTAATGGCTCTGTGTAAGAATGGCTGCATGGTTGTTTGTAAGGCAACTACGTGTTTAAAACCGTTTTCTTTTCCAGTGACTGAGGGTGAGGTGTCCTTTAAGCTCACTGTGTCTCCTGACATGGCACCGGTGATCCAGGTTGTGGCTTACGCTGTCCTCCCAAGCAAGACTGTGATCGCTCACAGCGCCGAGTTCTCTACAGAAAAATGCTTCAGTAATAAGGTCAGTAGGAAAGAGAACACGTTGCACCAAATAGAAATCACACTCACATCTTAATCTTGACACTAGCCTTCTACTAGTTTAGAAAAAAGCAACATATTTCATGTTAAGCAGACTGCAAAGCAAAAGTTACATTTAACACCTCAAAAGTTGCTCTATAAAAATATATTAAACTATTTATTGGATAAATAATGTCATGTGTATATCATATGTGCTTGTCAGGTGTCTGTGGAGTTTTCTCCATCTTCAGCTGTTCCAGGAGAGATGACCAAGCTGCAGCTGACGGCTCAACCCAACTCCCTGTGTGGGGTCAGCGCCGTGGACCAGAGTGTTCTCATCAAGGAGCCTGGAAAGACTCTGGATGAAGACAAGGTAACATTTAGCATTCTTTACACACATATCTTCCATGTTTTGAAGTAAAAGGGAAGTTTATACAAACAATATTGGTTAAAAAAAATTCATCTCTAAACCCTATTTTTCCTCTTTTCAGATATTTTCCATGCTGCCTGTCAGGAAAATTTCATATATACCATACCAGGTTGAAGATCCTGTCAAATGTTTACATGTGAGGCCAAGGAGATATGTTTTACCTTATCCAGGTGAAGAAGATGCCCATTCAGTTTTTCAGGTACCAACTGACAGCAAAACAAAACATATTAAATCTAAACATGCAACCTTCTTTTCAAATGCCGTTTTATGTACTTTTTACTGTTTTGTCTAAAACTGTACAGAATGTAGGACTGAAAACAGCAACCAATTTGATGATGAGAATGCCAACGTGTCTCAGATTCAAAGGAAGAGAATATCATCAAGGTGTGTTGTTGTGGTAACCATCAGCTTGTCAAGTGGTACAGCAGAAGAAATAACCTTAAAAATAGAAAGTGTGCCAATTTTTATTTATATCCATTTTAGTTTTTTTCCGTGATTTTATAGAAATTTCACGAGGGTATGGTGTTCGGTCAAGGGTAATGGCTTCACCGGGTATAGCGTATGCATCAGCCCCTGATATGCTTCCTGAAGCAGTAGAAACAGTTCGTACCTTCTTCCCTGAGACCTGGATATGGAGTCTTGTGGAAACTGGGTAAGACTTGCTTGTTCATCACCCACAGGGTAAATACATTCTAATGGCAGCATCTTCAAGGAGTTAGCACTATCCTGCAAATTTCCAACTCTGTCGACATGCTAAAAAAACGTGGCAGTGAAGGCGGCCACACTAACCTGCCATCACTCTGAAAACATACAAACTTCCAGTGTTCCTCACAGTCATGTTGATAAAATGCATACTTTAATCCACTTCTGTTTAACTTTGTCTAGGTGCTGAAATGTCAGACTTCTCAGTGATTTGTGTTAATTTACCAAAACATCTCTACAAATACAGTTTGTATCTGAAATCTAACCATAAAACTTCCCATGTTTTATGATGACACAGACAATTAAAACGAGTGAAAAACATGAAAAAGCAGTTTTTAAACTGATAGATGAATATGAGAACTGAAAAAAGTAATTTTTCCCATACATAATAATCATAATCCTTGTTTATGCCCGTTTCCCTGTCTTGTGGAGGCTTACTATTGGCCCTTATTGAGTTAAACATTTTTTTTTTAACACAGCGTCAAGGCTACTAACCTTTAGGTGAGTAGCGGTGTGAGCAGGCCTGTCAGGATAAATATCAAAATAAACAATAATATTGTTGTGTCGAGATGATTTTCAAGTAATGTAATGGTAATGACATAATAATGCAAGAACACATTCTTAAAGATCACTAAACTTTTAATTCTAACAAACATTTACAACTAGAGCTAGAAGACATTTTAAATATAAAAAATAAATAAACATAATATGTGGTTAAAATACATGGTAGAAGCTACTTTAAGGAATATGTATGTATTGTGTATTATCCCTCACCCTAATGAAGTGTGATTCACAGTTTAACAGTTTGCTTGTATGTGTTGATGCAGACCTTCTGGAACCAAGGACATGTCCCTGTCTGTCCCAGACACCATCACCACCTGGGAGACGGAGACTTTCTGTTTGTCCCCTCAGGGTTTTGGTTTGGCTCCTCGTCAGACGCTCACTGTCTTCCAGCCTTTCTTCCTGGAGCTCACCCTGCCCTACTCCATCATCCGGGGGGAGAACTTTGAGCTGAAGGCGACCGTCTTCAATTACCTGACCAAATGCATCATGGTAAGGGTTGATTTACCTGCAATGTTTAGCAGTAATTTAAATTTTCAATGGCAGTGAAAACAAGCAACATGTCCTGTCTTTACTCTGACTTTATTTTTAACTAGCACAGTATCAGAAGATGTAAGATTTTTTGCAGTGCCAGAAGAAATTTTACCCTTTGCAAAAGTATTTTAAGATGTCATTATTCACCACAAAAACAAAATGTAGCTGCTTCTGTAGCTGCAATGTAGCTCATATATGAGATGAAGTATGTTAGATGGTTCTAAAATGCTATTAGATTATTCAACATGTCCAAGATGTGTTGCGCATGTACAAAGCACAGGCAGAGCGCGATAGATGAATCCATACAGAGTCCGGAGCGTTAAACTTGTTTTCTTTAACAGGTTAAAGTGTCTGCAGGCCCCTCCTCAGATTACACCCTCAGCCCCCTGTCTGGAGATCAGTATACTTCCTGTCTGTGTGCCAATGAGCGGAAGACCCTCAGTTGGACCATGAATCCCACAGCTTTGGGTGAGGATGAGACTTTTTTTCAAACTTTAAATATTAGTTGTTACATAAGGTCAATAGACTTGGATCTCTGTTCGCCTTCAGAACTGTTTATTCTTGACAAATCCAGTGAGATCTCGGTCAGCCACTGTAGGATGAGATTCTTGCTGTTTACATCCTCAGTCTGTAAACAGATGATCTGGGTTGATTTTTTTTAGGGGTTGTGAATGTGACTGTAACCGCTGAGGCCATTCCATCTCACGCTTCCTGTGACAACGAGATAGTGAGCATTCCAGACAGAGGCCGCATCGATACAGTGACCCGACCTCTGATTGTAAAGGTTGGTCTGCTCAAAGAATCATTAAAACAATCTTAAAGGGTACCTGTTACGCTTCCTTTTAAATAAGTCGAGTTAGGATAGATGTATGGGCAATATAAAACATGTGCATTCATTCTTTTGCACAAAATCTTTCTCGGATAAAGAGATTTCATTTGCCCACTTCTGCCTGTTTTCAGCTCCTTTGAGAGTGAACTACTTTAAGGTTTTGACACTTTTCTGCAAATAAGCTGCTGCTGGATGCCCCCCTTCCCCCTCGTGCCCCAACAGCTCAATGTTTACACTCACACATTAGGTATTAAATCCTGAGTCAGATCCAGGAGCAGCAGAAGTGAAGCCTCCTGCACAACTATCAAGGATGCAGCAGCGGTTTCTGAATGGTTTAAGTCAACAACAAATCACTTGTTTTATACAACGGTAAAACCAGCTGACCAGCTCCGCTTGGGTTGCTAGGTTACAGGGCAGAGCCTGCCAATTGAGTTAATATTCTGAAGATTTTTGAAACATTTCCTTTTCCAGACAACAAAAAACACCAACTCATGGCCAGAACATGACTATGTTCTTTTTAGTGTTTGGACTGTTTCTGGACGGAGTAGAGTCTCAAATGGAAGTACAAAAAAAATAATAAAACGTCCAAAAAACACATTTTGGTTAATAGTTCCCCTTTAACACCTAAAATAGTGAAATCTAACATTCTTTGATTGTTTTGTCAGGCTGAAGGGGTTGAAGTAGTAAAGACACACAACTGGCTGCTCTGCCCCAAAGGTCAGTATGACGGTCACCAAGCACAGATTGTCACAAATGTTTCATAAAGATCAGGGAAAACGTGTGTATTCACATCACATTGTTGTATACCTGCTGCTTGTTTTAATGGCTGAGACCAAAATCCAAAACTATTATTACTTTGATTTGTTTGGACTTTTTTTTTTTAATCATTGCCATAAGCTCCACAGCTCTGAAGCTCAGACTAATAAAGATTCCCTCAGCACTCTGGATGCTCAAAACTAAAAGTGGCACTGGCAGCATGACCTAGTTTCACAGCTGACCTGTTGACCTCATGGTTTTTTGATCACTCATAACATTGACATTTCATACTAAGATAATGTTTGGATACATAAATATAGTAACCAACACAAAACAATGACATTTCATGAAACATCATGTTTTCCACCCTGACTCAGCAGGACTCTGAATTCGACACTCCTTATCCAAATGCACATGAAGCAGAAACCCATCAAAACTGAACCACATTCTTTAAAGACATGACAGCACTTTGCCACTAAATCCCTTTCATTTCTTCACCTCTAGATCTGCCTAAAGTAGATCTTTCAATATTGCAGTTTTAGTTTATTTATGACCAGAAAGGAAACAGTAGGACAGCAGATTTATAAATGTTACATGAGTGTTTCAGTGAAACATTCATGATTCTCTGACTTGTTGCGTTATCTGTTTGTTTTAAAACCAGTGTTGTGAATGTTTTTGTGTAAATGCAGGAGAAGCTCTGACTGAGGAAACAGAGATACAGCTGCCTCAAAATGTGATTGATGGGTCAGGTCGTGCTGCGGTATCAGTCCTGGGTAAACTGCTTTAGTCAACCAAACTCCAGCTATCTGCTAATCCTCCAGTCAAATTGTTGTACCGCCATAAGCTTCTTATGTTCTAAACATGCTGAATATTTTTTATGTTATAAAATACAGAAATCTCCGTCAAGTGATTTCTGTATTTTAGAAACAAAACGTAGATTTGTTTCTACGTTTTTATCACAGGTGACATTCTTGGCCGCGCCCTGCAGAACCTGGATGGTTTGCTGCAGATGCCGTACGGATGTGGGGAGCAGAACATGGCACTGCTGGCTCCCAACATCTACATCCTTAAATATCTAGAAAAATCCAATCAGCTGACCCCAGCCATTAAGGAAAAGGCATCCAACTTCTTAAGCAGCGGTAAGTCTCATTCAGCTGTATAACGCACCTGAAGAAATCAAACACTGCAGACAGAATATGCTTCAGTATGTTTCATCTTTTAGCTGTGTCAGTAAAGTCTTGTATGCAGGTGTTTACTAAGATGTTTACTACATTTTCTTTTCTTACAAAGGGTAACAAGAACATGCTTATATCTACAGGCACTACATATGCCTGGAATCTGCATGTTTCAGATTTAACACACACAGTCGGTAACCTTGAAATATATCACTCCCAACATTAATTGCATTTCAATGGTCAGGGAGTCTCACTAAGAAATGGAAACTTGCAAAACAACCATTCAAGATTTTTTCCCCTTATGTTCAAAATCTGAAAACTAACTGAGTGAAATATGAAAACTGTGTCGAAAGTGTGTTTTGTACACAAAGACTTAGAGCAAAATTTATATTATCTTTGTTTTGTCTACAAATATACATTCACATAAAACGTTTCTTAGTGAACTCTGGAGGTTAACTTTCACACCTCATGTAAACATGTTTGTGTTGATCTGCAGGCTACCAGAGACAGCTGAACTACAAAGACAGAGACGGTGCATACAGCACATTTGGAACAGGACCAGGAAACACCTGGTGAGAACATCACTGACCAGCCTGAACACACTGTTACTCTGATCAAATCATCACATTCACACAGAACTCGGTTGAGGAATGAGGAATTTCCCTTTGAGTATTACTGAAAAGGGGTCTGATTTGGAGTCCCCCCCCACCCCCTGCTGTTTTCTTTTTCATTTTCTTTTTCTGCCAATTCGAAGGGCAGAACTTTGACTCAGCAGGAAATTTTATGTTTTTGATTGTTTATTCAATGTTGCATGATGTGTTTGTGTTTAATGATCTAACACACTTTGAAATGCCTTGCTGCTGAAATGTGCTTAACAAATAAAATTTGATTTCATAGTACATAACATGCACCGTAAATAACGAATCCTGTTTTTGATGTATTATAATCTGTTTATTCACGTATTCACTGATAATGGAAAAATGCACAAAAAAGTAACTGTTTGCTGTATAGTGTTTTTTTCTAATGATTGCATCAGTTTTACTCATTAAATACGACACTTTGTTTTTTTTCTCAGGCTGACAGCTTTCGTTCTGAGATCTTTCTCTAAAGCTAAATCTTTTGTCTACATCGACCCAGAAAAACTGGAACAGTCAAAGATTTGGCTGGAACAAAAGCAAAATGACAGCGGCTGCTTTCAGCAGTCAGGAAGGCTCTTCAACAACAGAATGAAGGTAAGGAGGTTTCTCCCTGAAAGGTCAAAGATCATCTGGCTGCAGACACTTCCAACAGAGATACAGTGGAAGGCGGTAACAGCTCTCATGTACATTGGAAATGTTTTGTGTCGTGTTCTTGTCCCATTTCATGTGGGACAAGATCAGAATTGGAGATTTCAACAATAACCCAAAATGTGATATTAATACTTTCAACTGAGAACAACAGTAACAACTGGCAGCATTTTAAGTTAAGTCCTCTAGGCAGGGGCACTGCCAGGAAACTTGGGCCCCATGACAAAAAATTAAATTGGCCCCCCTGCTGTTACAATTTCTTGAGTCTGTTTGACCCATGAAAAGCAGCACAATTTCAAAGACATGCAACTGCCTTGCTTTCTTGTCATGACAGTTTGTTATGAGACAGATAATCTGTGAAAAGATGAATATCCTCCAGCTCCTCCCAGACCTACTGCTGATGGCTAAAGAATGTGATTGACAGCGCTAAAACCCACCTCCTCCCTCTGATTGGTTGTTTCTAAAGAGCACTGGGAGAAGGCAGAGGAATTAAATTATTCTTAGATAATCTTTCAACATATTGACAGTCTTAACAAATATGTACTTTTTGTTAATAAAAGTTACATAATGCAGCTTTAATTTCACTTTACGGTGCCCCTGCCTCTAGATACAGATATCTGTAATTTAAATTCAAGCTAAAGCAGGACTATCTGGACTGACAAGGGGCTGTTTTTATCATAATTTTAAAATGATTGTTTGAATTTATCACACAAATAAATTGTTTTGTTGTGCAATTGTAGTATATTTAAAGAATACAATATAATTAAATGGATCAATTGGGCTGGTTTCTCAGAAGACTAGCATTCGACTCATGAAGGAGACACAGAGTCTGAAGTTTTGCAGTGTGCCAGTGAGTTATATTCACAGTGACAAGACATCAAAACATACAAATCCAACAAGGAAAACAGACATCTAAAAGGCCATACAAAAAAAAAAACATAAATATGCGAAATACTAGAAAAGAAAAACAAAAACAACAAAACCAAAGTAAATTAATCCCCACAGTTGACTAAGCCCACACCCTTCAGTCCTTTGACCCCAAGCTGGGGTAAACAAATCCCAAGACAAGCTGACTTTGGGTAAGGTGCTTGAATTGATGTGGTTCAGGTCCCAGGTGGGAAATCAGGAGTCAGGATGAGACAGAAAAGGTTCTCAGGCTACAAGGAGCCTCCTACCATCCTGGCAGGAGAGCAGAAGTCTTCACACACATAGTGTAATCTTTTTCTTATGGCTCTAGGCCTGGACATTTAGCTCGCCATCTTCTGGCCTGTATAAATAAACAGGACCAATAAACTTTGAAATCCAATTCAATCGTTCTGATGTGTACACAAATCTATATTCAATAAATATCAAGTTCATTATCAATCCAATCAATATCCTATTTAGAAAGATTAAAACACAATTATTCAACCCAGTGTGGGTCATTCAGCCCCTCACAGTCAAGCATATTGCTAACCGCTACGTCAAAACAACACTCACCAGATCCGCCGGCTGTTCTACATACAATTGACGTCTCTCCTGGCTGGTCTGGTGGTAGTCGGCTCCTATAGCGCCATTACAGTTAGACGATTTTTTTATAAAATAAGGTGAAGAATATAAAGAATGACGCTCAACAAACCTGTAGCTCAGCTCAGCTCTGCTCTGTTCCCCCCCAATGCATCTAGTGTTCAAACTTCCTGCTTAAATTAATATGGCCAGCCAATAGGCTGCAATACTACATGTGACCTTGGAAACTGGGCAGTGATTGGTTGCTTCATAGTCTCGTGAGAGCGACCCTATTATCAGGATTATCACGTGATTTAATGAAGAGTTTGAGAAACCGGTGAAAGCTAGAAATTTACACCCGGGTTACACAATTGTAAAAAGAGCAGTGAAACAGGAAAAATCTACATAGACCCCCTGGAATAATGCTAACTAGCTTGTCACTGAACAGAGTGTTGCTCACCGTTTTCACTGGGACGAGGAGGGATTATCTGATATGGTGGTTAGAGCTGCTGCTGACTGACTCACCTGTTAAGTGTGGTAAAAGGTACAGGGACAAGTTAAATATATGAATATGTTGGTAGATTTTTTTTCCTTCATTCATTAAATGCTAGTGAAATGGAGGCAAACAGTCTGTAGCTCAGCTAATTATGCTTAATGGTTGATAATCTCACAAACCCTACTCACCTCTCTTGGAGAAAAACCGGGTTACAAATTGACACTCTTGTCTTTTTTCTGTCTCTCTCTTTGAAAACCTGACTTTATTATTTTTCTTAGCACCATAGTAACGGCCACAGTTGTTCTTGTCTTCTACTGACTGCTGCTGACACATCATCATCAAGTGCACCAAGCAGGAATGAACCATTTCATGCAGATCCAGGGGGCTTCAGGGCCCAAACTTTTTTTTTCTATTTCTATTAAAAACAAATTAAAACACACACACACACACACACACACACACACACACACACACACACACACACACACACACACGTGTATGTATGTGTGTGTATATATCTATATATGTATAGATATATACATATACATATATATGCCCCCCCTGTTGGTCAGGGGCCCTTGGAATTGTCCTAACTCCCCCCCCCCCTAAAGTGCCCCTGCATCTATATAAAATGACAACAGTTATCATCTTATTATTACAGAATTCACAGCAACTTCAATATTTCTAATTTAACTATCTAGAAAATAGGGCTACACAATATACTGTGAATGTATAATAACTCACAAATGATGTTCAAAACTCTAAAAGTCACAGAGTGCGCAGATGAGAGGAAGATAGGCATGTATCACAACTGTCATCGCAATATTTATTAATATTATCGCCATCAGCAGATTATTTAATATTGGGCAACCCTTTTAAAAGACAACCTTGTAATTTTTCTCTAAGGAATCATTTGAAGGTCTGTGGGTTTTGACATTCCTGCATAATTTACAGCATTTTGCGTGAAGCTCTAAAATGCTTATGTTCATGTTTAAGCTTTTGTCATAGGGTTAGGGTTAGACCGTACTGCTTTATTTGGCCTAAACATAGACAAAACTTAACATTTAATCTTGTCTCAGTAAGGTCTTTTTTCTGTTCTTTTTTAACACTCACTTTTTCTAAAAAAAAATTGCATGATAGATTTTTCACTAATGAAATAATTAAACATTTGGATGATATTCTAATTAACTGATAAACACTTGAAGGTTCATAGAAAAAAATAACCCAAGATGATTCATTTGTGGCTTAAAGCAGACATTGCTGCCTCCCACTGGCGCTCTGCTGTGCAGCAGTCAGATGTCTCAATAAATTTTGAAAAATGCTTTATTTCTTTTACATACAATTACATCTTGCCGGAATTGTTACAACTGCTTTTCCTGAAACCAAAATATATTTTTATGTGCGATATTGGCTAAGCATGCAAAGCATCTGTAATAAACATACGACTTGGTTTATATGTGACTAGCGATCGTCCTCATAACCAAATCTCTGAGATGTTTGTCTCCACAGGGTGGAGTGTCTGATGAAGTGACCCTAAGCGCTTACATAACTGCTGCCTTTTTGGAGATGAAAATATCCTCAGATGTGAGTAAATCTGAACAATTCTTCATGTTTCTTACCTGGCATCTTGTAATTTTATGGATGTCACATCCCGGCCTGTAATTAAATAAACATATGTTATCCTCTTTGTTTGCTGATTGGTTCATTATGTATTGTGTGAGTAACTTGAGAGAAATCTGAGAATGAAAGTTAAAACTGTACCTAAAGAAATTCAATCACATATAGTAGACTTGAAATAATCAACACTGAGGTATTTTGTTCTGTCAAAGGATCGTGTGGTGGCACAGAGCCTGTTGTGCCTCAAAGAGTCCATCAATGATTTCAGCAACACCTACACCACAGCTCTGCTGGCGTATGTCTTCACACTGGCTGGAGACATGGAGACCAGAGCTCACCTCCTGCAGCACCTCGACTCAGTGGCCATCAAAGACGGTGAGTCGAGGTTTTGCTGGAAACGACTGACCAGATCAGATGAGTCTTTAGTCATGTTGTTTCTGGATGGTTGTTTTTAGGTGGTTTCATCCACTGGTCTCAGACAGCAGCAGAAACATCAGCCTCTCTGTCTGTGGAGATCAGCTCCTACGTGCTGCTGGCCAAACTCTCTGCTTCCCACACTGCTGAAGACCTGGGTTACGCCTCAGGGATCGTTCGGTGGTTGACGACTCAGCAGAACTACTATGGAGGATTCTCCTCCACTCAGGTACTGGTTTTATGTTCATATGACAAACCCGTCTTCAGTGTTGTGGTTCTCGGATCCGGTCTCGGTCGCTGAGGACTCGGCATTTTATTTCAAGACCGGTTGAGATGCAACTGTGAAAATATCACTAAACATGCAGCATATTATCCAGTTTATTTGTTAACATCTTTGTTTTCAGTGGAGGCAAAACGCACCGATAAAAACACAACCAATAACGTGACTTGCCAATTAGGTGTTTATGTTTCTCTCCCTCCTTCACCTTTCACTCGCACGCGCGGCTCCAAGACATGCGCAGTGGTTTCCTATGAGCGGCAGAAGATCTAATAGTCAGTAATAGAATAAAGCTGCATAAATCATTATAAATCCGACGGCCACAGTAACTCAGCAGCGCTTCGCTTTCACAGACGGTGAGACAACATCTAACTTTTTTCGTCACTTAGAAAAGTAGCTCAATAAAAGGTAAAGCTCCGTTGACGTGATGTTAGCAAAGCTATTTGTATAGAGACACATAAGCATTGTGATGAAAAAAAGTTGTCACTCACTGCCTGAATTATTGTGCGGAGGTTTGACTGACTTGTTGCACATATGGGACAACGCTGTGACCAAAAGTCTGCAATGTAGTGATGCGACGTTCAGGAGCAGAACGATTCTTCTGCACGGGTCTTTACTTATTAGACAGGACTGGAGTGTCACTGAGAGCCTATCAGATTACCTTACGCTGTCAGAATAGCTACATCAGAGGTTCCCAAACTGTGGGGCGCGCCCCCTAGAGGGGGCGCCGTGCCATTGCAGGGTTTGGGCACAGGAAGCCATGTGGATGAAAAAGAAAAACAAAAAAACATGAACGCTGTATGCACTGGGCTTTTACTTTAGAACGGCCAACTCTCTGTTATTCCTCTGTCAATTTGATACAGTAGGGGCTTCCACACTTCCCATATCCGTGTCCTCTGTAACTTTTATCAGCAGTTAAAACTGTTTAATACGTTGTTAACATGTGGTAACCTGTTTTTCCGAGCCGCCTTTAAACGCAACATGAGCGTTAATGCTAGGTTTACACCTGTAGGGCAGCGAAGGAGACCAGCTGCTGCTGCTGTGTGGAGCTACACATGTGTTAGAATCATGGCAACAAACCAGCAAAACGCAAATAACTTTTCACAGTTTTCCCCCCAAACTAACAGACTGTTTAGTGAAGCTGTTTGCTGCAGGTAAAGTTAGCTAAAATATGACTAGCTAGATAATATCAATGCAGCACCTTGAGCTTGTTAACAAGTAGCTTATAGGCTAAGTTGTTGTCTATGGTCAGCTGCATAGATTCATTCTTGCTTGTTGCTCCTTGGTCAATGTTCAGTTGAGCTTTGCCTCTATGCTATGTTTAATGGTGCAGACTGGTGGTTTCTGACATGAGCAACATGGGTAAACACCCAGGGCGTTATCTTTTTAGGGGTGGCAAGAGACCAACCCGGATCGTAGATGGAAGCAAAGCAGAACAAAGTTTGTTAAATTTAATATTGGTTAAATTTATTAAGTATTTAATATCTATATGTTTTTATGGGAATATGGATCTTTGAGATCAATTTGAGAAGTAATTTTGATCATATTTCACATTTTATCATAACATGTAGAGCGCGGCGCTGGTCTTGGTCTTGACTCGGTCTCGACTTCCCTCGGTCTTGGTCTTGTCTTGGTCTCGGGTTAGGTGGTCTTGAACACAACACTGCCCGTCTTACCTCATATCCAAAATGTTTAACATGTTCAAAAGACAATGAAACATTACAAGTCATAATAATATCCTGAGATCTGGAACTCACTAACTCCTGAGCCACATTTCAGTAGGAAAACCAATGGAATTAGAGCTAACTGTTGTGCCAAGAGGCAATAACAAGAATAATTTTTCAGAAATTGGCAAACATGATGACCATTTATTCTAGGGTACACTTTCAACTTTACACTGTATCTGCACAGCAGCAGTGTCCTGCAAAATTCAGTAAAAATATCATCAAACATGACCCAACCAGTCAGTTGAACAATAAACTTGTCTGACTTCTCATCTCCTGTCCGGTATTGGTTGAGTGAAATTATTATATTTAGTTATGGAATTAAGACTCTACAAAAGTGTTGGCTTTTGGAAATGCTTCCTTTCCTTGTTTGCATTTTAGACTTACAAATTCTACTTGACAACATCAATACTCATATAGTTCTGGGCAAACACCTTGTTCTGTAATTGTCTTGTATTTTGTGTGCTGTAGGACACAGTGGTGGCTCTTCAGGCTCTGTCCTTCTACTCCAGTCTGGTGTTCAGTCCTGAAGGTTCCAGCACAGTGATAGTTCAGTCTGCCAGTGGTCCGCTGACCTTTGATGTGACCCCAGACAACAAGCTCCTCTACCAGGAGAAGATGATGCAGGGCGAGGCAGGAAAGTACAGCCTGGAGGTGAAGGGGACGGGATGTGTCTCAGTTCAGGTCGGTGGCAGCTTTCCATCACGAGGGAAAATGACTTTTGTTCATTTCAATAATTCTGAAACTATATATAAAATAATATTTTTTTTTTTATTTATAAACAAATACTACAATTAACAAGTACACATAATTCATAGATCTTATTTTTGACTGTGCAAAGTTAGGACAAAGTAAAATGTTCATCAGTTTACTTTCTGAAGATGAATAAACCATCCTCTCTTGCATTCCTCAGATCTCTCAGCACTACAACATCCCTCCTCCTCCTGATGCCACCACTATGAGCGTGGAGGTTTTACTGGGGTACGACTCCTCTCACAGACCACCCAAAGCCAGCCTGAAGGTCGTCTCGCAGTAAGTCAGAAACATCAGGTTAATGCAGCGTTTCTCAACCTTTTTTGGCCCAGCGCCCCACCAGCCCTTATCCAGGTCCTTCACCGCCCCCCACCAAAGAATTTGCATACTACTTTGCACTGACCATTATTTTATAATTAATATTACTATCACAATTGTAGATGTTTAGATTTTTATGCTTGTTTCTGTATTTATCATAAAGATAATTTCCCAGAGAACAAAAAGTCATGGGAATAGAAATTATTTTCACAGGTGTCTACGGAAAATGCAATGAACATTCAAGTTAAAATTGGTAGACAGAAATTACAAAGAACAAATCTGGTTCTTAATCAAATCCTAATGAGTCAAATTGAAAGTGTCATGGAGTCGGTGAACACCACCATCACATTAACACTGACATGAAAAATAATATTGAAGAAATAAATATATCAAATCTAATTAAAAACATAAATAAGTGATCAGTTCTTTACTGTTATGGTCTGTAATATATATTTATTCTCAGTACTAGGTATTGTCTCAACAAACCCATGGCATTTCAACAATATTATTTTCCCTTTTATCTGGAAATAGTGTCTGTTAATTCTTGCCATACAGTCTCTGTAATAATTATTGCTTGAAAAGTCTTGCCATACCAGTTTATTCCTCTGGATTTACTTTAGTTTATTAGTTTATTCTTGCATTTTGTTCTTCATTCATTTCCATTTAGTTTCCTTTGATTACCGTAGTATTATCCTCTCTTGGTTTATTGCTATGTCCACTTTAGTTTGTTTCCTGTTGCTAAATTTATTTTATTGTTTATTCACCATCAGTAATCTTCACTCATCACCTGCTGTGCCGCCTAATAGTCATGTGTTTCACATCATGTGTTGATTTTTCACTGTACAGCGTCGGATTCTCTGTTTTTATGCCATAATTCACATCTAGTTCATTGCTCTGTTTTATGTCCCGCTTCTCCTGTTTCAGAGTTTTGCGCAATGTGCACATCAGGTTTTTTTTTTTTTAACCCCCTAAGGTGCAGGGCGGTCGGGAAGCGTATCGATGGGGAAAAGGCAGACTGACATAAACCTTTTAAAACAACGGAAACAATTTCTGCATTCTGATTATTGAAATTTAAAAGTGCTGTGTTGTTCTATCACCCCCGTTTAATACCGGACCACTTATAGCTCCGGTGTTAACGCTATAAAATGAACGCTCTCTATCTGGTATCACCATGGAGGGATTTATTTATTTAAATAGGTTCATTTTTCTGAGGGAGACACAGTGAAGGTATCGTGATTTTAGCTACCAGTAGCAGGAGAGAAGCTGCGCCAAGAAGCTACAAACACTGAATAGAAGAAGAGCTGCCATCGATACAGTTGCAGCCCCCCAGGGGGCGTTCAGAGGACAGCAGGCGGCGCTGGGATGTCTTAGGGGGGCGTTTGGTCGAAGGTAAACTTTACACCTTAAATGCACAACAGTTTAGACTTTGAGCAACTTGGTAAAACTGTATTGTGTAACATTAAAACATGTTTGGCTGCAACTGTATCGATGGCAGATATTCTTCTATTCAGTGTTTGTAGCTTCTTGTTGCAGCTCCTCTCCTGCTACTGGTAGCTAAAATCACGATACCTTCACTGTGTCCCTCTGAATAATGAACCTATTTAAATAAATAAATCCCTCCATGGTGATACCAGATAGAGAGCGTTCATTTTATAGCGTTAACACCGGAGCTTTAAGTGGTCCGGTATTAAACGGGGGTGATAGAACAACACAGCACTTTTAAATTTCAATAATCAGAATGCAGAAATGCCTTTTCCCGACCTGCACCATATGTGGTTAAAAAAAAAAAAAAAAAGACGCGCACATTGCGCAAAACGGAGCAACGAACTAGATGTGAATTACGGCATAAAAACAGAGAATCCGACGCTGAACAGTGAAAAAAATCAACACATGATGTGAAACACATGATGATTAGACGGAGCAGCAGATGATGAGTTCAGCGTCAATAAATGATCAAATAAATGTAGCAACAGGAAAGAAACTAAAGTGGACATAGCAATAAACTAAAAGAGGATAATACTAATCAAATGAAACTAAATGGAAATGAATGAAGAACAAAATGCAATAATAAACTATGAAACTAAAGTAAATGCAGAGGAATAAACTGGTATGGCAAGAGCTTTGGAGCAATAATTAATACAGAGACTGTATGGCAAGAATAAACAGACACTATTCCCGGATAAAAAAGTAAAATAATATTGTTGAAATGTCATGGGTTTGTTGAGACCATATCTAGCACTGAGAATAATTTTATCTTACAGACCATAACAGTAAAGAACTAATAATTTATTTATGTTTTAATTATATTTGATATATTTATTTCTTCAATATTATTTTTCATGTCAGTGTTAATGTCATGAGCCTGATGACTCCATGACACTTTCAATTTGACTCATTAGGATTTGATTAAGAACCAGATTTGTTCTTTGTAATTTCTGTCCAATAAAACTATTAATCTATAATCAATAGACAGGTCAATATAAAGATATAATCAATGTTTCTGTCTCATATTTATATGGCATTAAAAGGATCTGGAACTTTTGTTTTTCCACTGAAAACTCTGGTTTGCACAATAAATGTCATGTGGGTGAAGTTTTATGTATGATGCTCTGATGTCCCATTGTCCTGAAGGCAGCACAGAGCTGCACCACCAGAAACTGACAGAAACACTGAAGAGAAGAAGAGTTATGATTAATGTAGTTACAGTTCTATCCATGTTTTAATGTTGCAGAGCTCAGTCGTTTGCAAATAGTTCAAAGTTTAAACTGGCATGTTGAACATCTTTTATCTGGTCATTTTGTGGAACATTTAACAAATAGAAAATGGGAAAGAATAAGAATATTTTTTCCACTTTGATTGGCTGCTGTTAGACCTACCAATTTTAACTTGAATGTTCATTGCATTTTTCGTAGACACCTGTATTATTTTTATATTACAGTATTATATGTATTTTTGATGATAAATACAGAAACAAGCATAAAAATCAAAACATCTAAAATAGTGATGGTTATATTAATGATAAAATAATGGTCAGTGCAACGTAGCCTACAAATTCTTTGGTGGGGGGCAGTGAGGGACCTGGATAAGGGCTGGGGGGGCGCTGGGCCAAAAAAGGTTGAGAAACACTGTGTTAGATCAAGGATCGACTAGAGTTTACTGAAAGCATCAGGGAGACTCTGTGGTGAAGAGGTAGACAGTGATTTGTTAATATATGCACCATTGCATATATTCACAAGATCAACATGGAACTTTTTTTGCCATCAGATAAGATTCTGGGTCTGCAGCCTTGAATATAATAATAGGTTGCAATCACTTTTTTTGGCTTCAATATCTTTATCTTAGTCATTATTTTGTAGAAATCAGTTTTTACTTTGATATTAAAGAGTTTTTTATTTTTATTTTTTGGCAAAGCCAAATTTGGTTGATCATGATTGATTTGTAAATGCAATAAAAAAGGTGAAACATCCAAGAGGATCAATATGTACTACAGTCACTATACATTCTGCTCTCTGCTTGTCAAACTGCTTTTTTTTTTACCTCAATGAAACTGATGGACGTAGATTTTAGGGTTCATTGCTTTGTTCAGTTGCTTCTGCATCTGGTGAATTTGTAACATATCTTTAGAAAAACATCCCCAAACCACAATACTTCCACCACCGTGCTCGACTGTGGGAGTGGAGGGTTTTGCTCCTTTCTCTTCCCTTGCAGCTGTGAGTTGATCCCTTTCTTGTGATCATCTTGTATTTCCTCAGTGTCAAACTTTTTGCACCTGCAGTTTTTTTGTCAACTTCTCACCAAGCTGCCTGCTGACTGGCTTGTAGCCCATTCCTGCCTTATACAACTACAACATACTCGTATGTTCTTTGTACACACAGCATGTTGAGGTTTGGAGTATCTGTTTCTGACCTCTTATCTCTGAGCGACACAATTCTGTCTGGCATCTTATTTCAATCAATATTATTCAAATGGAGTTTTACTTTTGCTGAAATGCTTCGTATTATTTCTGGACTTTTTTGTGGACATTTTGTCTCAGCATAAAATGAAGTCCCTGCAAACAAATAGAGATTGTATTTCTCCACTTCAACTACTCCACAGTCTGTTGCTGTGTTCCAGGTACAATGGGAAAGAGGCGAGTACCAACATGGTGATCCTGGATATCAGCTTGCTCTCAGGATTCATCCCTGACCCACAGTCTTTGAAGAACGTGAGTAAAGCAGCGACTTCAACCTGAACCTAGGTGTTAGCAGAACTCTGGACCTGATCTCACAGTGGCACTGATAATAAGGCTGCTGAATGTCTTCTTCTCACAGCTTGAAAAAGCTCTGCTGGTGGATCGAGTTGAACACAAGAACAACCATGTCGTGGTGTACTTGGATGGGGTGAGACCAACCAGCAGCTCAGAACAACACAATATGATGGATGAATCTGTCACTCTGTTAAATCTCTGTTTTTGTTTTCTGTTCAGCTTGAGAAGGGGACACCGATCAACCACAGCCTGGAGCTCCTGCAGAAGATTCCTGTTCAGAACCTCAAACCAGCAGTGATCGCCCTCTATGACTACTACCAGCCTGGTAAATACCCTTACAAAAGAAACAACATCATTTGAGTCACATTACCTTTTCAATAAATGAAATGACACATTTCCTATCACATCTTCCTCTTTTAGCTGACCGGACTGAGAAGGAATACAATGTGGCCAATCAAGGTACAAAAAATATCTGACATAATTAACATCAACAATATTAATAACCCAAATCTTTTATTTTTATTATTATTGAAATGCACAAAACGTCTTAGGGTTAGACTCAGACTAAAACATTTATTTGTGGCATCCAGTGGTGGGCACCACTAAATAAATTAACTGTGCTAACCCTAAAGTCATGAATATTAATTCTATTAACGCTAGTCTGCGGCTACTGCAACAGTTATTAGCAGACCATAATGCTACAACATAGCATATTGCCCACAACAGGGTCAAACTTGTTACTGAACTGTTTGCGCTGCAGAAGGTGATTCTTTTTGGTTCAGGTATTTCAATAATAGTTTCAGTTTTATAGTTGTTGAGTATTACTAACCGTTTCAGCTTTTTACCTAATTCACCATGTAGGAGAGGAAATGGAACTGCTGTGTAAATGGACCCACCCACTTCACAATAAGAGCATGAAAATAAACATTTAACTTCTTCATCTAGGAAAATTCAGACACAAAATGTTGAAATTTATTAAACTGAAGGTTTACCAAACAGCCAGGTAAAGTAGTGATTTAGAATTTATCTGGAAAAATTTATTTACTGCTAAACATTTTCAAAGTTAGTAAAAACGCTAACATGCTAAAGAAAAAAATTGCTCTGCTATTAGCCAATTGGTGCAGGGACTTCTAAACGTTTCACTTTTTGTCACCAAAAATAATAAAAAAATATTTTCAGACCTTTCCATTTGCTGTTTTTTGTTTGCTTTGTTTTTATTTGTTTGGGTTTTGCAAGCGAGAGAAAACAATAAATCAATGTTTTTGTCATGTTACCAGCAAGAATTCAAAACTAGTTTTACCCTTGGCCAGAACCAATGAAAATCTTTCATAGCATTCTCAAATTGAAATTGTTTTGATTTCTAAAGGTTGTGTATGTTTTCCTTTGGCTTTGTTCTCGCTAGAAACCTTAAAGGTTGCCTAAAACAATATGGTGTTTTTGTAGAAAAGCAGCATACAGCAAATGGCGGTGCATTCGGATTTTGCTAAACTCTACAGTACTGTATTTAAAAAAAAACACATGCTTGGTTATTTTATGGAACTCTACTTATTAATAATAATGATACATTTTCTTTTCTTTTTCTCCTGCAGTTTGAAGACTGACCTGAACCATCAGTGATTCCAAATTTCCTTCAGTTTCTTTTTACAGCTAACATGAATTGTCTCTTACAGTTTACATTACATTTCAAGTTTATGTTTTTATGTTCATATGCAACTAAAGCATAATGGATAATATAATAAAATAAACTGATCCTTAAAAATGTTTCAGTGCTATGATTATACCATTTGACCATATGAGACAAAGTTGTGTATATATACAAGTTCAACTTTTTTTGTAGTGCATATATATACACGCACAACTTAAGCAACTTGATTATTATTAATACAACCTTTTTTATCCTAACATTTTAGATTTTTATTAGTTCAGTTTGGTTATGCATTATGACCTTCAATAATATTGGATCTTTGCATTTGTATAATTAATAACTATAAAAAGATATTTTAAAACAATACTACATTTATGGAAAAATTGTGATCAGGCTGAAGGTGAGACTGAGTAAGGATAAAATACACTATTGTCAGAAATAATGTATTTCGGCCTGGCGCTTTGAATAAGGTCAGAATCATAGACATCCATACTAGACCCCTCATGGGGCGCCTGTTAAGTTGTACGTAGCAAACTGCGCATGTGTGAGATGTAAGGTAGTGGGAGGCGGGGCTAGAGCTGTAGTTCTTCTCATTCCGTTGTGTGAAGAGCGCAGGAGCGGATGTTAACTGTTAATGGCGACCATTAAAGTGTGGATGCCAACGTCAGCAGTGTGATTATTGAGTCAACCATAGACATAATATAAGGATAGACCCTCATGCTCCGCTCTCGCCTATTGTCGCTGGCGAGATTTAGGGCGGCCATCTTGGAGAGGTAGACCACTAAACTCAGCCTTATGTGTTTAGCAGCAAAATGACATATCAGCGCATTTAATCGATCATAACACACTTTTTTGTTACTGGGAACTATATTCAAAGATCTATCAAAGCTACATTTATAAACAATTGTATTATTTAAGTATGTTTTTAATACATAGTTCAGCATTTTTAAATATAATTAGTGGCTATAACAATAGAATAGGAATTGAATATTCTGATATCGATGTATGAAGAGCATATTACAAAGCACACAGCCGTGAATAATTTATTGTGAACGGCTGTGTGTATAATTTATTATAATACATATTTCTATAATTACAAACAAATAAATTATGATTAATGATTAATACTGTATAAATATATATATATATATATATATATATATATATATATATATATATATATATATATATATATATATATATACTGTATATTGTCAGCTGACGAGTTCTAGCTTCAGAGATTGAGTCCAAAATCTGATGTGAGATTCATCCTGCTGCAGTGAATCCGTCTCTCTTTATAAATTCTCCCTCTCCTTCCTCACATCGTGTCTTTATCAAACTTTTAAAACAAAAACAGAAGATTTAGGATGTATCTTACTAGTGAAAGAATTACATATAAATAGTTTTTACCACCTCTGTAAACTTTGCTATTGAATGTTATAACACATAAGTTTTATAATATGTGTTACATGGTTTCATTTATAATATAAGCTCTTGTGTCAGATAATCTAAGTCAATGTTAGAGAATATTTTTTTTTACATTTATGAAATCACAGTTATCCTTCATATCGGGGCTGAACCCGTATTACACCAAACACTGTAGCTAATATTAGCTGGTATCTCGCCAGTGGACATAAATACAGTAAAGTAATATTCTAATCACAATATATACACAATAATATGTCCATCTTACTTGTGAAATGTTGTCTGTGGAGCCTCACATCAATAGTCCATAGATCCAAACAACAATATCCCTCAGTGCTGAGGCATCTTCTGTTGTTTTGATTGAGCAAAGTAGGAGGGACTACCGCTCCAAGATGGCCGCCGTATTTCCTGCGCCGGAGCAGCCAATGCGGGATCTGCTCTTATATTATGTCTATGGAGTCAACAGCGCCGAGCCGGACATAAAGCGTCCGGCATCTTTTATGTGGCAGCAGGGCGATCGGAGCTCCTTAAGTCCTTTGCTGAGTGTTTCAACCGTTTTACGAAACAAATTGGATTCATTAGCATTACCTTCCCCAGGTAAGGATTAAAGATCAGAATTACTTGATTTTACAGCCAGAAATTCGCTTCTAAACAACCGGAAAATGTTTCCTATGTAGCTAAATTGGCCCGAAATAACCGCTGATTTTAGCATAGCAGCTAAAGTTTTCATACTGTTATATAATGAGAGAGAGCTGATGAGAAAACGCTGTTAGATCGGACGCCTCATCAGGTTCAATCCTGACTCTGACCAGTATTTCATTCTCTGGACAAGACATTCCCATTTCCTCCGTTGCTACAAACCTTGGAGTTCGAATGGACTCTCACCTCACATTTGAAAATCACATTAAGAACCTGTTTAAAACTTGTTTTTTTCATCTTCGCAATATATCCAAACTTCGTTCATCTCTCTCCCGCTCGGATGCTGAGACCCTCATCCAGCCTTTGTCTCCTTCAGGCTCGACTTCTGCAACTCGCTGCTCATCGGAGTGAAAACACCTTCAGAGGCTTCAGTACATTCAAAACGCAGCTGCCAGGATCCTAGTGAGACTCGTAAATTTGATCACATCACACCTGCTCTTTACCAGCTCCACTGGCTTCCTGTAACTTATAGGATTCAGTATAAAATTGCACTTATCACCCATCACTGTCTATATGGAACCTCACCGGATTACCTGAAGGACCTCCTTACTTCACTTTCAACTTCTAGATCCTTACAATCCCAAGCCTGCAATCTTCTCCACCTTCCTCGATCAAGACTAAGGACTATGGGTGATTGTGTCATGATCTTTGTTTCTGTGTGTTTATTTTTGAGTTCTCTGTGTAGTCCTGTTTCTGCTTCTTCCCCGTTAATTGTTTCCCAGGTGTGTCTTGTTCTCTTGATTACCTCTTGTGTATTTAGTCTCCCCTGTTGTCTCTGTTCCTAGTCGGGTCCTGTCTAACCTATGTCAATAGATGTCTCAGTCTGCCAGCACAGTCGAACTGTGAAGTCCTGTGCCGGCTTTAGCTCTTCGTATCAGTCCTCGTTTTCAGTGTCAGTGTCTACCGGTGCTGAGCCTCTGTGTTTTTCCGCTCTGCCGTGCTGCCTGCCTGTGTTGGACTGTGAGCTACAACACTAAATTCACCATTCTCATCATCATATCTGGGTCTCAGCGTCTGTCCTCACCACCTACAACCACAGTTCTTGACAGATCGAGCCTTTGCTATGGCTCCTTGTCTATGGAACTCTCTCCCAGACTATTTGAGAGCCCCGCAATTATTGTCTGATTTTAAAACTGGCTTGAAAACTTTCCTATTTAGACAAGCCTACTCCACTTTTAAATGAGTCTTTTTTATTATATTTTTTTTATTGTTTATGATTGCTGATTTAATGTTTTTAGATGCATCATGTAGCACGTTGAGATTTTCATTAATGAAAAGTGCATTATAAATTAAATTGATTATTATTATTCCACAATGTATATTAGGATGTGTTTACTACTAGAGGTGTGCTGATTGATCGGTCACCGATCATAATCGGCCGATTTCCGTGAAATCGGTGATGATTGGGATCGGCCGATCATTGGCTCTGTTACCAATACCGATGACCTGCATCTCATTTCCCAGCCTGTCTGTCCAGCTGGTCTCGTCTTTCCTACACACTGTGCAAACGCACAGCAACAAATGCTAAGCGATGTGTAACTATAACGCACTGAGTGAATGAGGACGTTTGCGTTTGTGTTGCTGCGGAAAATAGAAGCAGGTCAAAATGCATCAACACAACGAAGCTAATAGACATAAAAACAATGACGGAGTTTGGCTACATCGAGGCTCAGTGCAGTAAAAAGACATGGAGGATCAGACAGCAGGTAAAGCAGCGCAGCTACAAACACTCACCGGATTAGCATGATGGTCAGAAAGCTAAACTAATAACCCGCTAAATGATTTGAGTCTTGGAGCTGCGATGTAAGACGCTGGTTCTGCTGTTGAATCGCTGCTCCGCTACAGGTAGTAATATTTAATATTTAGTAATATTTGACACGGAGCCGCTTCTGCTCCATCTGGTAGCGACTCACACAGCGAATCTGTTTAAAGCTGCAGCATCTAACTTAAAATTACATTTTACATACGTATTAAAACTTTCTCTGTCCTAACATGAGACAGATAATCTCTAAAAAAATAATCGATCTCCTCCCTGTTCTGCATAATTACTAATTAAGGTGAATTTATTGTTGCTTTTTCTACATAATGTAAAAGTAGTGTTTATGATAAAAAATAAATAAATAATAATTATGTGATCGGTATCGGGGATCGGAATCCGCGATCGGCCCTCAGGGGTGATCGGTATTGGTATCGGGAGAAAAAAACCTGATCGGCACATCCCTATTTACTACTGTAGCTTGTGTTTGTGAGACAGTCGCAGTGGTAGCTGCGCTGTGACGTAAAATTGGCATTAGCCAATGAAACGAGGCCCCTGTGGTAAGATCCATGGGTGGGAGCTACACAGGACCCCAGAACGCTAAAGACCCACGCTGTTAAAAGGGTTGCCTAGAGACGACACTACGCAGCCGCGGTGAGGTGCTGTCAACACGCGTCTTTTTACAATGTCCTTGACCCGACTCTTCACCGTACTTAGAAGTAAAACCTCTCATAAACATAGACGTGCGAGGGAAGACGCAAATCCCGGGCTGAATAATGTTAGTGAGGAAGAACACAGGCAATTTAAAAACAAATATGTCCATCGTGTCACAGTTTGCTGCTGTATGAATGGATCAGGAGAGGAACTGCAGACCCGTCAGAACCTAAAACACTTGACATCAGCGTCTCCTCATCCTTCAATCATCTCCTGAGGCTGATATTGTGCAGAACATTTTGCTATGAGTAAGTTTCTTATTGTGCTTTTACTGGTTTGATTATTTGCTTATTTAATAATATCAGCCAAAATAATTTAAAATTTAAAGAACAAATCATACAAATAGATTAACACTAAATACACAAATATTTCCTACTCTAAAATGTTTAAGGCTTTCTGTAGGTTTTATTTTGAAATGTTTATATATTTTATGAATTTATTGTTCAGTGGTCATTTAATGCATTATTAATGTCAGACATAAACCTGCAGCCCAGGGGTGGTTCTAGACGGGGGCCAACAGGGTACCAAGTAAATGTCTTATGTCAATACTCAGTGGAGTGGATCACTTTTTTTTAACCTTCACAATTTTACTTTAACAACAAATTGAAAATTATAGTGCTGCACTTTCAGCTGCTGTATGGAGATAGGATCATACTTTCCATCTGCCAGGAATCTGAAGCCTGGACCTCTGGAGATGCAAGTGGCTCTTTGGCTCACTTATAATATCAAATGATGAAATATTGCTGTTTTTTTCATTTGTTTGTTTATTTTCCCCATTTTTTTTCAAGTGTTGCCATGAAAAACACCAACTATCCTGGCCCCTGTGGTAAATTTGGTCTAGAACCAACCTCCAAGCCTAACTCCTTATTTCTATAAATATTTTAGTAATATTCTTTACAGTACCAGAATGTCCACATAACCTTTATACTTTTGGCTGTCTGGTCTGATGACACATTTTGAATATTAAATCAGGTGTTATGATCAGTTACTCGGTGGTTTACCAAATACTTTTTACACTTGCTTAATTAAACATGTTTAAAGTATGCTACTTTGATTTAAGTACAGTTTTGGGGTACTCTAACTGACCTGTATGTATTAACGATTGCTCTAAGGGTTACCTTGTAAAAACACTGCCATAAACAATGTCTAACAGGTGCACAGTTCAGTAGTCCTATTTCCCCGAACACATCACTGATAACAAATAGTCACCACCGATAGCATTGACTTGTTTGACCAGTCCCGCTTTGCCACTGCTCTGCCTAATAGGTTACTGACAAATTGTCCTTTAATAACTGTAATCCAGTACTGGTATCTCTGCCTGTTGTGTGTGGTGGTAGCGAGGAACGTACCCACACATCTGACCTTTCCACCTGGACTGTACACTGTTGATCTGGACTTACGCAGTTTTGGTTTTTGCTGTGGATTATTGAAAGCTGCGTCTGTAATGACTGTGGTATCAGCACCAGTGTCAATTTTAAAATTCACTGGGCTACCGTTCACCAGCAGCTCAATGTCCCAGTCGAAGTCTGAATCCGACTCCTCAATGACATTTGACTTTGCTGTTGCTCTAAGAAACAGTTCACCAATAAAGAATGAATCCTCATCTGAATCTATAGCAGTGGATTAGTTTGTAAAACACTTTGAAGTTTTCTACAACTTCTTTAAATTTAACACCAGTGTTGTTTCACTGTTGAGGTGTATTTTTGAAGTGGACATGTTAAGTGCAATATGAAATAAGAAATGTAAAATGTGATAAAAATACATTTTTGTGTTTATTTGATTCCTATTCAAGAGACTTTGATAAGAATGATTATATATGTAATATAGGTGGCTACAGAGTATCTTTGTTTACATTTTTGGTTGGTGGTGTGCCTCGAGATTTTTTTCAATTAAAATAATGTACCTTGGCTCAAAATGGGTTGAGAAACACTGAGCTAGAGCACGAGATAACAACATGAACAGCTTCTTATTCAAACTCATTTTCCTTTCTAGTGCTCCCCCCAGTGGTCAGGAAACCAAACTACTAGATTTACAATAGAAACTAATCTCACAACAGGTGGCAACCCTGTTGCCATTTTAAAACTATGGATAATGAAATACTTTGCTAATTTTGTTGACAGAAGTAAGTTCTTGGCAATAAACAATCATTGCCAAATACATTTTCAAAGCAATACTAAAAAGGTATTGATGGCCAAACATTTTTGTTTAATTCTTTATTTTTGAGGTATTGAGAAGATTACAAAAGCACAGTTTCAGTCTGTGATCAGATACAACATTCCTTCTTACATTTCCATTTACAAAAGCAAAACAAAACAAACAAAAAACAACAAAAATAAAATAAAACAAAAAGGGGAACAAGGGCGTATTGTTTTGAAGAGATATACCGTATTTTCCGCACTATAAGGCGCATCTAAAAACCTTCAATTTCCTCAAAAGCTGACAGTGCGTCTTATAATCCAGTGTGCCTAATATATGGACCAATATTGAATCACAAAAGGTCTAGCAACTACGGTAAGCAGCCACCGACTTCATTTTCCCCCATAGAAGAAGAAGTGCACGGTGCATGCTGGGATAGTTGTCAGAACGCTGGTTTGTTAATAAAGTTTGATAATACATTTAAAGCCAGGGGTGGAGGGGCAGGGGAAGAGAGACAAAGGCTGTGGCGGCAGCGTGTCGGTTGGTCTGTGTTACCCAGAAAGCAGTTGGGCACAATATCGCAACACCGTGAGTGAAACAACTACTGGAGCAAACTACTATAAAGTACTCAGGGACCACTTCTTTACAAATGTGGGTGTGTAATAATAGAGTATGGAACAAATTGGCAACTGAAGCGTCTCTTCTATGCGCCTTATAGTGCGGAAAATACGGTACTTTTATATATATGACTAAGTATATTATATTGTAAATAGACACTTCCTGAAGGATGAAGCTTTTCTTTTTAAATTCTCATCAATCTATTGCATATTGTGTTTGGTTGGCATACGACATCCATTTGGACCACATAATAATATACTTATTAATTTGAAAATGAATTAGAAATGTTAATTAAATCTATCAGATTAAATCTATCTTCTACAGTAGGAGGTTCAGGGAGGAGCCAGTGTCTGGTGACAGTTTTTTTATAGGTCATGATTAATATTTGAAACTGATATTTTACGTTGTTAGGTAGACATTCTGTATTACCTAGAATAATAGTAAATTTAAAAGGTATTTTTATATTCAAGATATTTTCCATATTTTTGTGTATTTCTACCCAATAATGTCTTATAATTTTACAGTCCCAAAATATATGTGAGTGGTTGGGTTCTGTGTTTCCACATTGCCTCCAGCACTTAGGCTCTCCCCTGGTATGAGAGATTTTCTGTTTCGGTGTTATAAAATTGATGGCCAAACTTAATATTAAAGGCAGTGAGAAATTCCAAGTATTAGGAAAAAAGATATATTACTTGTCAGTGCAACTTTCCTTGGATTCCATAGAGGCGTTACATTACTCCAGGCTGGAGTGTGTGTGAAAATACTCCCTGTTGCTCCAACCAATAAAGGCCCCCATGACTCTGTCAAAGGGATGGAGAGATGGAGCCACTGAGCTATTAGGGGAGGAGTAAAGCCTCCCTTCTTGGCTGTGGGGTGGAGAAGACTACAGTAGATGGAGGTATAGACCTACAGCAGTCACTCCCCTGCTAAATGCTTGAAGTACTGTGGTAAAATATGTTTGATGTGTGTCAGAAACTATGTATGATGTTACCTTTTATCTCTGCCAACTTGCCAGGCTTTCTGAGAGACTTGCTGTTGATATGAGCTCCTGGAGAGTCTGACTTGAACCTGTCTGAGTGTGTATGTGTGCATGAGCATATATTCTCATTTCAATGCAGTGTGAGAGGAGACACCCTCCTTTCCCTCGGATCTTGGAACAAGGGCCCCACTGGACATAAAGGACACATTTGTTCTCAACCTTGTGCCTTCCTTCTCTACGTCATTGTTCTGAATGCCTACTGTTAATATCTGTTGTGAATCTGCTTACTTCCAGATTCCATCAATACAGCCGGTTCAAACAAAGGAGGACTATATGGCTGATTTGGGGGCAGCAGATAGGATGCAAACAGAGCTTGTCAATGTGCTGTTTGTCTCTGAGGGACTGCTAACAATAGCAGCAGTGTGAGGCCACATGGTGATTGATCAGTCTGAGGCTGTGCTGTGTGGGACAGTTGTCACACATAGAATTAAACAAATGGAGGTTGAGAGGAAGTGGCATGATTGGATTTAGAAATTATGAAAAAGGGATTGTTCTGAGTTTACATGTACCTCCTTCAGTACATCCTTCAGTCTGTCTCCTGATACAATCATGAGACAGATTGTCTCAGAACACAGGAGGGAAAAGGTAGGACTAACTTGAGAGAGAGAGAGACATGATGAAAACAAACAGGACGATAAAATTGCTTGTTTGCTGGCCACGCCCCAACCACACCTAATTTTTCCAAGTACTCTTGCTCACGCATTATTCTCAGTCTGTTGTGTTTCGTCAACGTTGTTACATTCGTCATCTATCAGACTTCTGACGATTGCTTGGGCACTTCTACTTGCCATGGAAGCTCAACCCTTCTGACTCGGAGGATCTCTTCAACACTCCATCCGCTGCCGAAAATTCCCCTCCTTCTGTTACAAGACAAGCTTCAAGTTGCAAACGCCCTCGAACTCAGTCTCACACTACGTCACTTTCAGTTTGTTGTCCATCCGAGATTTATCTCTCACTTCCAACAACTTCCCAATCCTGACCAAGGACTTCAAGAAGTCAGCAACAACAAGCTTGTTCTCCCAGGCCACAGCGTCATTCCCAAACCTCTCGGCCAAATGACACATCTACATTAGGAATATCTTTCCTAATGTCCTCAGGCCTATCAGCCTGCCAACTAATAAAATCCTGGACCGTCACTCACCTTCAACACTCTTTAAAAGAGAAAGGACTCACATTCATAAGCTCAGACTATAAATTAAGACTCTTCCAACTACTTTCATCCGTGATCCCTCAACAAACAAAATCCTCGCTGTCATCCGAACATCACAGGCTTCTGGCTTTTTCCCCAGCATTCACTCCTCCTCCTTCCAGTGAGGTCATTCCATCAATGGCAGTTGGACCTCCTGTTGCAAGGATAGCTCCCCTTTGTGGGAGCCAGGTTGTCTTTAGGTTTTCTTACACCTGATTTCTCTGGCCTCCTCTTTCATCTTCATTTGCTTAGTTAGACTCGAAACATATGTTGAAGATAAAATCATTGATGAATGAGTTAGAACAACAACCTCACAATATCAAAGTCTCTCTGTCTTATGGAGCTTAATTAAAACCAGGTTAAGTTTATGAATTAAAGTATAAGTTGCAACAAACAGCCTCCATGCAGTTATAACATGAAGCTGAATGATTACTAAAATAATAATCATACAAGTAATAATTATTTAAGAAACCAACGTAAGTTAGATATCTTTACTGCACTGTTTATAATTAAATGAAGATAATTAAGCAAACTTACCACCAGTTAGCAACACTTAGCATCCTTCGTCCCTCGGGCTCCTTTTGTGACACACATTTCATTTCCATCGGTTGTTGTCCCGTTGTGTTGTCGTCTAACTCGGACTAGGACGTCACCAGCTTGAATTTACCAAATTAGTAACTATTGTCTAGGCCCTCTCTACTTTTAAAGGCAATATTATGCGAGTAAAAGTGGCGAATTTGAACAGCGTCTGTTATCTTCCTTGCTTCAAGTTTTATCTTCTCTTTGTGGCGTTTTTTAAATAAATGAAAATGTGCAATACCGCCACCATCAGGTCTGGAGTGTGAACGGGAGCTGATGCCGTTGATTATAAGGTTTTTACATTACACATCTGAAAATTGATTGGGTACTTTCTTAAAAGTTACATCATGATTATCCTTTTTGTATTGTATGCAATTTTAATAAATAGTAAAAGATTATTCAGGCACTTAAAAGTTCATACATATTCATTCAGATTTTGTTCACTTAAAGTATACTTTCATTTAATATACTAAAAGTTTGGTACAATTATGTTTAAGAGTGTTTAAAGTACTAATTTCGAAATTGGTACAAGTGTATTTTTAGTATACTTCAGATACACTTATAGGTAATAATTAGCGTGCTTAAAGTGTACTTTCACAAATTTAAGTATGTTTGAAGTATATTAAAGTATACTTTTTTTACCAGGGCACTTTGCCAGCATTTATTACGTCACCAAATATTAAAGTTATTTTCTATTAATCACAGCTCAAATAATTTACAAGATGTAATCAAACTTTTGATTAATATAAAACATTTAGTTTTATGTAACTTCTTTTATCTATCCATCCTTCAGTTCCACCTTCACCTGCCGTCTCAAAAATCTCTGAGGAGAAAAGCTTTGTTCATGTTCTGCATTGTCTGTGTTTTTCAATCTTCAGAATCAGTAGGCTTATCTGTAGGTTTCACCGGAATTGTAGGGCAATAAGACTCAGAAAACATTTTGACTTTTATTGAAATTATGTATTTAGGGTTGTGTGATAATGTCAAAAAATATAACTTAATCATTAAATCTTCCTTAGATACACAAAAGCTCTTTGTCTAATCAGGGTGGTAAAAACCTGCTTGAAGCATCCACACTGCTCTCACAAAGTCAGTTTGACCCTCATTTGATTTCATCATAGCTGCCAGTGGGCAAGACAAACAGACTTCTGAATTCAAGCAACTTTTCTCAGCAGGAACTTTTGATTACTTTGTTCCTGCATGCTTTGGAGGTTACTATGACCTGGCACTCTGCATCAGAACAACGAATCCATCTGTGAGAGCTATTATTGTGTCCACTGTCTGCATAATGAGGGTATGTCTCCCAAGTGTTGAACCCTCATCCATTTAATTTTCGATGCTGTGCGCCTGCTGCCCCCACCTCACTGGCAATCTCCTGTGTTTAATGAAAACAAAAACTGTTTAGCTCATCTGGGCAAGATCCCCATCATCTCCCGGTCATCCCCACCAAATCTACTACTGGCTCGCCCCTCGCCTCTCTCTCTCCAAACTGTCCCCTCTGTACCTCACCACTATGTCTCCCTCTCACTCTTCATTTACAATGCTTCTCTCTGGCCCTCTACATACCTGAATGTCAGCCAAACAGGGTTTGAATAAGTCAGGCTTCTTCTACCTCCCCATCTCTTGTCCTGTACTTGCTCACGCCTGTTTAGCATCTCTCTCTGCACCCACATGAACCTCAGTTTCTATCCCTCTTGGTGTCCACCTTCCCTTCAAAGTTATCCTGGTCAATTTCTATCTGTGTTCATCTCTGTTTTCTGCGTCAATCATCCTCTCCTTGTCTCTTTCTCCTCACTTATCTAAGTGCACAATCTCATTGTCCGGCTTTTTCTGCTGCTCTGTTGGCTCATTCAGAAGCTTGGCCCATTTTCTGCAATGCAGCCTGGGAGACATAACGCCCTGCCAGCTTCTGATGTCATTACTGGAAGACAACATGGTCAGAAAGGCCATCAGGCACCACAGCAAACTGTTTTTGAGAGCATGTACACTGGTTAACACCTGTAGAGGCTATATTATAATGTCAAAAATAAACCACCCCAGTGAAAAAAATATTCTAGAGAGGGTGTCAAACTTGTGTTTCCTGGTAGTTCAGCGCATGGATAACCTGGCCTGGGATCTAAACACAGCAGAACTGGTAAAGAAGGCCCAGCAGAGACTCTTTCCTGAGAGTCCTCAGGAGGAACAATATTTCTCAAAAACTGCTGGTGTCCTTCTATCGATGTTCTATTGAAACCATTATCTGCTATTGTCTTTGTGTGGTTCCCCAGCTGCACAGCAGCACAGAGGAAGACTCTCCAGAGAATCGTAAAATCTGCTCAGAAGACCATCAGCTGCTCTCTTCCTTCTCGAAGATCTCCATAGGTCCCGCTGCCTCAAGAAGGCCAAGAATATTTTAAGACTCCTCACACCCCAGTCACAATTTGTTCCAACTGTTGTCATCTGGCTACAGAGCATTAAAGCAAAGACAAACAGACTGAAGAACAGTTCATACCCGGTAGCCATAAGAGCAATAAATACTCTGTAGTACGATTTTCACCCAATTTCATTATAATTCATGCCACATATTGCATGGTTCTATAATGACAATAAAGACTATTATTGTTATATGCATGTGCATCATTTCAGCACATAAACAACATGTGTGGTGTCTATATTTATAAATCGGATTAAATCAGTGCCTCACCAACTATGAACCTCACTGCACGTCACAGCTTCAAGTATACTGATGATTAGTCTGGTTTCAAGTATCCTAAAATTTAACATACTTTGTATATTCCAGGGTTTCCCCCAGAAAACTTGCTAAGCCTGGTGGTCAGGGTGCTGAAGCGCTCCACCATGTTTTGTATTAAAAGATGTTAAGTAGGCAGGAAATGTTAATATATTACTGGGTATATGTTATGGGAAAACATCGCCAGTGAGATGCTATAATTACCAAATATAATGATTCCATTTTCTGATACCAGTTGAGAAAATGTGTGTTATGAAAATTTTCACCTGGATAAATTCTATTCCTACAGTAAAGACTCGGAGGGCCCAAATTAGGGATGCAGCTTGTGATGGCCAAACCCATGGCCACACTCCTATGTTGGTAGCTCATTTTATGCACAATTCATTTTTGGTAACAATTTATTTGAAGGGAGGTGAATAAGACTGTCATGACACCGTCATAAACATGACATAACACCTGTCATGAACATCAATAAGCCTTCATTAATATTTGACTGTTATCATAAAGCGTTATTCAGTAACTTATGACACTTTTAATACAAAGTTGACATTATTCAAAATGTCTTTGTTATGACAACTTGACATTAACCGACAACCATTACTGATATAAATTTGTTATAAAAGTATTACTGATTGCACTTTAAAAATTAGGTAACTTTATGTTATTAAAGGTAAAGTTGAAACAGTAATGATTTCTTAGTTAATGTCAAGTTGTCATAAAGACATTTTCAAAGACTTATCTTAAATACCTTTTTTTTTTACTGTATAACTTCTTTACTGTATTGGAAATTTAATTTCCGACATGTATGAGTTGCTGTATGCTTTCCTCTGAAAAGCTATTCCTCCTCATTATTCTTTATTCTCACAGGGTTGCTTGGAAGTGTCTCGACAGACGCATCATGCTTGAGTTGATGTGATTAGTTTTAAGGCTTATAGGCTCTAGATGAAAGGATACAGATGGAAGCCCTCTGTTGGCTTTTCCCACTGACAGTTGAATAGGAACCGTGTGCTTGTGAAAATACCAGAAGCTTAACATGGCCACCTCACAGAAAAGAAGTGATTTACAGTGATCAGCATTAGCCTAGGAGAAGACTAATGTATAGTGTGATAAAAATATAGAGACAATGCATTACTGAACACTCAAATCAATCAAATGTTGAGTAGCACTGCATTCTGTTAAAGGGGAGGTATGATGTACATTTGTCTTTTTTGCCTTTACATCGTCAAAGTAATATACCTAAAGTGTTGCTTTGATTATTTCATAAATATTTTAGAAATTCTTGTATCTCCCATGACAATCATTCAGAGTGCTGAAATGACTGACAATTGTTTTCAATAAATTTCTCCCCTATGTGCAGTGATTATAGAAATGGTTGTCACTTGTCTGTACAACATAAAACTTCACAGTCATGGGAATGACTACTGACTTGATAGTTGCTCAAACGATGACCTTTGACACTTTGCACAAAAGGGTAAGACATAAACATCAAGACGCTGGCTGTGGACGGAGCTCTGTGTCCGAGTACATTCATAGAAAAGATGTGGTAGGAAAAAATGGACAACCAGTCGGGATACCTGCACCTCAGAGGGGATTGTGAAACAAAAAACGAGCAATAAGATGTATCACCAGAAAACATTACAGTCACCCATCAAATGCCTTATTTTGTCAGTTGAAATTATTGAAATTTTATGAGTTGGTTGATTACAATATTTTGCAGGTTATGTATAAAGCTCATAAAAGTTTATTACCTCTTAATATGCAATTATACTTCATTAAGAGAGTAAGTAATTACAATCTTATGGGTATAGAGATGTTTGTAAAGCCTAAGATTCGAACAAATTTGAAGGACCGATGTACTGACCGGTACAAGGTATAAGATTGTGGAATAATCTGGAAAGTGAATATAAAAATGCTGGCTCGATAGATATATTTGAGAGAATGATAAAAGTTAAGTTGTTGAAGACATATACAATTGTATAATGTGCAATCATAAGAATTGCTGTACAAGAAGGAGTTGATTTTTTTTTTTCCTTTTGTTGTTATGTTTTATTATTTGAAAACTATCATTGTTTGAATTTGTTTATTTTGGAAAAAAGGGGCAGATATTAATAAGAATTTTCTTCTTCTTTCTACTACCTTTCATTTTATTTGTGTTTTGTATATTCTTTTTTTTTTGGTATAGCATTTGTTTTGTTTTTAAATGAAATGAATAAAATTCTATAAAACCCATTTAAAAATACGAGTCAGATTCACTGCAGCTGGAGTCAGAGCTTCAAGACTCACCACACACAGATCAGACATGGGTTTCAGCCGTCACATTCCTTTTGTCAAGCCACTCTTGATCAAGAGACGGCATCAGAAGCACTTTGCCTGAACTAAAGACAGAAAGGACTCTGGACTGCTGCCGAGTGATCCAAAGTCATGTTCTCTGATGAAAGTAAATTTAGCATTTCCTTTGCAGTGCCACAGACTGTGGCCTACATGCCACATGCATTAGCTGCAGGAATCTGGGGAAAATAAGCCCCAACTAAGTACTGAGTGCTGTACATTCTTATACTATTCAGTTGGCCAACATTTCTAAAAATCATTTTTTTTGTATTGGTCTTAATACTCTAGTTTTCTGAGATACAGAATTTGGGAATTTCATTAGTTGTGAGTTCTAATCAACATTAAAATGATATAAAAAAAAATTAAATACATTAGTCTGTGTGTACCAAATGAATATAATACTGTATACAAGTTTCACTTTTTGAATGGATTTACTGATTTACGTAAATAAACTTTTTCATGATATTCTAATTTTTTGACCAGCACCTGTATACTTAAACTGAGCTTTAGGATGAAGATGTACAGCAAGATAAAACTCTGGGCATGGAAAATGAATGAAAAGTAGAACAAGAACTAGGGGAAATAGAGGGACAGGAAGGTAGGGCTGGGAGGCGAGTAGTGATTAGGGGTGGGAGGTGGGTGGAGAGAGGGAGTTAGTGAAGGGAAGTCAAGCTGCTGTCTGACCTAATGTAGTCACAGTGTGATTGGCTGGGACTGCTGGCGTGCATACCTGATACTGGGCCCTGCTCTAATCGTTCTTTTCCTGCAGCTGAGCTTGGACAACGGTCCTTTCTCCTTTTATCTTGCTCCTGCTCCACTCCGCTAAGATCAGGTTGCTAAAAGAAGAACACCGCCTACCAAATCTCTGTTTAACCTCCTTGCAATTCCTCTCGCCTTTCTTCTTGCTGTCTCCCACTGCCGCTCCTCCACCCCCCCCTCTCTCTGTGATGACGAGTCTGTTTGGTCTTCATTTGGTGCTTCCACACAGGACATTGTTTTATTATTGCATTATTGTAACATAGCTGCCTGCAAGCAGTTAGACCCACATTAAGAGACGCTTCCCAAGTTAAGCAGCTTTGCATGGTACTTTGGTGAATCTATTAGTTTAGGTGAGGGATTGAACAGATCTCATCTACAGTGTTGTGAAAAATATTTCCAACCTTAAAAATTTCTTCTGGTTTTGTTTTTCTGTCACTCTTCAGTGTTTCAGATAATTAAACAGTGTTGAAAATGAGACAAAAATAACCAGAGCATATTTTTATGAATGAAAAAAAGCTATCAGTGCCAACCTGCCCTTGGGTCACCCTAGTAACCAGATTAGGGTCATACAACAGCATCCTGTTTGGATTTAAAGTTCAGACTGTAACCACACTACTTGACATTTTTGTTTGTTGTTTTTGCAACCATTCTCTGGTACACTTTCAATTCAGTTCAGTTTATTGATATAGTGTCAATTCATACCAACTGTAATCTCAAGGCACTTTACAAATGGTATTAAATAATTTCAATTCAGTCTCAAATACATTCCAAGTGATCCTAGCTATCCAACAGTACAGCAAGCTCAACTAGAAAATTTCTGAAGAAATTAAAAAGGGGCCTGCCCCAGTGTCTGTTGGTTGGAACCCAGATTTATGTTCATATGCTGAAAACGAGCAAGAATGCCAAGGTTAAATAAAAACTTGTCAATAACATGTGGAGTATCACTGTTTTGTTGAGTACTATGGACTAACTCCATTCAGTAAGCAAACATTAGCATATAAGCTAAAGTTAGTCAAAATGCTACCAATAGCACGTGGGGTATCACCAACATGTTGACTTACATAGACATTCTCCATTCAGTATGATAAACATAGCTAATAAAGGAAATATGAGCAAAAATGTTAGCATGAGGGCTATCATTAGCATATTGATTCACTAGTTTGTTGATAGTGTTGAGGAAATATAATCGTTTCTAGCATTTAGAAAATATAATTATTTTTTAGTGTTTGAGTTAGCTCTATCTTTTACTTAAAGTTAGGAGTTTTTGTGTCACTGAGGTTGTAAAATAATAAACCACAGGAGGGAGACAATCTTATCTGTGTGAAAAAGCATCTCAAAGCAGGGCCACATTCCGGGCTCAGGAAGGAGCCAGATCCTGGTGAACGCCATAAATCAGCAGGAGATCAGGAGAAGTTCTCCTTGGACAATAGGGACAAAATGGATTTGGAGGAAGGGTCAGAGACAGGTCCTGGTTGGATGGGCAAAGTTCCACCCTATTTGAATAAATTAAAGAAAAGAGGATAAAACTTTACACACAGAGTAACAAATCAGATTTTGCTCTATGCAACTTCTCCAAGAACGTTCTTGCTGTCTGTCATTCCATCTTTTGTCTTTTCCTCTTCTCAGGTAAATATATGTGTTGCTTGTGCTCTGAGGTTTTCTGATGTTTTGTGATGAGCTTTTCTGGTGATGGTTTGCATCTGTCTTGAATAAATGCTGATTGTTGTGACGCTGTTGTCGCTGCGTGGTCTCAGTCCTTGCGCACAGCATTTTTCTGAACCCGTGCATAGAGAGGATATAACGAGTAATTTTCTTCTCTTAACAATACTACCAGTAGGATGAGGGTTACCGCATGTTGACCGACACAAAATTACTCCATTCAGTATGTTAACATTAGTGTATAAAGCAAAATGATCCAAAATGCTAAGTGTTGCAGCTCCCCACCACTTGAACTAATTTGCACAGTCGTAATGGGTGATTTCAAGGTTTTGTTAATTTTTTCTTTGATGCAGATCATCACAGTCACCAACTTCAGTCACCTCAGTCACCGTGAAAACTAAAAACATATACAAATATTAGAATACAAAATAATAATAATAATACATTTTATTTGTAGGCGCCTTTCTGGACACCCAAGGTCATCTTGAAATAAAAACAAGTACATTATAAAATACATACCAGCAATAAAAAACATAAAAACACAAGATTTATAAAACAGTACAAAGATAATTAAAAGCTATAAGCTAGTTCAAACAAATGGATTTTGAGTTTGGACTTAAAATATTGCAAAGACTCAATGTTACGGAGATCAGGTTGGAGTGAGTTCCAGAGTTTGGGAGCAGAGCGGCTGAATGCTCTGCTCCCCATAATGTCAAGACTAGCAGGAGGGACGGTGAGATGGACAGAAGAAGAGGATCCGAGGGAACGGGTGGGAGTGGCAAGGTGAAAACAGAAAACAGAAACTTACAATACAAAACAAGATGTACTTCGCTACTTTCACTGGGGAACACTAATTGTTGATTTCGTTATGTCAAGTGCATCTTGACAGTTCAAGTCATTCGTTGGTACAATGATTATGGTAGCTTTTATAGGACCTGCCCTCATTAGCTACGGCAGCCCGTAAGGTACATACATACAAAAAACCCAAAACAAAAAATGCAAATACCATTAAACAAAATATAAACCACCAACAGTGCTAATCGAAACAGACAAGCATTAAACAATAAATAGACAATAGTCTACAAATTTAAATAATTTAGGCAATTTATTTTAAATAGTTCACATCCATTACACTAAGGTTAGTTGAAATCAGTGGTTCCCAAACTTTTTCTCCTGCCTGTGGTATCTAAACATTTTCTGGGCCCCCCTGTCCCTGCCGGGGGGTCGGGGTGGGGGCTGGACGGCAGAAAATTAATGTTTATAATAGGGCTGCAAGTATTTTAATAATAATTAATTCTGATTAAAATGACTTGTTTACTTAATTTGTACCAGGTGAAGCTAAAACTCTCATTGGAGGAGTTCCAGGCACATATATTCATCTTAAATGGAAAGTGCATATATTATTTTAACAGCTTTGGTTTAAAATCTGTTGAGAATGTTATTAATTAATGTATGTAGCTGAACATAGACAACAACATCGGTAGCCTACAGGCACTTGTTAAGCTTAAGCTGCTGTATTGACATTAGCTAGTCGTTGTTTAGCTACTTTACCTGCATCCAGCAGCTTCACTCAACTCAGTGGTTAGTTTTGGGGAAAAACTGTGAAAAGTTTTGCGTGTTGCTGGTTTGCTGCCATGATTCTAACACACCTGTAGCTCCGCCCACCAGCAGCATCAGGTGTGTAAACAGCGCGAGCGTCGTAGCGTCATGTTGCGTTTAAAAGCGGCTCAGAAAAACATGTTGCCACATGTTAACAACGGATTAAACAGTTTTAACTGCTGATAAAAGTGACAGAGGACACAGATATGGGAAGTGCAGCAGCCTCCACTGTATCAAATTGACATAGAAATAACAGAGAGTTGGCCATTCTAAGGTAAAAACCCAGCGCATTCAACGGTCATGTGTTTTTTTTTTTGTTTGTTTTTTTTCACCCAGATGCTTCCTGCGCCCCCCCTGCAATGGCACGGCGCCCCCCCTAGGGGGCGCGCCCCACAGTTTGGGAACCTCTGGTTTAAATGCTGTTTAAATGCATGTGGGGTATCAGCATGTTGACTTCATTTGACTTTCTCCATTCAGTTTGATAAATGGATCTTTAGAAAAAAAAAAAAGAAAAATCAGCTATGCTTATTGTACAAGACCAAAGTTAGCATGAAGACTAGAACTAGCATGCAGAGCGACTAGCATGTTGATACTACCCAGTAGTGGGCCGTCAAGGCCTGCAAGGCCTTCTCTGCTGGCCTAAAAATATCTGAATCACAGAGTGATGTTAATTATATTTTGTCCATGAATGGTATTAAATAATTCCAAATGGTCTGTCCGCTTCCTTTCGTTGCTAGCTGCGCTGCTCCCAGACGTGTATTTTCATATTTAGCATTTAACACAGTGTTTCTCTAACTTTTTTGGCCCAGCGCCCCCCCAGCCCTTATCCAGGTCCCTCACTGCCCCCCACCAAAGAATTTGTAGGCTACATTGCACTGACCATTATTTTATCATTAATATAACTATCACTATTGTAGATGTTTTGATTTTTATGTTTGTTTCTATATTTATCATCAAAAATAATACATATAATAATATAAAAATAATACCGGCGTCTACAAAAAATGCAATGAACATTCAAGTTAAAATTGGTAGGTCTAACAGCAGCCAATCAGAGGGGAAAAATATTTTGTGCCATTTTCTAGTTGTTAAATGTTCCACAAAATGACCAGATAAAAGATGTTCAACATGCCAGTTTAAACTTTGAACTATTTGCAAACGACTGAGCTCTGCAACATTAAAACATGGATAGAACTGTAACTACATTAATCATAACTCTTCTTCTCTTCAGTGTTTCTGTCAGTTTCTGGTGGTGCAGCTCTGTGCTGCCTTCAGGACAATGGGACATCAGAGCATCATACATAAAACTTCACCCACATGACATTTATTGTGCAAACCAGAGCTTTCAGTGGAAAAACAAAAGTTCCAGATCCTTTTAATGCCATATAAATATGAGACAGAAACATGGATTATATCTTTATATTGACATGTCTATTGATTTATAGATTAATAGTTTTACTGGACAGAAATTACAAAGAACAAATCTGGTTCTTAATCAAATCCTAATGAGTCAAATTGAAAGTGTCATGGAGTCATCAGCCTCATGACATTAACACTGACATGAAAAATAATATTGAATAAATATATCAAATTTAATTAAAAACATAAATAAGTGATCAGTTCTTTAATGTTATGGTCTTTAAGATATATTTAGTTAAATTAATTCAATCCAACTTTATAACAGTCACAAAATATCACCAGAATCACACTGTCCCTCTAAAATTGTTCACAAAAATCGCAAAAGTATATCGAATTGTATTGTTTGCTGAATATTGCAATATATATCGTATCGTGGGCAGAATATCGTGTATCGTATCGTGAGATTATTGTATCACTACAGCCCTACCTGCAACTGTAAATATGAACCGTAATCAAAATCAAGACACACATCTACTGGTCTTTATCTACTGAACAAATAGCATGTTACTTTACCCAAACTGATCAATTGTTATGTGCCATTAAATTACTAAGAGAGGCAGTTGCTTATCCAGACTGTAACTGCTCTGATATTGAACATTGAACCAATATAACTTAGTTTTATTCTGACATAAATAAAGCGTTATTAATAAAAGTAATATAAAGATTAAAAATAGACCAGGTTGGAACACATATGTGTCTAAATACAACAAAACTTTTAGGTAAGGATACAAAAGCCTTTTGGAAAGAGGTTAAAACTATCAGTAATAGTAAATCCTCTCTGCCTCTCACCGTCGATGGCGCTTCTGGGGCGAATATGATTGTAGATTTTTGGCAACACCACTACAGCAATTTATTTATCTGTGTACAGAGTGAACCCTCCAGGTTGACCAGGTTAGCACTGTAGAAAATATCAAAACACACGAGGTCGATCAAGCAATTAAAGAACTGTCTGGAAATAACTATATAGGAACAGATCTTATTTCAACTTAACATCTCAAATTTACAAGTTTGAGGATAGCCCCTCTTCTTAAATTGTGTTTCACTGCTTGTATTATGCATGGTTTTATTCCTGATACCTTGATGAATGTTCTTCTATTTCCTGTGATTAAAAACAAAGCTGGTAAAATTGGCAGCTCTGATAATTATAGACCTATTGCCCTAGCAAATACACTGTCGAAAGTTTTTGAACTAATTCTTTTGCCATAATTTGCAAAGATAGTAATGACAATCAATTTGGTTCAAGTCCAAACATGGTACTGATCTATGTATATATGGCCTAAAAGAATTAGTGAATAATTATAATAGCAAAAATTCTACGGTTTTTCTGTGTTTTTTAGATGCCACAAAGTTTTTTGACCATGTAAATCATAGAGAACTATTTTTAAAATTGTGCCAAGCTGGTGTGGCATATATATATATATATATATATATATATATATATATATATATATATATATATATATATATATATATATATATATATATATTATATATTATATATTATATATTAGCCACTGGAGCAGTGGCTAAAACAGATCCCAGGAACAACATCAGACATCTCAGTCCAGAAATGTGCAGTACTAGGCACAGCCAAGATACTGCGCAGAACCCTCAAGCTCCCAGGCCTCTGGTAGAGGTCAGAGGTCAGAGGACGAAAGAGAGAGAGAGAGACAGAGACAGAGACAGACAGAGAGAGAGAGAGAGAGAGAGGAATTTTTTTTATATATATTTTGGCCCTTTTGGCATATATATATATATATATATATATATACAGTATATATATATATATATATAACAAATGTATAACAAGATCCTGTTGGTATATTAACCAAACTATGTTGGTCAAATGGGACAACTGTGTGTCTGCATCCGTCCATGTTAGCAACAAAGTCAGACAAGGAAGCATTTTATCTATTTTATCCCTATATTGTTTAATTTTTATATATGAATGAGCTAAGCCGTTAAACCTGTGTTGAACTCGCTGCATGGTCGGAGACACAATTATAATCATCTTATGTATGCTGATGACTTAGTGGTTTATAGTCCAAGTTCAGCAGGTCTTCAGAAGCTGTTCAGCATACGGTGAACTACATGATGTCAAATTCAATCCATCAAAATGTATCATTTTGATTGTTGCACTAAAGATTACAAAAATAGGATATTTCCAAATTTGAGGCTGTGGGATTTTATCGAATGTCTCAAATGAAGTGAAATATCTTGGTCATGTGTTGGCAGACCGTCTGTCTGATGGTGAGGATATTTACTGTCAGGTTCGAATGTTACATGCTCAGACAAATATCCTTGTCTGTAAGTTTGGATTATGTTCTGATGAAGTGAAAGTGAAGTGAACTTGTTTAGATCATATTGTACATCACTGTATACTGCATTTATTTGATGTGAATCAGATGACACACACCAAAAATACAATATGTAGTTACACTGCTTACATTAATGGTGGTCTGTGACAAAGTGGTTCAGTTCATGTTCACCACTTGTCCCTTATTCTTTCTCATTAACTTACTTTCTATATTTGGTTATAATGATTAATTTAAACATTGCAATTTTGCTTCATTTACTATCCCGGTTTTGTTTGTGTTGGCATTATGTTGCAGGATCCATGTATGTATGTTTAGCTTAAAGTTATTTCTGGATTATGGGTTGAATTTGTTTCAAGGTATATTTAAGTATTTGTTTTCTTTGTACTCACCATTGTTTGTCCTTGTAGACCTGCAGCAGGGCAGGAGGATGGGCCGGGCCGGCCCAGTACTTCCTGCTTAAATGGCTGAATGATGTCAGTAATTACCTTGCTGGGTTCTTCCAATTAGAGGGTTTTTCTTTTGTGTATTGCTTTGCTTGTTGTCCTTTGAAGTAACCTTTTGAGTCATCTTGTACTATGTGATTTATTTTGCAGATAACTTCATTATGTAGAAGTTTGTAAATTGATTTGTAGTTTTGGTGTTTCTCTGTTTAAATGTTATTTGTTTTGGCCTGTTCCTTGGTGGCTGTGTCCATTCAAGCACAGGTGTGGTGCCAATTTTATATAAAAACAGTGAGCTTTTGGATGCTCGAGAGAGAAGTCTGAGGAAAAGACTGAATAAAATAAATGGAAGAAACTGAAGCTATGGATGGTACTGATTTTCTGTGCACCTTCTGACCCTTGAGCTTAAACTACCTTACAGGTCTAAAAACGAAACCAGTAAAAACTTAACTGAAGTAACATGTTTGATCTCCTCACCCTCATCTTGAGAAGTACAAAGGACAGTCCGTTGGTTTCGTCTCCAGACTGTGATAACGCACAGCTGGCACTTGGTGCTCAGACAGTTTCAACTTTACGCACAGAGAACATCGCGGAGCTCACCAATCATAAGAACAATATCTGTCAGAGTATCATCTCTGATCTGAACCCTTTAATGGACCTGGATCCTTTTTTGGAGCGACCAGCGGTCAGTGCAGCGTGGCTTCTGCGGGATTTTTCTCCTGCCGATTGGAGTGAGTGCGGGATCAGAAAACTATCAGAGTTCTGCCATCTTCTAATCCCTTCATTTGGTGAAATCTTACCTGATTTCAAAAACGTTCTTGCTGCAGAGAAAAAGCTAAATGTTTCATTTGTTGAAAATTAAACATTTAGCTTCATGGAATTGAAATGATTTTTTTCTTTGACGGACAACAAAAAAAAATCTAGCGCGACCTCTGCTCCAAACTACGAACATTGTCGCCCCCTGCTCCCTTCTTTATTTTTTTTTTTTGCGGAGGATCAGTAAATAACTTATTGGTGTTTTACCATCACTACCAGATATGAAGTGTGCTTTAGCCTTTGTGTTGCACCAGAGCGCAACACAACTAAACATCCAGCAGAACAGTATCAGCTTCCTTTTATGAGCATGAGTATAATGGAGGCTGGTATCACACTTGATATAAAGTTTTATACATTTTCTCTGCATATATTTATTTTTCTTCTTTGGCTATTAGAGTGGCTTACAATGATTCCAAATAAAGAATAGGAATGATCTGGTGCTGTTACATGTCAATCATAATGGGGGGCACCTAGTTAAGGTAATTTTATTTATATAGCACATTTTCAGCAACAAGACAATTCAAAGTGCTTTACATGAGTACAAACAAAACCTAGGGGGGGTCAGTCAGATGTCAGGGGGGCCAGTGACCCCTCCAGGCCCCTCTCTGGCTCCGCCCCTGGTGGACAGAGATGCAAGTTGGATACGAATCTTGCTGAGACTCTCATCCTAGTTGAGGACTCTAAAACTCACTAACAAGTTGGAATCGATCTTGGAGAAGTTGCTAGTTTCAGCTCAGTGGAACAATCAAACTAATTTGGATGATTTGGAACTGAGATGCATCAGTTCCAAATCAATCTTTAGAGAAGATTGAAATGTATAATCTTCCTGTCCTAAGACATTCAGTATCTGAATTGGCTTTCCCCATGTGGCCTTGGAAAGGCTGCATATTTCTAATCTCCTTGAAGATATGTAAACACAACGCTCCTTCCCACCTCACCCACTCCGGTTTCAATGGAGCTGTGGAGCTTAGCGCTCCCAAAGTTGATAACATCTTATTTTACTTCTGCCAGGAGGCTGAGCAACGTGGTTTCATGGCCCTGTGATGTCACCACCTTCACTCATGTCTTTGTTTTGTCTGAATGTTGCCATTTGCCCTACTGTGTCCTTTGGGGCACATAGCAATGCATTTCATTCCCCTTTTATTATTTAGAAACTGTGGAGTACTCATTTTTAACCCAGAAAAGGAATTAGATTAGTCACTCTTTCGCTTATTTCTTTAGAAATTTTAGACTACTCGCTATTTAGATCAGGGGTCCCCAAACCTTTTCCTGTGAGGACCACATAACTTTTCCCTTGGGGGCAAGGGAAAAAGGTGGGGGGCCGGAGTCAGTCTGTAACAGAAAAAGTGTGACGATTGCAGGAGAGACTAAATGTAAAAAAATATTTTTTCCGGAAAGCACAATCACATAACCCTCTCTGGGTTCTTCGCAGAAAAAAAGTGCATTTAATAAACTTTCTGTTGTGCCGTGCACAATCTTAACAGGTCCAAGTTCAGCTTAGTTGTCAGAGCAGAATCTCTTAAATGGCTCATGAGCAGGCTCTCAAAGTTCCTGTGTTCGTTCCTTAATCGTTTTGTAGGTTTCAGCAGGCTTGTAGACATCACTGTTCAGCTCTCCCTCTCATCAACTTCCCTGTGAAAACCACAAAGCAAGCAGGCTGAGAAACTGAACACTGACACAGCACCTACACAGGACAGCCAGTACCACTACCAGTATGGTTGTGGAGATGGATTTTATCCCAGTAGATTTTTTTATGATTATATTTTTTATAGTCAGAATGACTAATTCAAGTCAGAAAAGTGAGCTTACGAAGATTCACACTGATGAACCTTTTGTATGTTTATCAGTGTGAACTGTGGGTCTGAACCTGGCTGTGAGAAGTTGAGTGTCAGGTTCCATTCTAGTCACTGCCAGTCTCAAACACTGATGCAGATGTTCATGTGTCAATCTTGATCTCGCTGGAGTTTTCAGCAGTTTTGTGCATGAAAAGGTTTGCTCGCAGATATTTGTGCTGCCAAAAAGTGTGGACATCTTCATTGCGTGTTTTCTGATGTTAGGCTACGTGCCGTTTGGGAGAGCGGCATAAAAGTCAATGAGACTGTTGGGCTTGAACGCGTCTTTCAGAACATCACAGTTCTGTAACGCAGCCAACTCAAACTGATGAAAAGACAGGGCTTCATCAATGACGCCATCAAAGGGGTTCTGGAAAAGACGGATTTATTTTGCATAAACATACAGTTCACGGGATCGCACACCGAACTCCGCCTTCAGCATTTCCAGTGCTGCCACACACTTTTCAGCTGGAGACGGGACCGCTGGGTTCTCTGCAGAGGTTTTGTGTAGCAGGGAGATGGATGAAGCTGTGCTTTTTCACTTGTCCCAAAAGCAGCTCTAGTTTCACCTCAAATGCTTTTATGTGGGGATACATTTTGCAAATGAGTTTCCCCTGGTCTTGTAGCTGCAAGTTAAAGCTGTTCAGCATTTTTGTCATATCTGTTAAAAATGCGAGATGCCATTTCCATTCTGGGTCGATCAGCTCTGGCACAGTTTGGTTTTGTGAATGAAGAAATGCGTTAATTTTAGGTAGCAGTTCATAAAAACGCCTCAAAACTCTGCCACCGCTCAACCATCGGACCTCGGTGTAGTACAGCACATCTCTATGCGCAGAATCCAGTTCAGACAGAAATTCTTAGAACTGCACGTGTTTATGTCCCTTTGCGCTGATGAAGTTTATGCATGACACCACAGCCTTCATGACAGAATCCCACATCAACACTTTGCAGCACAGTGCTTGCTGGTGAATTAGGCAGTGGACTTGTAGCGGGGCGGTGAGACCTCGTTCTTCCATCTCCCAGTTCATGCGTCCCATTAGACCCTGAGACATCCCCACCATACTAGGAGCCCTGTCAGTTGTGATGCTGGCCAGCTTTGATCAGTCCAGGTCCAACTCTTCCATGGTTTGGTACACTTTACCGAAAATATCCTCCCCTGTCGTAGTCCCTTTGAGACTTTGGAGGGCTGCCAGCTCTTCGCACATCTCAAAGTTTGCACTAACTCCGCGAATAAAAATGAGCAGCTGCGCGGTGTCCTGCATGTCGGTGCGCTCATCCAGTGCTAATGAAAAAAATTCAAATTCTTTCGTCTTCTGCTGCGGCTGGGCATATACATTACCCCCGATTTCTTCAATGCGTCTGGTGATTGCACTCGCTGATAAATGCATGGCATTAAATCTTCTCTGGACACACCTCCACGACAGCGTTCATGCATTTCTTTACAAACTCTCCATCAGTAAAAGGTTTACCGCTGTTGCCATCAGTTGAGCAACCCGAAAGCTGGCCCAAATAGAGGACTGGTTCAGCTGAGCTTGGCGTACAAATGTATTCTGCTGAGCTAACAGTCCACTTTTTAGCTTTGAGAGCTTGTCTGCTCGCATTTGGCCTTATCATACTTGTCTTTGTGATGGGATTCATAGTGTCGCCGCAGATTATATTCTTTGAATACTACCACCGCTTCTTGACAGATGAGACAGCCTTTTCTTTGCACTGAACAAAAAAATAATTGTTTGTCCACTGCAGCTTAAATGCCCTACATTCTGAATCAATTTTTCTTTTACCTAATATTTTTGCCATTATTCTGTTCTCTCTTTGAGAGGGGTGGGTTTAGGATTTTTTTCTGGGGGTTGCCAGATAGGGGCACTGACCGCAGAAGGAACAGAATGTCACGTTGTATGCGTGTATGAAATAGTTACTAAAATGTTAATTAGTTCATAACTAAGGAACATTTTATTGCAAACTTTATTATCAAATACAAATACACATATGAAAAAAAAAAATCTAAATGCTCTCTGGTATTGATCTGGGGGTCAGACCAAATGTGGAGGCAGGCCGTAGTTTGGGGACCCCTGATTTAGACCAATATTAAACTTCCTAGATTAATTTTTAGATTATGCAAAGAGACTCCTATCACTGCAACCCAGAAAAGGAATTAGAACAAACTTAGAATCCAGAAAAAAAATCTTTCAGAACAGAAATATTTAGCTTTTATTATTACTAAAACTGTGGAGTACTGATTACTTTTACAAATTCAGAGCATACTTAAGAAAGTCCAGAGGATACTTGCACTTATTTACCAACCCAGAACAGGGATTAGAATAAACTTAGAATCCAGAAAAACTACATTTTAGACTCTTATTCTTCCAACCCAGAAAACAAAAATAGACCAGAGGATAGTTACCTATACTTATCTAGCAACTCTGAACACGAACACCTTGTTTACGTACTTTAGATCAACATTAGATTATTTTTCTTCTTTTGCTCTTTGCGTTGGTTTGTTATTCTGTTTGCATTTCCTTTTAATTCCTGTAAAACACTTTGTATTGCCTTTTTGCTGAAAATGTGCTACATAAATACAATTACCTTTAGTAAGAATAATTCAAGAAATCTTCAATTACTTTTTGACGAGTCAAAATTCCTTTCAAGATATGAAATGACATCATTAGATCCATCATTTGACAGGACACATCTGTTATTTAAAATATCTTGAATTATGACTAGTCAAAATTACAATTTTAGATATCTGAATTAAGAATTGCGTGGAAACCCCTTTGTGTTGTCCAAACAGTGCCTGCAGAATTTTATGTTTCCTGCTCAAAATTGTGAGTAAATGCCACAATGTAGAATGAGCTTGGCAATGTTGGAAATGCAGAGATAGTTTAGAATTTCATGTTCATTCATTTCTGATGAACCGAATGTACTTAAAAGCAGCTTTGAAAAGCTAAAATTGCTATTGTCAAACCATTTTCAACATGAAAGTGATGCATTTTCAAACATCTTTTCATTATTTCTATTTTTCATTGTTTTGTTAAACTTTCAAATTGCTGCGTAAGTCAGATGTTTGACTAGACAGAATATACAGTATATTCAAGTTATCAGTAATATTCCGACTAGTCAGGATGTTAATTTAAAATATCTTAAATAGAAAAGCTGACTAATTCAAGATATCTCAAATTCATTTAGAGATATGAAAAGGAAGTTTGACTAGTCAAAATTACAATTCAAAATATCTTTTGTTTTCTCTAGTCATTATTTATTTTAAGATATTTATAATTTAATTTTCACTATTCAAAACTACACATCTCCTATCCAAAAATACATTTAAAGTTATCTTAAATTATGGTGTGATTTGAGACATATTTAATTAGAATTTTAAATAGTCAAAACTAAAATAGAGATATCTTGAATTTAAGTTATGACTAGTCAGAATTTAATTGTAGATATCTGAAATGTGTATTTTGGGTAATTCATTGTAGATATCTTGAATTACAATCTCCATACAAGTCAATGGTAAATTTGATGGCGATGGCAGACAACAGAAAGCATGACAGCAGAGTGCAGGAAAGAAAGAAAAAAAGAGCCTGACAGTGAGGTGATGAAGAAAATATCCAAGCTGACAGTATTTTTTAAAACTCATTAAACATGGAACAGAACCACCGTCCCTCTCCGCTTCTCAAAACGTTAGACTTACTAACAGCGGCTCTATGGTCCCATCAGAACCTGGATCTGTCTGATCTGGCACCGGAGTCAGAGATGGCAGACGTGCAAACTTCTTTTCCAGGTGCAACGATGATAATCCAGTACAGATCCTGCACTTTGGGCAAAAAACTGATGAGTTATTTTGGGTTTACTTGGATAAACAAGAAGCAGGGAGCTGTCAATATATGGGTTAGGGTTACACCTCAGTGTTGTGCTTCTTGATGCTATTTCTGACAGTTTCAATTTATATTGTTTCAGAGAGAATTTATTGTGAGAATGTAACGTTACGGTCAGTTTACAGTCAGTTCTTTTTCATCTCATATCTAGTGTTGTCCTCCACTCAGTTCTTTTCCTCCTGCAGTAGAGGAGAGGGGGGTTCCAGAGGCCAGGTGTTGCTGCGTGTTGATTCTCAGTGTCACTAAGCACAGTTGGAGGACAAAGACAGTATTGAGGTGGGAGGCATGGTGCAGGGAGCAGAGGATACTCTTACAGACTGACCAGTGTTTGTGCCAAGTCCTCCCTTCATACACACAACAGACACTGTGTTCAGCTTCTCCCCACTCCCCAGCTTTGTCCTGTCTGCCTTTTTCTCCATCTCTCCTTCCCTCTACCTCTTCTCCGTTTTTTGTTTTGTGCAGGTAGGCTTGCATTAGAGTCAGAAACTAGAGTAGAGATCAGATAGCAGATGCTCTAAGAACAGTTTTCAGACAGTTTACCCAACACGCAAAATGCAAAGCAAAGCTGGTGGAATGAAAGTGGATGGAACTCAAAGAAGCTAACATTAGCCAATAAGTAAAGAGAAGAAGTAAAACATGAATATTCTTTATACTTAGTTTGAATTTTTTTTCTACAGGTCCTTTTTCCTTTTCTTTAGATCTTGTATCATATATCCATGCAGACAAAAGCTTCAAATTGTTAATAGAAAAATTGGCAGCACACACTTCAATACTCAGATTATTACAGGGGTGAAATGATAACCTGCAACCATTAAAGAATATTTGCACAAAAGCCCTGAAAGCAGGAAGAAGCTTTGTGCTGCTATAGCAACGCATTCCTTACATGCACTTAGTTGTCTTAATGGCATGCACTAGCCTAAAAATCCTTATGAATAACAATTTTGTCAATCTACCTTTCAGGGTGACATGACCTCTTGCTAGCTTGATGGGCCCACATTCTTTATCACAAGTCAGCGTGCCCAACTCTTTCATGGAATGGCCAGGAGTGTCATGTTAATTTCAGGCCTGTAATGGCATATCTGACCCATTTTTTTCCCAGAACTTAAAGAAGCAAACATACCGTATTTTCCGCACTATAAGGCGCACCTAAAAACCTTAAATTTCCTCAAAAGCCGACAGTGCGCCTTATAACCCGGTGCGCCTAATATATGGACCAAAATTGAGCCACAACAGGTCTAGCAACTACAGTAAGCAGCTGCTGACTTCATTTTCCCCGTAGAAGAAGCGTGCAGTGCATGCTGGGATGTTGTCAAAAAACTGGTTTGTTAATAAAGTTTGACTGACCTATCTACCCATAGACATGTCTATGTATCTACCTACCCACCTAATAATCAGGTCGTCTGCAGGTCATCTAGCATCACGTTCTCCACTAACATGCTGTGCGAACGGAGACGGTGACCATCGTCCGGCCCAGACGCCCCATTCCAGTCGGAAGCCTCTCCTCTCCTCACGACCGGAATCTGACTGTTTTGTTGACATTCTTTATGTCAACAAAGTAGCTTTAGACATTTATCTGGAGCTTCGGCTAGAGTTACCAAGGGACCAGCACCTATACATTTAAAGCCGTGGGGGTCGGTGGAAGAGAGGCAGAGGCTGCGGCGGCAGCGTGTCGGTTGGTCTGTGCTAACCAGAAAGCAGTTGGGCACAATTTCACAACACCAAAACCGTGAGTGAAACAATGACTAGTGCAGACTGCTATGTATAGAACTCGGGACCAATTTTTTATTAGACATCCATATTTATAGTGAATGGAAGAAATCATGTCCCGTTCAATACCGGCCAGGTGGCATCTATGGCGTCTATTCTATGCGCCTTATAATGCGGAAAATACGTTAGTTTACTTTTTTAAAAACAAAACGTATGACTTTATTACACATATTTCCAATGATATTTGATGTAACGTTCCTTTGCATGTCTCAGAGAAGACAGTTTTCATCGAACGACAAGATACCAGCAGAATTCTGACTGGTATCCAATTTTCTTTTCAGAATCATTGGTTTGTTAAAATCTTGCAATGGAGACAGAGAGTTTCAGAGGTGAAGTAGATGTGGTGGACTCAGTTTGAAGTGAGAGAATTGATGATTTAATAAGTGACAAAATACACAATCCAGGTAGCGCAGGCAAGGAGCTCAGACACTGGTAGCAACAGGCTTGAGACAACTGACAATAGACAAGGACCCAAAAGGGAACCACAAACACAGGTGGGACTAAATACACAACGGAGTAATCATGGGGAAACAAGAGACAGCTGGAGACAATCAAGGAGTAAACCGGCACAGAAACCTAAATTAACTTGCAGAAAAAACAAATCTTCACAAAGTCGACAAACTACCAGTAGGATTGATTGTGGAGCTTTTCCACAATCTTAAGGTTAACTTGTCTTATGTTTTTCAGACATGAAACAATGTATTGTGTGAACTAGTTAGTTTTAAATGAAAAGATTTGGTCGTAGTCCCTCTTCTCATTATGCCACAGTACAAGAAAATTCAGGCGGCAGGCAGGATCATCTACAGCAGTGGTCCCCAACCCCCGGTCCGTGGACCAATTGGTACTGGTCCGCGGCGCAAGAAATAATTCAATATTTCCGTGTTACGTATTATTTGAGGCTGGAGCAACTTTTATTTTGAAAATCCTGCAACCGGATGCTCTCTGTTACTTGTGCGCCAACAGCAAAGGGGGACTCCTTCTCTGTGCAAAAACGCATATAAAATCTGTGGGGTGAAATAGGGTTGAATCAGATCCCCCTGGATCTGCATGAAATGGTTTGTTCCTGCTTGGACCACTTGATAAATAAAGTTAGGTTTTCAAAAAATAAAGACAGAGAAAAAGGTAAAAGTGTCAATTTGTAATCCACTTTTTCTCTGAGAGAGGTGGAGACTGTGTGAGATTATCAACGATTCAGCATAGTTGGCTTGGCTACAAACTATTGTTTGCCTCCATTTCACTAACATTTAAAGGAAAGAAATGAACAAGATATTCATATATTGAACTTGTACCTGTACCTTTTACCACACTTAACAGATGTGTCAGTCAGCAGCAGCTGTAATTTACGTCCCTCCTGATCTGACCTCTCCTAAGTGAAAATAAAGCTATGTAACTTTTATAAAAAAATGTTTTTAACATATTTGTTAAAACTGTCACTATGTTGCGACAGTATGGCATGAGAGCACTGGCAGAACAAGTCAGCATGGGGCCGGGGGGCAGGGCTAATGACCGGGCCCTTTATACCCATGGTAATTTAACTTTGCAACATAGACATGCCTGCAAAAGTTGAGATTACAAGTTTCACCACCACAGAGAGCAACTGTCATTCTGAAATCCATCAGACATGAAGTACAACAAACCAAAAGAACAACAGAAACATCAGGCTACTGGTGATGAAATAACACAAATTCAAATCAGAGAGAGAGCGATCAAATCATTTTGACAATTTATCAATTTCAACTCAGAGCTTGGAGCAGCTAGCCAGTGGCGCAACTACTGAGGCGACGATAGTGAAAGTAAAACTTGCTACATTTACCTCGTTATGTGCGTGAGGCAAAGGAGCGAAAGGCGCTGAAGTGTTTGGGAAAACATCAGCGCGTCGCCCCTCCAGACGGGGTTTTGGCGCCCCCTCTGGTGCTGCGCCCCTATGCGCTGCATAGCCACTTTTTGCGCCACTGCATCTAGCAACTGCTGAAACTTATTGTTGATGCGTTGAACTGAGCACGAAGCAGCGCACAGAACCACGCGCCACAATGATCTGTATTCACCACGCTACGCAGACTCGTTGCCATGGCAACTGACAACAATGCCACTTCGTGTTTTAGGATTTAACACCAGGAAACATTCAAGAATGTTGCACACAGAACAGAACATTTAGTTTGTTGTTGTATTTCGTTTTAGGCTTAATGTTTTATTAATAAATAATTGCTGTGGTAGATTAGCTACCGCTTATATTTTACTGAATTAATTAACTGCAGCCCACAAAATGTACATTTAATTACAAAACTAAACAAAAACATCTTATTGCTGTCTTACCTTTATGTATCAATGAAATTCATGCACCGCTAATTCTGCACAAAAATACCCGTTCATCTAAAACCAAGTCTATCCTCTGCATGTCTTTTCTACTCCGTTTGAGAATCATCAAACTGTCTCGAAGTAAAACTTTCAGCTTCGTGTTGGTTTTCCTTTAATTATCATCTCCAACTTCAATTGAAAATCCACTTTAGAAAACTGTTTAAGTGTAGAAATGTAGTCTTTCATGAAGAAAACAAATATATCGCTGTACTTTATTTACTGTGTGGTTAGCTCCATGATTAGCTCCATGGCTAGCAGCTCCATGGTTAGCTCCATGGCTAGCTCACTGTGTCTTACTCTGCAGTTGTGCAGTCACAATATCTGGGATCATGAGCGCCCCCTGCCATGAGGCAAGAGAACTGCCTGCCTCACGCGAGTCTGTTCTCTGCCGTTTCTGTTCGCTCCTTCGCACACAAAACGCGATACACACAGTTAGTGGCTTGTCAACGCCGTAGTCAGGAATCACGTACAGGACTGAATCTCCTAACTTATTGAACAGACAACCCGCCACACAGGCGTGAACCTTCTGGAAGCCTCTTTGGAGCCAGCCAGAACCTTCTGGACTCTTCTGGACCTGTGCTTGGCCTGGACCGGACAACCTGAGCCACATCCATCCAAGCTGTGCTGATGGCGGCGGCGGCGGCAGCAACAGCAGGAGTTTACCGTCCTGAAAATGCCTCTTCTCGCATAAAACCTGAAGTCTACAATACTACATGCGGTAAAGTGATTGTGGAAGATGAGTTTTTACATTTTATCTCTGCCAAGATAAAAACACTGCCGCACGATGACATTGTTTTGTTGGCTACAAACAATTTCTCATCTGACTGGATTGAAGAGTCCAAACGTTTCCTGTATGAACTGTGCCCAGCAAAACAGCGCAACATCAAACATAAGGGCACAGAAAGACGTGAATAATGTGAAGGATTGCTTGAAGTTGTTAAACGACCGTGGTGAGAATATTCCCCGTTTTGTTTCGCACTACCTGGATGACCTTCCACCTGTTGGCTTCGGCAGCATTGATGCCTCGGCTCTGCTCGGCAGAACGGAGCGTCTAGGCCAGGAAGTCTCTGCGCTAAGAGGAGCTATGGAAGCTCAGGCCACTGTGAGCCAAAATCTTGGACGAGCGACGGTGAATTTGGAGGCTGGCTGACTGATATTGAAACACCTCATGAATCTAGTCGGGCTAACGTACCGTGAATGGATCGACTCAAACAGAGGCGCAATTGGAAGGGCTACGTGGAGAAGATGCTAAACGGCAGCAACCAGAAGACGCTTCCATTCAACAAGTCCTGTCTCCGGCTTGGAGGAAGGAAGGGAAGCCGGAGCCCCAGAAACCCTTGAAGGGAGCTGAGTCACTGGGACATGGAATACAAAGTCAAAGGAGGAATTATTGGCACTGGCACAGCGAGTAACATCCCAGTGGTTAAAACCAAGATGGTCGGTGTCTTTGCTACGAAATTCTCTCCCGACCTCAATGCTGACCCTGTCTATCTGACAGAGAAACTGGGCCAATCGGTGACATGCAGGAAGATGGACTCGATGCATAACCGATTTAGCTCGTTTCATATAACTGCAGGGCTCTGAAGGTACAGAAATGTACGATCCAAAACTCTGGCCATCGGGTGTGTATGTGTCGCTACTTTGAGGCGCGCAGATAAAAAAATAACAGTATCCGTTTGACTCAAACATCAGAGACTGGAATACTGCAGCAAGAGAACAAATCTGCATCTGTAGCGCCGCAGATGAGCAACGGCCACGCAGATCCTGATCAATAAATGACTGGTATTAATATTGTGTCATATAATGCGCGAGGTCTGCGTGTTGGACACAGTGAAACAGACAGAGCGTCGCTTTGTGGTGGACAAATTACTGGAGACTTGTGATGTACTGTGTGTGCAGGAGACATTCTTAGCTAAACAGGACCTGGAGAAGCTGAACTGATACATGAAGACTTTTATGGCGCTGGTGAATCCACTACCGACCTCTAGCACCAGAATAATTCGGGGAAGGATAGTGTTGAAAAAAAGGAGTATTAAGTAAAACTTTTAAAAAATACAATTCGGTTCTTTCTCCTTTTCTCCTGGTCCCGGATCTCGGCAGCGGTCTGGGAGCCCTCGCGAGAACACAAGAGGCGTACGCAGCGTGTTGGCGTCACAGAAGTTCAGAATTTAATCCAATCAGAAACAAAAGAATCAGACATACAGAGCAGAACAGAAAAAAACCTGCAGAGTTACATTTAGTTACCTGAGATACGTAGAAGACAAAACAAAGACAAACAAGAAAGCAAGACGTCTTGGAGAAATATAACCAGAGCAATAAGCATTAGAGATCGGCTATAATTTCTGAATTATTTCTTTGCTGTAGGCAGATTATATTCTCCGTGGGAGGTTCTTGCTTCAAGCAAGGCGTCCCTTGCCTCGACCAATTAGGAGCCGTCTCCGAGCACCACTGAAAACGGCACCTCCCTACAATTTGGTCGAGCAATCAAAGAGAAGTTTACTCTTTGATGTTATTTGAAGTTAACCAGAACTCTAAAGTCCTGCTGACTTTTACAACTTCGCAAATGTCTCAGGAGACTTGGCTCTATCCAAACAGATAAATAACAAACCGCATGTATGTTTTTAAACCAAATTCTTTTCGGCTGAACTGCAGGTCAATGCATCCGGGTCGACCATAAATCTTAAAGATGTATCCAGGTTTTTATTTCACCAATTGATGCAATCTCCTGACTCAGGCAGAGTCAGGAGATCTCCAGAACCTGGCGCCTTCCTGAGCCACGAACATCCAAAGATTTCACAAGTCTCTGTGAAATCCTGGGTTTTTCTACCTTAAATCCTATATTTAATTCAATAAGAGTTATCTTTAAACTTAATATGCTTTTTGCTCTGTTATTCCTCCCAACGTCTCCCTGATTTTTAAACTCATATAAACTACAAAAAATAATCAGATCCATTTCCTGTTTTTTAATACAAAACAAAACATTTTCAATTTACCTTTATCATTGACTAGTTTTAGTTCTAATAGAATATTAAAATAAAATATTCAGTTAAAGCATGCAATATTAAAGTATTCTATATGATATCAGTCTGAAAGTTCAAAAGTTCACAGTTTCAGAGTTCAGAAGTCCATAGGTCACTCGTACGCCGTGCCAAATGTTGCCTGAGGACCCCCACTTCCTGAGACAGGAAAGTGGCCCTGGTTTTCACACAGATAAGATTGCTTGCCTCCTGTGGTTTTACCACCTGCAACCAGGTTTTCTAAATGCATTTATCTGTGACCTTCTAACCCCAGGCCCTGCATCTGAGCTTGCTGACACAAAACTCCTAATTTTAAGTAAAAGATAAAACCAACTCAAACACTACAAAAATGGTTATATAAGTAAAAGATTCACTAAACTAAAGCACTAGAAATGGTTATATGATTGAATTCAACAAAACACTAAACAATGATTATATTTCCTCAACAGTAGCCGGTGGTGTTGCAATATTGTGGCACAAAAAATATGATCAGCTGGTTAATGTGATTAGATTGGATGTGGATTGGGCCTTTGGACTTAAGCTCACCTGTGGAGATAAAAACTTTATTGTTCTGAACATATACACACCTTATGAATGTCCTCAAAACGAAGATGAATTTCTTAATAGACTGTCTTTTATTATGTCTTATGCAAGATAATCCATCTACTTGCTTTTTTATTGTGGGGGATTTAAATGCAGATGTCACAGATAATCTTTCTATATTTGCTAAGCATTTAATGCAATTCTGTCTCAACAATGGCTTAATTCTTTCTAGTAAGGTGCTTTTGCCCAACGACAGTTATACCTATATTAGTGATGCATGGCATACAACCTCATGGTTAGATCATTGTATCTGTACAGCTGATGCTCATGACTCCATCCAGGGCATTTGTGTCAACTATGAATTTGCCACCAGTGATTATATACCATTTTCCTTATGTGTAACCATGAATTCCATACCTTTGTTTTGCTTGCAGACTATAATACAAGCATAGAAAAAATAGCATGGGATAACTTGACTGACAAAGATCTATCAGATTGTTATCGAACAAACAACATGTTTAGCAATATATACTTACCAAAGGGAGCAATCTTGTGCCGTAATATGATTTGTAAAGACCTCCAACATGGTATTGAGTTATGTACCTTGTATGAGAATGTTGTGAAGTCCCTCCTTACCTCAAGCCACTGCATAAAACCAGCTCACATAGCACCAAGCCAGGCTGGAACGACTATGTAAGAGAACATCATGCAGAGGCCAGAAGGGTTGATTCAGGTAAACAGAGACATGGCCCCTTGTTTGAATACAAAAAACAAGCAAATGCTAATTTTAAATATGCTTTAAGATTTATAAGGAGAAATGAAAATACTATGAGGTCTGACTCTCTTGCTAGAAAGTTAGGAAATAATAATGTTACGGACTTTTGGAAAGAAATAAAGAAAGTAAATAACTGCAAAACATCACTTCCAGCTACTATTGACGGTGTTAGTGGTGTAAAAGAAATCACTCAGTTATGGAAGGAGCACTACAGTCACTGTTTAATTGTGTCAAAAGTGACACTTTTGAAATGAAAAGTATTCACAGTAATGAGAATGTGAATGTATCCCCACAAGAAATATATCATGCAATTGTGACACTGAAAGACAACAAGGCCTGTGGGATGGATAACATTTCCTCTGAGCATTTGAAAAATGCAAGTAAGAAACTTTGCACATTACTTTCTATGTGTTTCACTGGCTGTCTAGTACATGGTCTGTTACCTAATTCAATGTTATCTGTCATTCTGGTACCAATTATTAAAGATAAAGCAGGTAAGATTAGCTCTTTGGAGAATTACCGACCCATAGCTTTAGCTAGTAGTTTGTCGAAAGTTTTAGAAAGAGCCTTTTAAATAGGCTGGAAGAGTTTCTCTTGACCTCCGATAATCAATTCGGTTTTAAACCCAAACATGGCACAGACGTGTATTTTTGCACTACAGGAGATTTTAGACTTGTATAATTTGCACAACACTACAGTATTTATGTGTTTTATTGATGCCTCTAAAGCATTTGATCGTGTGAATCACCAAAAACTGTTCGGCAAGTTAGAAAGCAGAGGTGAACCCAAATATCTAATTAGAATCCTGGTCTACTGGTTTGGTCATCAATGTTTGTAAGATGGGCCAACACAATGTCTGATTCGTTTAAAGTTGGTAACGGAGTAAGGCAGGGAAGTTTACTGTCCCCTTACCTTTTTAACATCTACATGGATGAACTTTCAACGCGCCTGAATTGTTGTAAAACAGGCTGTATAGTTGGTGATCGCATAATCAATCACATAATGTATGCAGATGATTTGGTAATCTTAAGTCCATATAGTGCTGGCCTTCAACAACTATTAAGGGTCTGTTCCCAATATGGTTGTGACTTTGACATCAAATATAATGCTAAGAAAAGCAATGTTATGATTGCTAGAAGTGGGGCAGATAAGCATCTGATGACCCCTGACTTCTCTTTATCTGGCATTGTCCTCAACAGATGCAATGAAATTAAATATTTGGGACATTACATAACTGATGACCTGTCTGATGATTGTGACATTTGTAGGCAGTATTGTATGATGTATGCACAAGCTAATACTTTGGTCAGAAAGTTTAGTATGTGTTCATCCTCTGTGAAGATAAGCTTTTTGCACTTCACTTTACCCGGCCCATCTGTGGCGAAGATACAACAAAAGTAGCCTGCAGAAACTTTATGTGGCCCACAATGACGGCATGAGGCTCCTACTGCCTAGATGGAGCAGTGCCAGCCATATGTTTGTACATAATGATGTTCCCACATGTGCAGCTGTGCTCAGGAATCTCATGTATAGATGTGTAGATTTTCTGTGTCATGCAATAATATAATTGCAATTTTAGTAAATCCTGTTTTTAGTACAGTGAGATTTTTCTCAAGATTGTGGAAACATTTGTGTCATCATTTATTTGTGACTCAGTGAATGTCATGTTTTTTTTTTATTTATTTTTATTTTTTTTCTCTTATTTTGTTTTTACCTTTTTTATTATGGACCTTTTTGGTCTGGAATAAAGATTGATTGATTGATTGATTGATTGATTGATTGATTGAAAAAACACTGCATTATAAACATCAGTCCATATATTAAATGTTTTTAGCCATTTTATTGCCGGCGTACAAACAGGACGAACATGCTGTCATAGAATGGCAGCCAGTACAGTTAGTGAAAGGTTCTGTAATCCCAGGTGAGGCTGAGCTGCTGCTGCCTCACCGGCTTCGCTTCTGAGTATTTGAATGGTAAAATGCGAAAATCCAGCGATTTTGAAGAAAAAGTATTCAGAATTGGTTAAGCCAAGTAAAAATAGGTACTTTATAGTACAAAACCACAGGGTGAAAATAGCAATATAAATGATTTTATATTATATATTATTTTTCCATGATGACATGGAACCAGTAACCACATGTCACTGGTTTCCGATTCAAATGCGACCTAACGTTCAGGTTGCATTCACCTGAGTTGAACGTCACTGATTTTCAAAATGTGAGAGATCACACACTAGCTGACAAAAACCTTAGGTATAACGGTTCGATCGCAGTGTGTGGTATCCAGTGACACAGCAAGAGCACACAAGCTAATTTCTCTCAGTAACATTCAGATTCCAGACAAAAACCCACAAATATAATGATTTTACGTAACGAAAATATCCGAATGGGTCTGAGACGAAGCCCTCGTGGTCTGAGTGGGGTCGGGTGCTGAGCCGCATTGTTCTTTTTTTCTGGCATATAGACTAGGCACATATGGAGCAGCTGGGACTTTAGGAACAGTTTTAGTTTGTTGAGTCCAACGTTCCAAAATATTTTTTCTGGAGATCCAATGAATCATGTAAACATTGTTGAAGCATGTCCACCTCTTCTTTCAGACTTTCCACTTTAAGTTCCAGGTCAGGGGGTTTTGTGCGTGACGGTATTTTGGTTTGGGAGCAACCTAAAGTCCAAATCATCACACGTCAGCCAAGTCAGGATGATGCACACTTATGTGAACCCGAGTCCATGCAATGCAAGTTGTGCTAGGATAATTTTAGTTCTGTCTTTTCCTTTTATTATTTTTATTTTGTATTTTTTTTCCAAGTACTCACAGCTTCAGTTCGTATTTTCTCTGATGGACCTAAAGGCTTGCAGCCCTGATCCGATACAGAGCAGAGTCCTGTAAGAACTTTCCGAAGGGAGTGTTCAGAAAAAGAAGGCCCGTTTTCCGCTTCGCTGTGCACACATGCACATTCAGAAATTATAAAGCATAATCCGTCTCATGTCTAGGCGGTGCAGTTGCTCCATGTTGTCAAGGTAAAGGGTTTAAACCTGGGACCGTGTTATATTCCAAAAACGGCGTTGAAGACTCCTGCTCTTGCCGTTGGAAAACTCCGAAGTCCGCACCTGGCCTAGCTCAGTTTGTTCCCACGAGGTATGGCGGCGGACGTCCACTATACTGCAGAGTACTTCTTCCATGTTTCAAATATTACCTGGTAGAAGGTACTGCATTCTGAGGTCCAAGAGAAATTGTTCGGGCTCCATTTGTAACGCTTGGGTTGTGTTTAAGGGAGCAGAGGAGGCTGTAGACTCGACTGGACGGTTAGAAACTCACAACTACACTGATACTGAGAATTCCACAGTGTTGTCCTTTAATAAAAAGCTCTTCACCAATCTTACAAGCCCTGTTGAACGGCTGCTATACATTCACACATGAAATAAGCAGAGTCCAAAACAACCTGTAACGTTACTAAATTTAAGAGAGCTACATGTCTGTCTCAGTCCAGGTATCCAACTATCCATCTGTCCAACTATCCAACTATAGCACGTTTCTCCCACCATAGACATACTGTAATACACAGTCCAGTCACATTAATGTGACCACCACGTACTTTCCACTTCAGAGTTAAATAACCAATCACAGAAGGCAGGTGGCAGCACAGTGCAGTTGAGCGTATATAAAGGGTGTGTGTGGGCTTCGGAAAACATTTCAATCGTTGGCGTAATGCAGAAACGAAGCGATTTATCCGACGTCCAAAAGGGCATGATCATTGGCTTTCGGGCCAAGGGTGGAAGCATTTCCGAAACGGCTGAGTTTGTGAACTGTTCGCGTGCCGCCGTGGTAAAAGTGTACCGTGCATGGCAAAATGGGACTGTCCAAAATCAACGACGTGGCAAATGTGGTGCACCACGGGCCATAGATGACAGAGGCGAAAGACGGTTGCGGAGATGCGTTCGGGCAGATAGACGGGCTACCGTTGAGCAACTGACCACTAAAATGAACCAAGGGGCTACCACAAGTGTCTCCCAAACCACTATTCAGCGAACATTGCTGCGTCTGGGCCTCCGAAGCAGACGCCTGGTTCGTGCACCTATGCTGACTGGTGTTCATCGACGACGAAGGCTAGAATTTGCACGCCAGTACAGCAGCTGGACGTCCACTGAGTGGCGACAGGTAGCGTTTTCAGATGAATCGCGTTTTATGCTCCATCGGACAGATGGACGTTGGCGTATAAGGCGTGAAACCTCTGAAAGGAACCACCCTGCAACCATTGCAGGAACGGTCCAAGCTGGAGGCGGGAGCATTATGGTCTGGGGAATGTTTTCCTGGCATTCTCTGGGTTCACTGATTATTGTGGAAGGCACGATGGATCAATACAAGTACGCATCTGTCCTTGCGGACCATGTCCACCCCTACATGCGCATTGTTTTTCCTCAGGATGATGGCATCTTCCAGCAGGACAATGCGAGGTGCCATACAGCTGCCAGTGTACGTGCGTGGTTCGAAGAGCACCAGGATGAGTTTACCGTCCTCCCCTGGCCAGCAAACTCACCTGACTTAAACCCAATCGAGCATCTGTGGGACCATCTCGATCGAGTTGTTCGCGCCATGGATCCTCAACCGCGTAATCTAGCGCAGCTGGCCACGGCATTAGAGTCGGCATGGCTCAACATCCCAGAGAAGACCTTCAGGGACCTAAGTGACTCTCTTCCTGCACGTCTCGTAGCAGTTCGCTCTGCGAAAGGTGGTTATTCTGGCTTTTGACAGATGGTCACATTAATGTGACTGGACTGTGTATAAGAACAGATCCTGCATTGGCGGCTCCGGTGCAGGAAATACGGCGGCCATCTTGAAGCGGTAGTCCCTCCTACTTTTTGAATCAAAACAGCAGAAGATGCCTCAGCACTGAGGGATATTGTTGTTCGGATCTATGGATTATTGATGTGAGGCTCCACAGACATTTCACAAGTAAGAGGGACATATTATTGTGTATATATTGTGATTAGAATATTACTTTACTGTATTTATGTCTACTGGCGAGATACCAGCTAATATTATCTATAGTGTTTGGTGTAATACGGGGTTCAGCCGCGATATGAAGGATAACTGAGATTCTGTAAGTCTAAAAACATTAATTATTCTCTAACATTGACTTAGATTATCTGGCACATAGGCGAGAGTGGAGCATGAGGGTCTATCCTTATATTATGTCTATGTCTCCCACGCTCTCGACAGAGAAGCAGCGGCGTATACATGTGACGTCATCAGAAAGAGATCCTACACAATTACGACTGTTGGACATCCTAGCCAACTTTCAGGCCATTCATTCATAATAGAAGCAGCTACATCTACTGCTGCGCAGGGCATACCCACATCGTCTCTCCATTAGCTCGGCTGGAGGTCATCTTCAACTTTTTATCCTATCATACATTGTTGAGGAAAACCTTATTTAACTATTAAAAAAACAACTAGGCTCGGGCTTTTCCTCCTGGTCCCAGGCTCTTTCTTGCATCAGAAGCCGGAGCCGCAGCCGTGTGGCACAAAACAGAGGCGCACGCTACGTGTTGACGTCACAGAAGCTCAGAGTTTAATCCAATCAATGGACAGTATAACATAAGACAGAAAATTTAAAGAAACACAGTCACACATTAGTCACCTGATAGAATAAGACAGAGAAAAAAATGAAGACGTCTTCGGAGAAATAGTCAGCCCAAAAGGAGCTAAAAATTGGCTATTTCTGGCTCATTTTCTTTGTGCAAGAGGTTTTATACTAGTAGGTGTGTTCTATTCAAATAGGGTGCAACACCTCTCGACCAACCAAAAGCTGTCTCTGACCCTTTTCAAATTCAGAAAATCCCTAGAGTTCCTTCAGAAACAAAAACGCGGCTTCTCCTTTTGTTTTAAATAAGTTAGAAGCAGGATGTCTCCGATCCCCTGTTGGTTTATGGCCTTTCACAAATTACTGTGAAACAGCTGGAACTTCCACTGGTGATATCCTGACATAAAAAACTAATTTGAAACCTCATACGACAATTCACTCTAGACCAAAAAGTAAAGGTCAATAAGCCAGAATAAGTTTCTAATTCCAAAACTATTATTAGACTATTTTCGATTAAATCAGGTTACATTTTACAACTAGCATATTTTAAATATATTTTCTTAACAACATCCAGACCTCTCAGCCATCCTTACAGCTCAACGGTCTCTCAGTGCTTAGGTAAGCACTGCGCAATTCACTGGTGGTGGTTGGTCTACCTCACCCAGGAGTGTTCATACTCATCTCGTGTTTGTGCCACATATCCTCCCCCTGCGCTCTCCCATGCTGTTACTTACAGGTTTTCATTTCAAGTGATCTCACCTCTCGCCTGCATCCTCCGACCATTTACCCTGTAAGTCTACTCCCATCTTCTCTCTGACCCACAATCAAAGCAGCCCTAACCCTTACCCCGTATGGCCCTGACCCTTACTTGACTTGACGCTGACCGCCGTGTAAGATTAACTAGAAATTCCAAAATAAACATACCTTCCATATCACCTCATTCAAGGACTAAAGCTGCACTGCTTTTATTCTGAAGTAGCCGTTTTTCTTATCCATGGAAGACGTTCACGTGATTGAACGTAGTCAGAAGATGACTTTAGTACTCCAAATGTCAGCTCAGGCTAAAAAAATAAAGGTCGATTCTGTATGTAGGATTTTCAACAAAAAATAGATGGCTAAGTATTTATTTACTGAAGCTTGAGGTAAAGCCATGTGTTTAGTTTGTGGGGTGTAGATCAATGTGTTTCAGGACTACAGTCTGAATCGGTATTACCAAACGAAACATGGGGAGAAATATAAAAGCTTGACTGACGCCAAAAAAGTGTGAAAATTGGAAGCTTTGTTAACTAAACTGTGAACACAGCAAGGCTTTTTTTTACCAAGCTCCACAGATCCAGAAATGTTGCAACCAAGACCAGCTTTGTGATATACCACAAAATAGCTAAAAACAGCAAGCCATTCTTGGATGGGGAGTTTGTGAAAGAGTGCTTGGTAGACTCTGCAGTGCTAATATGCCCTGAAAAAAGAGTCGCATTTGAGCAAATCCCACTGTTCAGGCGGACCATGACAAGAAGAATCGAGGACATTGCTGGGAACCTGGAGGAGCTACAGCTGCAACGTGAAGTGCCAAGTTTTGACTTTTTCTCCTTGGTTTTGGACAAGAGCTGTGACGTCCGCGACACAGCCCAGCTAGTCATTCATCTGTGGGACAATGTTAGATCAAGTTCTGCAAGTAGTTATAATTTTTAATACAGATTTTATAGTTAAACGAATTTAAAACAATAAGTCAGCATCGATGTAAAATTCTAAATATATTGAAGGGGTCATGATTTTTTTTTTTATTTACCACCAAGTCAAATTCTATTTGTTTCCTTTTACTGGCCTTAATTTGAGGCAATTTAATTTATTACCCTTTACTACTAAGTGGAAACTCAGAGTTTCAAATTACCAGATATATAAAAAGTAATCTGAAATGATTTATAATTGCTTGATGTCTCAGTATAATCGGTGAGCAAAGTGTGCAGGTTTCTACTTACTTTTGAGGTCAGACCACCAGGTTGCTCCGTCTTGTTTGACTGCCTGTTTTTCCAGCCAGAGAATCATTCCGCCACATGGTTGTTTTTCAGACCGCACAATATGTCTATAAACAATTTTGGAGTATTATAAAGAAGTACTGAAATATTCAGTTTTCCAATGAAATAACATCTTTGCCACTTTGGCACAAGCACAGCAAGAAACGTTCAGAGGATGAAAACACTGGACTCCGAACAGAAATCAAACGACCCAGCATTTAAACACACCACTTGCGCACAAATCTGGGCTGTGCTGAAATGTGAAATGAGTGTCAAAAATCTTTGTGCACTTGTAACCGAATCTGTGCGTAAATGCAGTTTTGTGTGTGTTTACTTTTATTTTGTATTCGTAATTTCTTCATATTTGTGACTACATATTTACAAGTACCCGGAGTTATGCACAAATTTTCTTTTCACGGTTTACAAATCATGTTTCATAGATACAACTATCCAAAGTGACACACAAAGATGCTTACACGAGTTATAAATCCAGTATTGTATGTGCACAGGTGTTTTGAGAGTATTTTCACTCCATCCTTAGTCCACCGGCTATTGACTCCGCTACCAGCAGACTGTCACTGTTAGAAGGCAAGGTGGTGTTTTACATAGGAATTCCTTGTCGTTTTTTTTCTTGTAGATATTCCCCACCGCTTTGTGCCCTCAGATTTCACGCTGCAACATTAACACGAGCTGACACATTGGATTAAAAGCAGACAGCTGGAATGCCCGGACCCTTTGTGCAGAGTGGACCTCAGCCAACAACCTTCACTCTAAAGCCAAGAGAGACCTGGGAAAGAAGAGGCTTCCTTGGAAATAAACACAAAACTGGCCAAGAGGGTTGGAATGTACCTGATGAAGTAAATCTATTTTGAGCACCCTGGCCTGGGCTGTTGGAACTTAGTCAGGTGTATCAGAGAGAGATCACCAGTCTGGAAAAGGAGCAAGAAGTAGTTAAGAGGGGAGGAAAGCAACTTAAAAATCTAAGGTTTTATCCCATTTTCACTGAAAAGCTGCCTTCTTTCAGAGAATCATGGCCAGTTTTCCTGCTAATGAGGAACTGTACCCTGAATATACATCAGTAATAAAGACTCACGAGTTACTTTCTTAGGCACAGTAGTCAATCGATCTAGCAGAGGCTCAATTTATTTAGACATCTAGAGGTGATGTAGATGACATGCTGAAGTTCAAACAAAGCATCTGAATAGTGAAGAAAAGTGATCAAGTTGTCTTTTTTTAACATGGCCTAGTTGCTGGTGCTCCATTATATTTCTGAAACTGCTGATCTGCTCAAAGTTTTATAGGTAGGCTTACATAGGATGGAGTGGAGAAGAGAAAATGTCCTGTGAGCAGCAGTTGTTCGACAAATATATATGCCTTGGTGAAATGGTGAGACGGGAATGAACAGTGGGACCTTGGAGCAGATCAACTACAGCACTCCCACTAGCTAAAACCAAGAAACAGGGGCTCCAGTTTGTTCTGGCTCTTCTGTTTCTTCAACAGAAGAGGAGTCGTGCTTATGCTTCCATAATTCTCCTCGTCTCCCTTTGGACTTGTCCAGAATGAACAGATTTCCATTCCACCCTAGTCTGGTAAGACAGCCTCTTGCTCTACACCAGTGTTTCTCTACAGTGGTCCTCAGGCCCCCTGCTCTGCATGTTTTAGATGTGTCTCTAGTCCAGAACAGCTGATTCAAATGATTGCATAACTATCAGTGTTCAGAAGCCTGTTAATCACCCAGAGATACAATTCAGGTGTGTGGCAGAAGGGACACGCCTAAAACATGCAGGACGAGGGCGGTGAGGACCAGGGTTGAGAAACGCTGATCTGCACTTTGCTTCATTCAGAGTCTGATCTCTCAGATATTGAGGCTGGAGCATGGACTATGTTGAACTCCTAGATTTTACCCACTTGCTAACGTTTGTTCAGGATGTGTGTAGTGCACCAGTTTAATGGAATAAAGCTTACCAGAAATTGACTGTTCTGTAAACAACCATCCTTGACTGGAAAGAGAGAGGTGCCAATCTTAATGAGGCAGCTGTTAATATTAATTAAATATCTGAATTAATATTAATGTACAGAACAGACCAACACGGACTGAACGGCTTCATTCTGAAGGAGGGAATCCACTTCGATGACAGAAATCCAAGAAGGGGCTGTGAAGGGAGATGGGAATTGAGCAGAGTTGTGAAGGAAGGCAAAAGTCTGCCTCTACATGCATATCAATTTAAGAAAATAATAATCTTTTAATTATGACATTATGCCGCCGCTCCCCTCTCTTGTAGGTACTGCGTACCCCTGCTAAATCTTTTAGGGGTATACAGTACCCTGCCGTACCCCCTCACTTTCACCCCTGCTTACATGACATTCAGGACAAGAAGAAATTAGAAAATGAGAAGGGGAAAAAATCCTAATGAAATTAATGACTTGTATTGAAATAAATGGCTAAATAAAAACCTTCAAACTTATATGGTAAGGTAATTTTATTTATATAGCACATTTTCAGCAACAAGGCAATTAAAAGTGCTTAAAATTTAAAATATTCACCTTAGCTGATGGGATCCATCCATCCACCCATCTATTCATCCTGTATTTCTATTAATCTAACGATGTTTGTTTTAATAATAATAATGATAATGCATTTGTCAGTGCCTTTCAAAACACCCAAGGACGACGAGAAATCTGGGCACAGGAGAGCCTCTTGTCCTGCAGGGACACACCCGGCAGGATTCACCCTTGATTTATTAATTATACCAGGATTTCTGCTGTTTGGAGCTTGTGGATTCCTGGCTTGTCGACAAATTTGTGACGGACTTGGCCGAACTAGCAAACACTGTTGGTGTGGACAGAGACGAGGGCTCTAAAACTCACTACTGAGATGGAATCGATCTTGGAGAAGTTGCTAGATTTGGTTCAGTGGAACGACCAAACTAATTCGGATGATTGGGAAATGAGATGTATTGGAGAGACTTTAGGGAAGATTGAAATTTATAATCTTCCCGACCTAAGACATTCTGTCTCTGAATTGGCTTTCCCCGTGTGGCCTTGGAAGGGTTGCATATTTCTAATCTCCTTGAAGATATGTAAACACAACGCTCTTCCCTCCTCAACCCCTCCTGTATCCATGGAGTTGCGAAGCTGAAAGCTCCTAAGGACATCATGCCTTGATAACATCTTTATCAGACTTTGCCAGGAGGCTCTGTAACGTGGTTTCATGGCCCTGTGATTTCACCGCCTTCACTCATGTCTTTGTTTTGTCTGAATGTTGCCATTTGCCCTATTGTGTCCTTAGGTGAAGTACTCCCTATTTAACCCAGAAAATTATTATTTTAGTTTATTAGTAATATCAGAAATTGTGGAGTACGCTCTATTTAGATCAATATTATACAGCACAGAAATGGAATCAGAATTAGAATTAGAATAACTACGAACTTGCAGTCCAGAAATACTTAACAGGAACAGTCACTACTTAATTACTTTTACATTACTAGTTTTTAGAAACTGTAGCTACTCACTTTACACAGAAAAGGATTTAGATTAGTCATTTTGCTTATTTTTTTCTTTTTCTTTCCTTTGGTTTATTTTGTTTGTATTTCCTTTTAGCTCATGTAAAGCACTTTGAAATGCCTTGTTGCTGAAAATGTGCTATATAAATAAAATTACATTAACTTGAACAGATGAGTTTTGAGATCAGAAGAGAGTCAATATTACAGATGTCAGGGGGAAGAGCGTTCCAGAGTTGGGGAGTGTTGAGGAAAAATTATTTTTAGTGTTTAATAGTTTAAACTTTTTTGAGCAAATTTCTTAATTTTGAACAGGTTTCTCTTAGTGGTTTGAAACTAAACTATTGCTGGGTAAGTATTGAAATAGAGATCTACAGGAGAGCTTCTGCTCAGACCCATGTGGAGTTATCAGAAAGGACAGGAGGCCATAAAATTAACATATGCAGGAAGGCGGAAGGGACTATCATTTGAATCACTCTGCGAAAGAGAGATTTGGTCGGTTCACGCAAGCAGGATGAGAAGTCTTCCAAAACTAACATCTGAGATGGTGCAAAAACTGAATATAACATAAAATGTTTTAAACCACTAACATTTAATTTGTAAGATTTTTCTTAGTTATTAATAGTATGCTATGACTGGAAATTGTATTATCTAGTTTTAGAATTATTAATTTAGTCAATGATGAATGGATTTGAAATTGTACTATCTGTGACTATATCAGAATCAAATGGAAATTGTGTGATATGAAAATGTTCTGTTTTGTATTAGAAAATTGTCCAGGTTTATAGTGAATGGGATTTTGGAAAAATTATACATAGGATTGAACATTATATTAGGTTAAAAAAGGAATTTTACTCTGTTCTATTCTGTTGATTGTATGTATTACTTTTTGGTTTTATTGTAGGACTAAATCTTTGAGTCTGCTCAGTAACAGAAGACCAAATTGGGTTCCTGGAAGATAAACCTGCTCTTGAATTAAATACAGGATTAAAGGGTTAGTTCCCGAGAATCTATCTGGGGGAAGAGAAAGTGGAAATGACGCCAGAATTTCACAGCTACCTGTGAAATTACCTTCCTCTGTTTCTCTTTACCCAGATGGCTATAGAGCCACAGGAGCCTAATTATAGTTTTAAAATTTATACCTTATTCTGGCCTAAATTGATTTTTATTTTACCTGTAGTTAAGGCAGATTGTTTGCCAAGAATCTTTGATCTGCCCTCAGTAGCAATCAGTAGGAAGTTCCAGCTTTTCACACTGATCTGTGAAAGACATGAAGCAGCAGGACTTCAGGAGAGTCTCTGCTTTTACTTTATTTATAAAAACGGTCAGAGACAGGTCCTGGTTAGATGAGCAAAGATCCGCCTTATTTGAATCTTTGACTATAAAACGTTCTGCACAAAGTAACAGATCAGATCTTGCACTTGCAATTTCTCCAAAGACGTCTTTGCTGTTCCTATTTTTGCTGTCCCTATCTCTTGTCTCAGGTAATGAATGTGTTGGGTTCCTGGGTGTTTCCTTAATGTTGTTGGGGTTGCTGTTTCTCCGTCCATCCTTCAGGGGCACCTGGCAGTTATTCCTGCCCTCCTCTCTCCTGCCATTAAGAAACTCGACCTGACCTCGTCTGCCCTCCAGTGCTGCCCCGCCGCCTTAAGCTTAGCAGCAACACCCAACCTCAAGATATCCGCTCAGGAACCATCAGATTCCCCTCGGTCCAGATCATCTCAGCTAAAAGTAAGAACGTTCAGTTTTTCCCCAGCAGTTTGCCATTTCCTCCAGTCATTGAACTCACCATACTCTCTCACCCTCCATTTCCAACCCAGAAGCACCGATTCCACTCCGGACCAGTTTTTCCCGCCTGACTGTGGTTTTCTCTGCAATAAACATCATTTTACTGATTTCCCTTGTACCGTGGGAGTTCTTCCATGTGGGTCAGACGATTAAAACCCGACATGACAGAATGTATGACTGTTATTTTACAGTTTCCTGTTGCATCTTCATACTTGGTTCCTATTGGATTAAATTCTACAATTCAGTGATGTCATCACGCATTGTTGTGTTTTGTCCCACACACGCCACTGTCGAGAAAATCCAAGATCCAACAGGAAGAAAGAGTCAGATTTTTTCCAAATTTAACTACACAAATAATTCTTCCTTAACAGGAGCAGAGTAATAAAAAGCTCTTTTCCCCATGGTGATGAGACAGACAAGAGGCACGCTGAGGTGGATGGAAGAGGAAGAACAAATGGAACGTGAATGGGTGGTGATATGCAGAAGAAGACCAGAGAACTGTCAATTGTGAGGAAAAAGTTGTTGAGTTTAGATAGTTAATTTAGTGCCAATGAGTAGAAACTCTGATTTGTCACCGTTTAATTTGAGGAAATTTGATGCAAACCAGGATTTTATTCGTCTAAGCAAGAAGTCAGGGAGGAGATTGGGAGGGAAGAATCTGGTGTAGTGGATAAGAAGAGCTGGGAGTCAATGGTAAAACAGTGGAAGTGGATGTTGGCTTTACTGACGATATTTCCAAGGTAAATGAAAAAAGAAGGGGTCCCAGGACAGAGCCCTGATTCACACCTAAAACCATTGTGGATAGATGGGATATGAATGATTTAAGTTGGATGAACTGAGCGCAGCCAGACAGATATGACTGAAATCAAGCAAGGGATTTATGCCCTTACTTGGCTGGAAGATAATCTGTGGAGCATGACTGTCAGAGATATTCTTCTTGATCTCAGCGCAGCCTTCGATACTGAAAAAAGAAAGCAAACCCGAGTATGCTGCCATGAGGATAGGGATTCTGAGGACAGCAGATTCTGTGCTGTGACAACGGCTAAAACCGGGCAAAAACCATACTGGATTGACAAAAAAAACTTTTTTATTCCATTGTGTGGTGTAACGTGTGCTATTACAGTTTAAAAGCATGAAGAAATGCACACACTATTTCAAAACAGGCAAGTAGGTTCTCTCACATTGCATTTTCTTCTTCTAAAATGTATTGAGTCTTAATTTTAACCTGAATATGAGGTTCATAAAAAACTGCATGTGGTTAAAAATGAGAAAGAGGATGAGAGAGACAGGGAAAACGCCACTGGGTTGCTGAGGATCTCCATGGCAACAGAGTTGTCTAGTCACACGTCATTACTGTGAACTGAGAGTTTGTATTAGCCAGCAAGTTCCGGAATGCATTCCTCTAATGCTAATAGTCTGCAAATGGCACTGACTCACTGAGCTCAGCAATGTCACCCAACTTGTTCAGACACACGTATGCACATGCACACACACTTTACAACGCACAGCTGCTGTGTGGACACACAGACACAAACACTAAAGCAGGGAGCACAGGACAGTCAGTTTTATGTCTTCAAATATTTTCCCCCGAAGATCTGTCTGAATAGATAACCATCATTCTTGCTATCTGCACAGTATATTTTGCAGTGTTAAATCAACACTTAGAGTTAAATTTAAAGTTGTGTCCGAGTCTATTTGGTCCTTAACGGATTTGGTATTTATTTAACTTTTTCCATAGTTTCTTTTTCAGAGTAAAATTTAACCCAAAATAGAGTTAAAGATTAACACTGCCTAACATTGTACAGTGTTAATAAAACTTAACACTGAGTCAAATAACGCTGATGAGAGTAAGTATGATTCTAAGCAGAGTTAATAAGTTGATGACAAATCAACTCTGATTCTCATGCTTTTCAACACGACATTGAGTTTTTCAGAGTTAACACTGGAGCTTCAAATAACTCCTAAGAATGTTAACACACCAAGTGTTGATTACTTACTCTTTTGGAGTGAAAAAACAAACTGTCAAAAATTTAACACTGCACAGTGTTGAGAAAAAATTCAGTGTTTTCCTTTTATCTATTTAAATGCCTTGCTGCTGAAATGTGCCAAAAAATAAAATTTGATTGATATCTCTTTTAGTTAGTTGATAAACTGAAGCTGGAGGAAAGGACATGTTGGGAAATGCAAATGAGAGCTGTGGGTAGAGGAAAGGACACACTAGGGAACACCTTCTTTGGGGTGTAACTTAGAGGCTAACAAAGGAGATCACAACCTCATGCCATTTTTGTCTGTTAGCTCTTAAAGGTAGCACGTCATAATGGACCAGCTGTATTTTAGCATTAATAAATGGAATTCGTGAATTCAACTTATGACTCTTCTTTGACCTCATACAGTCAATTCTCCACAACAGTGACGCAGCTTGACCATAAACTTAACTTAAGAGGGTGCAGCAATTGCTGTAAAATTTGGGATTTGTAGTGATCATCAAAACTCATAAATTCCATCAATTTTCCAGCACATAACTCTACCTTTTACAGCAGATGTTTTAATCACATGCTATCTCAGTACATATAATAAGGTCAGGACACAACTCTGCACCACAGTATTTCATCCACTTTGCAAAAAACACACAAGTTGTCAAAATAATCCCAAATTTTGCAGCAATTACTGTACCCTCTTAAAGTGTCACCATCAGCAAAACAAGTGCATTTGTGCAAGTTAACTGTCTCACAAAGAAAACACTTCATGTCAAACAGGTCAAGTACAATTAAAGCAACTTGGCTCAAATTTGTGCCACATGAGGACTCTCCTTTACTTTGCTAAAGTCTATGTTGTACACAGTGATCTGGAAGAATGTAAACATGTTGCACAGCATGGGGTTTTATGCAGTGGCAAATACAATGTCCCTGTAACAGTTTGTCAAAGGCACCAAGAGATGCCTTTGACAAGCAGCTGATGGGTACCGGCGGGCGAAGCGGCATGCGGCTCGGGTGGTCGCTGAGGCCAAAACTCGGGCGTGGGAGGAGTGTGGCGAGGCCATGGAGAAAGACTTCCGCACGGCTTCGAGGCGATTCTGGTCCACCATCCGGCGTCTCAGGAGGGGGAAGCAGTGCAGCACCAACACTGTTTATAGTGGGGATGGTGTGCTGCTGACCTCGACTGGGGATGTTGTGGGTTGGTGGGCGGAATACTTCGAAGACCTCCTCAATCCCACCAACATGCCTTCTGTTGAAGAAGCTGAGCCTGTGGACCCTGGGTTGGGCTCTCCAATCTCTGGGGACGAAGTCGCCGAGGTGGTCAAAAAACTACTCGGTGGCAGGGCCCCAGGGGTGGATGAGATCCGCCCGGAGTTCCTTAAGGCTCTGGATGTTGTAGAGTTGTGTTGGCTCACGCGACTCTGCAATATCGCATGGACATCGGGGGCAGTTCCTCTGGATTGGCAGACCGGGGTGGTGGTCCCCCTGTTTAAAAAGGGGGACTGGAGGGTGTGCTCCAATTACAGAGGGGTCACACTCTTAAGCCTCCCTGGAAAGGTCTATTCAGGGGTCCTGGAGAGGAGGGTCCGTCGGATAGTCGAACCTCGGATTCAGGAAGAGCAGTGTGGTTTTCGTCCTGGTCGTGGAACACTGGACCAGCTCTACACCCTCAGCAGGGTCCTGGAGGGTGCATGGGAGTTCGCCCAACCAGTCTACATGTGTTTTGTGGACTTGGAGAAGGTGTTCGACCGTGTCCCTCGGGGGGCCTTGTGGGGGGTTCTCAGGGAGTATGGGGTACCGGGCCCTTTGATACGGGCTGTCAGGTCCCTGTATGACCGGTGTCAGAGTCTGGTCCGCATTGCAGGCAGTAAGTCGGGCTCATTTCCGGTGAGAGTTGGACTCCGCCAAGGCTGCCCTTTGTCACCGATTCTGTTCATTACTTTCATGGACAGAATTTCTAGGCGCAGCCGAGGTGTTGAGGGGATCCGTTTTGGTGGCCTTAGGATCGCATCTCTGCTTTTTGCGGATGATGTTGTCCTGTTGGCTTCATCAGATCGTGATCTGCGGCTCTCGCTGAAACGGTTCGCGGCCGAGTGTGAAGCGGCCGGGATGAGGCTCAGTGCCTACAAATCCGAGCCGGAAAAGGGTAGAGTGCCTTCTCCGGGTCAGGGGGGTCGTCCTGCCTCAAGTGGAGGAGTTTAAGTATCTGGGGATTGTTAAGGAAATATAACCATTTTTAGTGTTTGAGTTAGCTCTATCGTTTACTTGAAACCACTGGGGTCGTAAAACCACAGGAGACAAGCAGTCTTATCTGGTGGGGTAAACTATTGACCTGCAGTTCACCTTAAGACAATTTGGTCTAAAACAATACAGCTAAGTCTCCTGAGGCATTTGTAAGTTGTAAAAGTCAGCAGGATTTTTAGAGTTCTGGTTAACCTCAAATAACATCAAGGAGGTAAAAGTCTCTTTGATGTCTCGGCAGATTGTAAGGGAGGTGCCGTTTTCAGGGGTGCTCGGAGGCGGCTTCTAATTGGTCGAGAGGTGTTGCCCCCTATTTGAATAGAACACACCTACTAGCATAAAACCTCTTGCGCAGGGAGAATAAGGCAGAAATGGCCTATTTTTAGCTCCTTTTTGGGCTGGCTATTTCTCCGGAGACGTCTTCGATATTTCTTTTCATTATTCTCAGGTAACCAATGTATGTTTCTGTGTTTTCCTTTAACTTTCTGTCTTGTGTGATACTTTCTTCTGATTGGATTAAATTCTGAACTTCTGTGACGCCATCACGCTGCATACGTCTCTTTGTGTCTCGCGAGAGTTTCCAGACCGCGGTGAAGAACCTGGGACAGGACAGGACAGGAACGGAACTCAAATTGTAGTTTTACAGTTTTATTTTAATATTCCTGACCACAACAAATTGGAGGCTCGTCCGGTTGCGCGGTCTGGAACCCTCTGTGGGGACGCTGAGGATTCGTTGCGGTGTTTAATTGTGAACGGTGAGTTTATTCATTTTTTGCTTTCGGTTTGTAGTAAGCGCCATCTTGTGTGCGCCATCTTGTGAGTGGCGTTCCAGGTGTTCAGAATTACTTTCTGTGTACAATGCGTACGGAATCTTCAACCGAAATTGAGCATATTTGATTTAATGGTTAATTGTTGAACACACGGAGCAAACGGGGAGCTTTGGCAAGCTCGGCAGAGGTGCAAACTCTGTTTATGCTAGGTTTTCGGCCTTGGGTCCGGCCCGTGCCCAAAATATGAATAATTGGCTTCATAGTTGGTGTGTTTTTAATCAGCCTGAATCGACTGAGGAACAAATTGCTCGTTCCAAAAGTGGACTTACCATTTAAGGTCATTTGGCTTCAGTTCTGGAAACTGCGCTCGGACGGATCTGGGATCCGTTGCGGCGAAATTCTAATTCGGATGGGTTAAGGACGGTGGCGCGGCCCTCCTCGTTACCGGCAAACAGTCGGTGTTCGGGTCGATTGAAATGCGCTTTCTCCATTTGAGCTTGACCGGCTCGTAGCAGACTGGAAGTGATGAGTAAATGAAATAGTTAAATAAGTCTGCGGAAGGTGTTGTTCGCATTGTATAAATAGCCGGCTCTTATTTTTCTATACTATCTGTTTGTTTTCTTTGTTACCTGGTGTAGTCTGTAGTTTTCTCTGTGTGAGTGTGTGCTTTGTGTTTCCTCCTTATCCATTCCCAGCAGAATGTCTTTTGATCCATGAAGTGTGACCTCCTGCCAGCACGCTTGAGATAACAGTCAGAGTGTAATCCATCTCTGGGTCCTGTCGTGACCCAAATAACAGGAAATAGCAGTAAACTCCACCGACCTCAGTCTTTGAAGATGTCGTCACTTCCACTGAACAGTCCATTTCAGAGGCACAGTTTGTAATCGCAGTGGAGCGGAGAGCCGAGACATCGGCTTAAAGCAACAGCAGACACCTGAAGCCAGATGCCAAGCGACACCATCATCTCACACCTCCCAGCATGATTCCAGCCTCAAGAAACCTACCCCCACAGCACTTCAACCTCCAAGAGCAGAACTGCCAGTGTAAAACAAGCCAAGTTAACAAAAAATAAAACAAAAGGCTATACCAACGTTCCTTACTGCAGAGCCACCTGACATTCCTCTGGCTTCACATTCTGACCTTTTGGCTATGGTAGGGGTGTGATAACAAACAGGATGTCTCAAAAGATTTATGATTGCAAGACTGGTGTTTGTGACTCTCTGCATTTTTCGAACAAGCATTTTTTGCCTCAGTGATTCACTTCGTTTGTCTCCACTTATTTTAATTTCAGACTGACGAGCGTGGTGTAGGGGAATAATTCAGATTTCCTATTTTTAGCCATAACTGACTTACATTGGTGCCGCGTTTTACCTACGGCGATATATGATTTAAATGTCATTTGGTTATTCCTCAGTTGCAGTATTTTAGTGAGATCGGGAGTTCGACTGCATTTGACATTTGCATTTAAACATACTGAAGTGGACTGAGTACACAATGAGCTAACAGCACCACGTTCCTTCTTGCTTTCTAAATTTTGACTCAAATATGAATTTGTTGCCACCTGAAACATGGGACATGGGGTAGCAGTGACTGATTTCTCTATTTAATTTATATGGCATTTTTATGGTATTCTATGACAGAACATTTGTTCTGTTATAGAATAAAGAGGGAATAAGAAATAATTAACATGCATGATTGGAATCAAATAGTCTATACAAAACAGTGTTTCCTAAAAAGAGGGAAAGGGATCGTGACATGATTACATATCACTCCATATGATTCAAAATAAGTGGTTTAAATAAGGCATCCGGGAAGGTCTAAAAATAAATGTTTACAGAATATAGTTGTATCAAGCTTCTCCCCAGTAAATTGAAAATATATTGATAGAAATAAGAAGGATAATTCATTATTAAATAAGATAAATAAATATTTAAAAAAAGAAAAAAACTGAATCAAATATTAAAAGGGTTGAAATTTGGATGAATCATTTTTATTTAATGACACGGGTAACATATTCTTGCAAGACAAGCTGATCATCCTTTGAGGATTTAAAATGAAGAATTAGGATTAAAATTAAAGTGGTCTAAATTGGATATTTAAAAGGAACAATTATGAAACTGTTTCTAAAGAGAGTTAACTTAAGGAATGAAATTATAATCTGAAATGAAGGCATAAGAATAATAAAATAAAAGTTAAATACAAAATCTCTACATGCCTGATAAAATTGAAATAAACTATCTAAATAAAATTTGATAATAAGAATAATATATGATTTGAAACGACAAAATAATTAGGATCGTTTATTGTTGTTTCCTCTTACTACGTTTTCATCTATGACTTGCCAAGGAAGTCATTTTACTTCAAGGATGTTTAACACAGAGACCCAAAATGAAGATATGTTTGAAGATTTGTACAACCAATTGTTCCTAATCAATTTTTATTTTCACAGCGACTGTAGATTTATTGATGGATTCGAAGCGTTTTATATGCGGGATATTGGGTCTAATTTGATTATACGTTATACAGATAATTCTGGATAAAATTTAAGAAAAGTTGAAAATTGGCTATAAACTGTGCACAGTCTAAATTCAAATTAGATAAAACGTTTTGCTATGGGTCGATATTTTTATGTGTTGTCCATTAACAAATTAACAGGGTTCTCTTCATACGAGTTTGACACGAGAAGGATGTTTCCGACACCTGCGCATGGACTCCAGAAGGGACAGGTGAACCGGCACATTTATTTCATAATGATGTTTTTGAGAAATCCTAGGTTTGGGATCGGAGTTTGTAGAATACCAGACGTCACAGGACCAGTTCCAGGAATCATCTGGGTCCAAATTAAAGTCATCAGAAGGACGGGGGCTGAACTTCACTTCACCAGACCAGGCTGAGAGATCAAGAGGACGTCTGATGCTGTTCATCTGCATGGAAAAGAGACGCCGGGTTCCAGTGGAGTCAGTGCGCAGCAGCTGAGGAGCCCCAGTGAGCCTTCAGACGGAGGAGCTTCGACACGCAGTTCCCCAGACCAAGGAGGATCGATGGTTCCAGTAATAAGTGCAGCAGGAATTCCTGCTGAGGCCACTTTTGCTTTCTGAGTTTTGAGGTCTTCAGAGATCCGAACAGGCATAATAATCCTGTTTTGGTCTCAATTTATTGAGAGAAGAGGAGATTGAAATTTCTCTTTAACCTCACTGTTTAATTGGCATAATAATCCAATTCTCAGTGAGCAACGGTTACTCAGGTGTGAAACCTGAGCTGTAAATACCCGATGAGGGTACACGATGGATCAAGCCTCAAGAGGATTACACATCGACCCCACGTTTGCGTTTTTTATATCGTTGATTTTGCGGACTTTTTCTGAACTTTCGGTTCTTTATGCGCGTATTTTGGTCACATTTTTGATGAAGATCTCATTTTTGCAGACTAGCAAAGAAGACATAATACGGACTCTTAAGATTCTATTATAATTCTGTGTAAAAAAAAAAAAAACATTGAAACCAGTTGTAATTGCTTTTTGTGTGTTCTGATTTTCCCTCCACAGCTTGGAGTCTGTTGGTTGTATATGTTGGAAGGATGAGGATTGTAATGTGGTTTGATTCCCCTGAAATGATTGAGTTATAACATCTTCATATTTAAAAAAGTTAATGGGTATTTGACATTTGGATTGGAAAGCTTATGAATTCTTTAGGTTCTACAGGTGAGTATTAAACTTTCGCTCAGGATCATTCTATCATCTCTAGGTAGAATACAGAGTTTAATTTGAGATGCAAGTAACTGGTCCGGGTGGCAGTAGCTTACCTAATCCACCTCCCTATTAGTTGTTTTTCCAAGGTGCTGCAGATGGTGGGCTGTAGACCAGTGCTGTCCTGCTTAGACAGGGCTTTTAGTTAAAAAGGGGGACTGTTAAAGGAGTATATCAATGTTTGGTCATTCTAAATTTTTTGATTCCTTGGTTAAAACACTAATCAATTTATTTTGTGAGGTCTGTAAATACTCAGACCTCAAAAGAGGGACTGTTAAGGAAATATAACCATTTTTAGTGTTTGAGTTAGCTCTATCGTTTACTTGAAACCACTGGGGTCGTAAAACCACAGGAGACAAGCAGTCTTATCTGGTGGGGTAAACTATTGACCTGCAGTTCACCTTAAGACAATTTGGTCTAAAACAATACAGCTAAGTCTCCTGAGGCATTTGTAAGTTGTAAAAGTCAGCAGGATTTTTAGAGTTCTGGTTAACCTCAAATAACATCAAGGAGGTAAAAGTCTCTTTGATGTCTCGGCAGATTGTAAGGGAGGTGCCGTTTTCAGGGGTGCTCGGAGGCGGCTTCTAATTGGTCGAGAGGTGTTGCCCCCTATTTGAATAGAACACACCTACTAGCATAAAACCTCTTGCGCAGGGAGAATAAGGCAGAAATGGCCTATTTTTAGCTTCTTTTTGGGCTGGCTATTTCTCCGGAGACGTCTTCGATATTTCTTTTCATTATTCTCAGGTAACCAATGTATGTTTCTGTGTTTTCCTTTAACTTTCTGTCTTGTGTGATACTTTCTTCTGATTGGATTAAATTCTGAACTTCTGTGACGCCATCACGCTGCATACGTCTCTTTGTGTCTCGCGAGAGTTTCCAGACCGCGGTGAAGAACCTGGGACAGGACAGGACAGGAACGGAACTCAAATTGTAGTTTTACAGTTTTATTTTAATATTCCTGACCACAACAGGATCTTGTTCACGAATGAGGGAAGAGGGGGGCGGGAGATCGACAGGCGGATTGGGGCAGCGTCTGCCGTGAAGCGGGCGCTGTACCGGTCCGTCGTGGTGAAGAGAGAGCTGAGTCAAAAGGCGAAGCTCTCGATTTACCGGTCGATCTACGTTCCCACCCTCATCTATGGTCATGAGCTTTGGGTCATGACCGAAAGAACGAGATCACGGATACAAGCGGCCGAAATGGGTTTCCTCCGCAGGGTGGCCGGGCTCTCCCTTAGAGATAGGGTGAGAAGCTCGGTCATCAGGGAGGGACTCAAAGTAGAGCCGCTGCTCCTCCACGTCGAGAGGAGCCAGTTGAGGCTCGGGCATCTGGTCAGGATGCCTCCTGGACGCCTCCCTGGTGAGGTGTTCCGGGCTCGTCCCACCGGGAGGAGGCCCCGAGGAAGACCCAGGACACGCTGGAGGGACTATGTCTCTCGGCTGGCCTGGGAACGCCTTGGGGTTCTGAGGAGCTGGAAGAAGTGGCTGGGGAGAGGGAAGTCTGGGCCTCCCTTCTGAAGCTGCTGCCCCCGCGACCCGATCCCGGATAAGCGGAAGAAAATGGATGGATGGATGTTCTGGAAGGAAGGACATAATTTGAATTGGAGTTGGAGATCATTTTCTGGAATCCTTCATCTTCCACCATGGACAGCGGTCGCATGTCCTTGATGATCATATTTAAAATGCTGTTTAAGAACTCAGCTGCTTGAACAACCAAACATCCTGGAACCCTTTGAACAAAGCTGTCCAAAGTACGACTCTTCGGTTCACTGAAAAGAAGCACAATATAATGATTTGTTTGTTCCTTGTTATGACTTAATAAATATATTTCAAGTGTACTAATTTGAATATTATAACATTATTTAATATTAAGGGGTAATCTGCACTGACAGCTTATCTGCAATCATAGCAGCTTTAGTTTGTCAGTGTCGGTGTTGGTGAGGAGGTAGACGCAGGCAGGCCCAGGTTGACATTGTAAAAGTTTATTTATTGACGATGCTGACAGTTGGCTCAGGAACACAAGGAACAGACAGTGTCTGGTGAAGCACACCACGAGGACCCGGACAAGACAACAGGAGTGGAATCGGGGAACGAGAAACACCTGGGAACAATCAAGGGGAAGGAGACAGGACACCACAAGGACTCACAGGGGAACAGAACTACTAAACTGAGCATTCCACAGTTTGAATCTGCAGAGCCCTGTGCTCTGCTAGCTGCAGCACGGCACAAATCAAGGGGGAGGAAGGATGAGCAGCACCACATGAGATTATGACTGACACCACTAAAACTCTCCTGCCATTGACTGGTTGTTTCTAGCACTGGGAAAAGCAGAGGAAATAGATTTTTCACAGATTACCTCTCACAGATTACCTCACATATTTGTTAATACTGCATAACAGTATTAACAAATATGTTAATACTGTCCACAAAATATTTATATAAAAGTGACATACTGCAGCTTTAATTTCTCTTAGGAGAGAACGGATCAGGAGGGATGAGGTAACATGTGGTAACAGATATCTGCAAGCTAAGGTAAAACTCTGGACTGGCTGAGGTCCAGACAGGAGGCTGTTTTTTATTATCATTTTATAAAGATTGTTTGAATTTCTCTCAGCAGCAAATACATTTTTTATGTTGTTTAATTGTAAAAAGAGCAAAGACAGAGAAATCCCTATGGATTCCCTCGTAAAAAGAAAAGTATACTTTAGTATACTTCAAACATACTTACATTTGTGAAAGTTCACTTTAAGTATGCTAATTATTAAGTGTACTACCTATAAGTAAATCTGAAGTATACTAAAAATACACTTGTACCAATTTCAAAATTAGTACCTTAAACACGCTTAAATATAATTGAACTAAAATACACTTTAAATATATTAAATAAAAGTATGCTTTAAGTGAACAAAATCTGAATGAATATGTATGAACTTTTAAGTGCCTGAATAATCTTTTACTATTTATTAAAATTGCATACAATAAAAAAAAGATAATCATGATGTAACTTTTAAGAAAGTACCCAATCAATTTTCAGATGTGTAATGTAAAAACCTTATAATCAACGGCATCAGCTCCAGTTCACACTCCAGACCAGATGGTGGCGGTATTGCACATTTTCATTTATTTAAAAACGCCACAAAGAGAAGAAAAAACTTGAAGCAGGGAAGATAACAGACGCTGTTCAAATTCACCATGTTTGCTCGCATAATATTGCCTTAAAAGTAGAGAAGACCTTGACAATAGTTGGTAATTTTGGTTAGTTTAAGCTGGTGACGTCCTAGTCCAAGTTAGACGACAACACAACGGGACAACAACCGATGGAAATGAAATGTGTGTCACAAAAGGAGCCCAGAGGGACGAAGGATGCTAAGTGTTGCTAGCTAGTAAGTTTGCTTATTAATTATCTTAATTATAAACAGTGGAGTAAAGATATATAACTTACGTTGGTTTCTTAAATAATTATTTTATCAATTTTATTGTGACTTATGTGATTATTATTATAGTAATAATTCAGCATCATGTTATAACTGCATGGAGGCTGTTTGTTGCGACTTATACTTTAATTCATAAACTAACCTGGTTTTAATTAAGCTCCATAATACAGAGAGACTTTGATATTGTGAGGTTGTTCTAACTCGTTCATCAATGTTTTTACTTCAACATATGTTTTCAGTCTAACTGAGCAAATGAAGATGAAAGATGGAGCCAGAGAAATCAGGTGTTAGGAAACCTAAAGACTTTCTGTCTCAGAAGAAGCTCTGACTCCACCAGATCAACAACCAGCTCTGAGGATGAACCTCCACATCGTCTTAATGGTGTAAGTTTGTTTTAATGAGGAGCTAAAGCTACATTTTCAACAACAAAAACTGCTGTTACAAACACTAAGTGCTTAATAAACATGATTTGACTTAAAGGTAACTGGAAAGAATTTTCTCTTCTTGTTAATCTAACATTTATCTTTGTATTTTTATTTATTGTTGACTTTCAGGGCCCTGTGATGGTCTGGTGACCTGTCCAGGGTGAACCTGCCTCTCATCTGATGGCTGCTGGAGATGGGCACCACCAGCCCCCCTCACCACCCTGCAAGGATCAGTGTGTTCAGATCATGGATGGAAAGATTTTAAGGTAGTTTGTCTCCTTAATTTCACACTTAAAACAGCTTCATAGTTAATGCCAACATCAACTGACTCTATGACATTGCTGACTATTTTTTTCTACTTCCAACATAAACAGGCAAAGACACCCAGAAATGTTTTCCACTCCAGCCAGTCGGTCCCAATCATCATCAGATCTTATGATGTCACATACATGTCGAGTCCACAACGTCTTGAAATTGTAAGTATTATTTTTTATTTGCCATTTTTTGTTCTCTTTAAATACAAATGCTTTCTCTGTTTAATTGCTCTATTGTTCTTTTTTGTAGGTTTCTGTAAGGTGCAGTGAACAGGAATGTTCTGTTGTTGATCCTCACTTTCATGTTTTATTGTCAAACTTAACTTTTCATGTTCATGTGTTCACTTTTGATGTGTAAACTGATGATTTATGTAAAGTTCATAAAGTTTTGAGTAAAATTGGACAATTTTAAAATGTCTAATAAAAAATATTTGAATTACCTTGGGCATCTTGTGTAATTAATCTTTCCATGTAATTTTAGCCTAAAACAATGTAAGTAGTGTAGTTATTAGAGATGTGCCGATCAGGTTTTTTTCTGCCGATACTGATACCGATCACCCCTGAGGGACAATCGCCGATCCCCGATACCGAATACATAATTATTATTTATTTATTTATTATCATAAACACTACTGTTACATTATGTGGACAAAGGAACCATGAATTCACCTTAATTTAGACAAAAACTTGTTTTTAATAACTTTTTCCAAGAAGAAAACTAAACAAAACAGGCATTGTGCAAATTGAACTGCTATCAATAATACTATCTTTAACAGACTGATAACATATGAGGCTCTGAAGAGGCTAAATAATGCAAAGAGCCAAAATAAAACCTCTCAACATTGCCAAAAAGTTCAAGTATAAAACTTAACATTCAAAGGAAAATACAGGATCCATTATAATAAACAATCCTGAGTTACTGAATGAAAACTTCCTGTTAGCATGGCGGCTAGCTGGTTACTGCTAGTTCTGATTGGCTGTTTCTGACTGAACGGAGTAATTAGAACAGGGAGATCGATTATTTTTTTAGAGATTATCTGTCTCATGTTAGGACAGAGAAAGTTTTAATACGTATGTAAAATGTATTTTTTAGGTTAGATGCTGCAGCTTTAAACAGGTTCGGTGTGAGAGTCGCTACCAGGTGGAGCAGAAGTGGCTCCGTCTGTCAAATATTACTAAATATTAAATATTACTACCTGTAGCGGAGCAGCGGTTCAACAGCAAAACCAGCATCTTACATCGCAGCTCCAAGACTTAAATCATTTAGCGGGTTATTAGTTTATCTTTCTGACCGTCATGCTAATCCTGGTGAGTGTTTGTAGCTGTGCTGTTTTACCTGCTGTCTGATCCTCCATGTCTTTTTTACTGCAGTGAGTCTCGATGTAGCCAAACTCCGTCAAGTATGGCTACATTGTTTTATCCCATATTAGCATATTAGCTTCGTTGTGTTGATGCATTTTGACCTGCTTCAATTTTCCGCCGCAACACGCAAACGTCCTCATTCACTCAGTGCGTTATAGTTACACATCCTTAGGATTTGTTGCTGCGCATTTGCGCAGTGAAGGAAAGACGAGACCAGCTGGACAGACATGCTGGGAAATGAGATGCAGGTGATCAGTATCGGTAACAGAGCCAATGATCGGCCGATCACCGATCAGGCACTTTTTCACGAAAATCATCCAATTGTGATTGGCACACCTCTAGTAGTTATGTATGTCATTTACAAAATAGGTACGTAGGAATAAAAACTTTCACGAATAATTAAAGTTGATTAGACCAGAAGTTCTCATCTGCCTCGATAGAGTGTGTTTCTTGTAAAAAATATGCAGTTAGCTTTTGTACTTTTACAAAAAAGAAATATTGATTTTCTCTTAATACCATTTCTTAAACCCCTAACATTTAAAGATACACAATTAAAATTAGAAAGAAACACAGACATAAAAGGGAAACACCAGAAAAAAGGAGAAGAGGACTGAACTTCTACTGTTCAGGAAAACACTAACTCCCTTAAACTGAATTCAGAACAGAGTAACTGACCTCTAACACAATAACACGATTCGAATGTATTTATCAAAAGATTTATCAAACCTGTGAATATTTAACTTTGCCTTTTTAAATAGCCTTATTTGTTAATTTGGCCTATTTAATTAAAAGGAATTTTGGAAATAAAAGAAAGCAACTTTTCTTGAATCATAAACTAGCAACTTAATGTATAGATATTCAATCACTTTAAAACTTGTTTAATTAATAATTCAATAAGTGCATTTGTAGTCTAGACATAGGTAGAATTATTATATTACATTTAGGATCATTTCATAATGTTTTATTGTAAATAAGTGTTTTATTAGAAGTGTGTATGTTTTATAGGTTAATTGGCCATTTTGCAATTTATGCAAATGAGGTGTGACGCTGGAGCGTTAATGAGTAGAGAGTAGAGAAGGGAAGGTGCAGCACGTAGATTAACAGAACCGCGTGGTTTTTCAACAGCACTTTGTTTTGTGGAGGTTAGCTAAGACCAAATTGCTCTTGTAAAAGGATTACGCAAATTGTGGAATAAATGTTTGCTTTGCATCTTTACATTGGAGGGCTGTGGAACTTTTTATTTTTCCATAGGAAGGATTCCTGTTTGTCACTTTCTAATACTTTTACTGAACTGAAGCCAGCTGGTTAATTTTATTGTTCTTGGAGAATGAACACCTGCTGCAAATATTCTTTTTCTCATTAAGCTCACCTTTTAGAAGTATACAGTAGAAAGAAAATTAGTACTCTGTTTGAACTCATTATTTTCTGTAGCATTGCCATGTATGATCTAGCATCAGCCATGTGAAAGCCACATCAGCTGAGCCTCTCTGTACTACAAAGCTTCAGTGTCCCCTGCAGCCATAAGTAGCTAATGTATAGTGGTATAGTTTCAGTTCCACCAGACCCCCCCCACCCCCCCCCACACACACACACACACACACACACACACACACACAGACAATGCTGCTCCGCTTGGCTAGTGCATTGTTCAGTCTGTGGGAACCAACTTTCTATATTAAGAAACGGAGAGAGCAAACCTCCTGCCTGTTCCTCAACTTCCCACAGACATAATAGCATTCTTAGAGCGGGAGAGTGATGAGGGAGAAAGTTGCACACTGTTCACACTTCGGTGGTCCAAAACCCCTCAGCCCCTAACCATCGCCGTCTCCTTCTTCTTTTTCTCCTTCCCCTCCAGCACACACACTTTTCCTCTTAGAGAATTCCTTTGGAAAGGGACAAGTGGACAGGGTGAGATCAAAGCAGGCCAAGTGCCACACAGTATAGCGGCACACACAAATGTTTAAAACATTTGCTGCATTCAAAGTTTGTCAGTTCAAGATACTGTCAATACATTTTATGATTTTTTAAAAAGTGATTTAGGTTTACAGAGAACCCTGGTTTTTCACCAGGGCTGCGTTCCAAAAAGAAACCTGTGATAAGCTAAATCCGTGAAGTAGTTATCTTTATTTTTAACAATTATTATACAGCATAATTAAATACTCTACACTGAAACCAAAGAACAAAACCTATTTTCAGGCCAAAGCATTTTTTTAACAAATAGAACGCTTTCTTACAAATAACTACAGTAAAATAATAATTCTAACCATCAATACAAAGTACAGTAGAACAAATTGTGACTGACTCTCTAGTGTCTGTTTCTTCTGAAGCCTGTGGCGCAGGTGTGTTTTTTCAAGAGAAGAACATAGTTATTGGTAGTTGTTGTCGCTGTTTTTTTCTCCTGGGCAAATATATTTGCCAAAATTTGTTGAGCTGTATTACGTATATTTAAATACCGTAACGTTATTGGCACACAGGTAGAGAAGAAGGGCTGAGACTGTTTATCTAATCAGGACGCAGGACACAATGCCATGTGAAAAAAATCTTCTCACAGAAATCCGCGAAGCAGCAAGACGGTGAAAGGTGAACCGCAAGAGTTCACTGTAATTAAACGATCAAATAATTTTAAGCTGTGTCTAACTACTATTACTTAGAACCCACAAGTTCTCTCCTCTCTTTCTCCCTGTTGTACCTTTATTGTCATCACAACTCTGGATATTTGGTTCCCTGAGGAACCATCTGATCCTTCTTTTCTAAACTCACATCTGCATTTTCTTGATTGTCATCTTAACGCCAGATCTTCATTTTGGTTGGCGTGAACATGTTTGACCAGTTCATGTCCGCATTGTAAAATGTAGTATTTTTATAAAATTCTGTAGAATTTTCTAAATTTCTCCTAGATTTGTTTCCTGGCCTTAGCTGAGAGGGGTGGCATCCAGCATGGCAGGGCCGTGCAGAGACCTCTAAAGGGGCAGGTGCTCAAAAAAAGGGCACATCTAACTGCATTACAGGACAGAATATTAACAAAGCCACACAGCTTTCAGAGTTTAATAAACAATGATAAATTACAAAATTGTGAGATATACAATCAAAGCTAAGGAAATCTCTATCTAGAGCATACAAGTATGCATATGTAAGATATTTTATTAGTAATTTATTTCTGCAGGTCTGTTTTGTTATAGGAAAGTATTTTGGGGTTCCAAACCCGCAATTTAGCAAGATATGTAAATCAGAGCTAGACCACCACACATATTTTGTCTTTACAGAATTACACTATTAAAAATATAAAGGGCACAATGCAACCTTTTAGTGACTGTAATATATACTGTAAAAAGAGAGCTGCCTGTTTGCTGCAGTGGAGATGAAGATGGTCCATTCAGGAAAGCAGAGCTGCATCAAACTTTAAGGTGGAACTGCAGAAAAAAGAAAAAAACAAAAGCAGAAATTGCATTGTTAATACATGTGACCATGAGAAAACCCTGCTGAGTTTTGCTTAAAAGAAATTTAAAAATTAAAATCACACATTTTTGTCTAATGAAGTGATTTTTTTTTTTGCTAAACAAACTTATTTGCTCATGTCAGAAATCTTGCTATTCTAAGTTTTTGTTTGACTCAAAGTTTTGCTTGTGATTCTCACATGACGTCCTGGGCGGGGCCTAAAATCGCAACAAAAGATTCATGATGTGTCCAAATAAAAGTTTATGTTTGGCAAATAAATTTTTTAGTTCACGAGAAAAAAATTAGTTATTTAATTTAAAAGAAAAAAGTTTTTTAAACAAAACTTTTTGTTTTAAGAAAAGGAATCATTATAATTCCAAAAGTTTTGATTACAATTTTATTTTACTTAACTGAGGTTAGTTTTTTTTTTTCATTGAATAATTGGGGGGCGGGCGAGAAATAACTTAATACTCTGTGAACCAGACCTTAAACTTAAAGTCTGGATTGAGTTTTTTCCCCTTCATTAATGACACACTTTTGTTACATACATCTATCATGGTAATTCAGGGTGAGTTATTTTTAAATATAAATGAATATCCTTGTTGGACTTTTATTTAAGTGTTATTCTCCTTCAAGATACATTTACGTAACGCTGGAATAAATGTAACATACATTATGCAGCAAAGGAAATTAGAAGATCGGATATATATCAATTATGGAGATGATCGGCCCCTATTGCATAAGCCATACTGAAGAATGACTGCTATCATTAACGATACAGAGAAGAAGCTTTTTAGTTATCTAGCTTTGCTAGCAAAGTCGCTAGCTAGCAGCTAGCTAATAGCACATCAACAACAGCCTAAAGTCTGTATGATAAAAATACTGAATCAATAGATATGAATAGTTTCTCCTCACCTGGCTGTCTCCTCCCGCTCAGTAGTTCAGTAGTCATATGTCATGGGCAAAAGGTCAAAGGTAACAAGGTGACCGGAGGACTTATTATGTTGTACAAAAAACCCCAACAAAAAACAAACAATTTTAGTACATGTTATTATGTGTCAGAAGAGTTTTTAGAAAATAATAATAATAATACCAATAAATAAATAAATAAATAAATAAAAATTTGACCAAAAGGGCACTTGGGGGCAAGGAGCAATAGGGGCAGGTGCTCAAACACTTCCAGCCCCCCACCCCCTCTTCACATGCCTGCAGCATGGTCATCTGTTGCTATAGCCAATCTGCTTCAAGGTTCTGGATGTTATACAGTTAGTCATCACATACTGCATACTTCTCTTCTTGTAGCAAGTTGTGATTTGAGCTACAGATGCCTTTGTGTCTGTTTGACCTCTAAGATCAAACAGAGGTCAAACAACACACACAAAAAATGTCTGTGTGTTGTAGAAATGTCTGTTATTAAAGAATGAGAGTCTGGTCCAATAACTAGAGAGAGATTAATCTCTGTCTTTATTTCTATTTGAAGGCAAAAGTGTTTGAAGACTCATCTCACTGAAAGCAGTCAGTAGAAGAGCCCTGAACAACACAAATCACATGATTATATAGTCACAGCAAAAAAGAACACACCCCAAGTCTGAACTTATCTCCGATACCAGGTGGACAGCAGAGCCACATCTTTACCCACTGTCATGCAACTACCCCTCACCTCAGGAATGGACCAAAACCTCTGCTGCAGTGTGTGCAAACCTAGAACCAGCAATAACACACAGATTAATTATTAAAAACATTATACATTGTGATTTCCAGATCTTGTTTTTAGATTATGTCTCTCATGGACATGATGAACATTTCAGGCCCCTCCATGATTTCTAAGTGGGAGAACTTGCAAAGTCGCAAGGTGTTCAAATACTTACTTTACTTACTTTACTTGCTGTGTGTTTTTGATGACACACACAATTTATAAAACAAAATAAATTTTGTTTTATTTCATGTTTTATTTATAACATGAAATAAAACAAAAAAGTTGATTACCCCCTATCTATCTCACTTTAAATGCCACATTTTGAAAGTAGGAAGGAGGACAAAAGATGAATTATGTCTGCTGGTAGACATATTTCTACCAGGAGAATTATGCCTCAAGTTGCATTAAACTCCTTTCAAAGCTTATTTCTTGTTATTCCTTAAAGCTGCAGTATTGAAATGTGCATGTAGTGTCCCTTCCTTTAAGCCTGGACCCTATTTCTCTGCCTGTGACAGTCTCATTCAGATGAGATCTGAAGCTACTGCACCACTGTAACATTGACCTCACCACTGTCATTGACCATTGACCGCCTGTCAATGCTTTATCCTTGATGTGGTCCTTTAACATCCAAATTGATTTTACCCCAGGGACAAAAACTCTGCCTCAAAGAATCTGTGGAGAGAGCTTAAACTTAGAGCCATGGCAAGTAGGACTTCTACCTTCAAAAACCTGGAGCTCATGGAAAGCAACCTTTAAATCACCAAATATCAGTGGAAATACCAGTGACTGTTTTTCAATACAATCTCAACAAAACTTAAACCATATTTTTCATAACCTGCCACTGTTCTTATTAGAAATGCAAGTCTCAGTTCCAATTAGTAACAAACGTCTTGGCTAACAAAACCCCAGGTCTGCCAGGAGAAGTGGAATTGCTGAGCAAAGGGTTAATAGAGGAGCCATGTTGTGATGACTTCCTGAAGGCGGAGTTTCAGAAAGAGAAGAAGTTTTCTAAAAAATAGGCCCAATTTCAAAGCGTTACATTATGATTTAAACAGCATTTTTGTACCAACTGACAGTAACAGTTGTTACAGTTGTTTTATAGCACTTGATTGTGCTATAAAATTATTTGGCTGGAAACACATAACACTGCCCCTTTAGCACAAATAGCATCTAGATGTGAGGACATTATTTGCTGGACTTGAGCAGTAAAAGGGCCGGTGTGACTGCTTCACAAGCTACTGATCTGCTGGGATTCTAACATGTAATAAAAAATTTCATTTTAAGTATTTCATTATAATTTAATCCATATTTGGATTGATAGTGTTTTGTGTATATGAATGTTTTTCTTTAATGTTTGTCATTATGTAAGTGTGAGAGCACGTGCAATTATGAGTTTATTCTTTAGTAAGGGAGACCTAGTGTCTGATAAGACTCTGTCAGCTCTCATTTCCTGCCAGTTATGTTGGGTGTAGGTTTTTTCAACAAAAGTCCAACTGAAATTGTTCCCTCCAATGAGGTGAGGAATTAGCCCAGATCTAAATGGGAGGAGCTGTTTAGTGGTGCCAGCTAAAAAGTGCTGGCGCCACTATTTCCAAGGTTACTGTGGGCAATACACTGAGACACCATGGTTTAAAATCGTGCATGGTACAGAAAGTTCCCCTGCTTAAATCAGCACATGTCCAGGCCTGCCTTAAGTTTGCCCATGTCCACTTGGATGATCCAGAGGAGTCATGAGAGAAAGTTATGTGCTCAGATAACACCAAAATAGAACTTTCTGGTCTTAATTTAATGATTAAATGATGTGCTGTAATGGCAGCAAAACTTGTTGCAGGCAGCATTAGACTGCCTGAAATTCAGGTGGTAACGTCATCGGAGGGTTTGTGAGCCTGTCAACTGTAGCAAATAAAGCTTGAGCATTGTTAATGTTTTTGTTTATGACATCTGCAAAGAAAGCCTCTCTTGCATGTTTTAGTGTTGTGTGATAGTGACGTCTTTATAGATGTCATAATAAACATGGAGTTGAGCTTTACACCATCTCCGTTTGTACATTTCTCCATGGAGATTTCTTCCTACCAGACACAACCTTCACTTTAATGGGGGAAATGTAATCAATGATATCTGAAAGTTTGCACTGAAAATCATCTACTAACTTATCTACGTCGTTATGGCTTAAGGGTGAGGAAGAAGAGTAGATTTGATTAAATGTTTCTGCTGTGTTTTCTTTGAAAGTACTTTTTGTAATAGTAGCTTTTTGTACAAGTGGGTTAACGGATAAAGAACTGTCAAAGATAACAGCAAAGTGATCCGACAGGGAGACACCAGTTACAGAGACATTGGAAATATTCACACCCTTACTGATAACCAGGTCCAGTGTGTGTTGCTTGTTTTATATGTTGTCCATCCATCCATCCATTTTCTTGACACCCTTGTCCCTTAATGGGGTCGGGAGGGTTGCTGGTGCCTCTCCAGCTAACGTTCCAGGCGGGAGGCGGGTCACCCTGGACAGGTCGCCAGTCTGTCGCAGGGCAACACAGAGACACACAGGACAAACAACCATGAACACACACACTCACACTCACACCTAGGGGCAATTTGGAGAGACCAATTAACCTGACAGTCATGTTTTTGGACTGTGGGAGGAAACCGGAGTACCTGGAGAAAACCCACCATGCACAGGGAGAACATGGAGACTCCATGCAGAAAGGCCGGGAATCGAACCCAGAACCTTCTTGCTGCAAGGCAACAGCTCTACCAACTGCGCCACTGTGCAGCCTGTTTTACATGTTGTGTTAGACCAAAACTCTCCAATATATTAAAGAGCTTCTGTCTTCAGGTTGTCAACATGAATGTTGAAATCTCTGACAATTATTAAACAATCATAATCAATACATATAGAAGCTCATTCAAGTCCATAAAGAAATGTTCCACATATGTTGGAGTTTTGTATAAAGTTAGTGTCAAAGTTCGTTTGTGGCCTTTTACCTCAATTCCAAGATACTCAAAAGACATAAAATGACCCAAAGAGATTTTACTACAGTTCATGGTATCCTTAAATATTGAAGCCACGCCTCCTCCTTTTTTGTGTTTTCTATTTTTACTTAAAAAATTGTAGGTAGGAGGCGTTGATTCAGTTAGTATGATTGGTTCATTATTGTCATTCAACCATGTTTCTGTCAGAAATAAAACATCAATATTATGCTCAGTGATGAAATCGTGAATTAATAAAGCTTTAGCACAGAGAGATCTGGTATTTAAAAGAGCCAGTTTAAGTGACTTGGAGGCATAAAGTTCTTCAGTCTGAGGTTCCTTTACGCAGGGGATCAGTCTGAAGTTTCAATTAAAGACTGCTGTAGTTTGTATTTCTGTTTTTTATAACTTTTCTTGTAGTGATTCGGACAGGTAATGTCCTGTTTTGCAGTGCCGGGGGGCCAGACACATTCTGGAGGAAGACGTGTGTAAAGATAATGTGGACCCCAGCCTCAGACTTCCGAAACGCAGAGTGCTGGATCCTCAGGGATTTCAGAGGCAGGTGGCTTAAATGAAGTGAGGTCTACTATGTTAGCGCTAAGGAGATACGTGCCGAGGTGAACCTGTTGATTCATTCCATCTGTAAATTTGAGAAACTGGTCCTGAAGACATTTCTTCATAGGTATCTTGTGAATGCAGTGAATGAGTGGAGGAGCAAAGAGAGAGGGGGAAGGAGGAGAGGAACCAGTCGCTCTGTCCCCAGTTGTTTTGGAATAGTTTGCTCCTGATACACAGAGGCTTCCATCCTAGTCAGACATCCTTGAGCCTGTTCTTCTGAAGCGATGGTCACATTGTTGTTCTTGTTGACAAAATGAAAAATGTTTGCAGTGAGCAGCCTTGTTCCATGTTTGTTAAGATCCCACTCGCCTCTTCCAAAGAGGTGAAATCGCTGCCAGTAGATCCAGAGGTTATTGATGAAGGTCACTAAGCTGGCAGAGCAAGTTTTAATCAGCCATTTGTTTATCATGTCCAGCCTGGAATGTTTTTCGTCTCCCCATTGAGGTGATGGAATTGGATAACTGAGAAATAACTTAATTTCTAATTTTCCCATAGTGTCCAGGAGAATATTGAAGTCCTTTTTCAAAATCTCTGATTTTTGCTTTTCCAGATCGTTGGCTCCAACATACACAACCAAAGTCTCAATGTTTGGCTGCTCAGTGGTTAGAGAGCACTTTGTAAGTTAAATCAGATACAGTCTCACCAAGAAAAGAAACCACTCTCGTTTTCTTGGGATTGCAAACATGACGAATTCCATTAACTGTCTCATCTCCAACAATAAGCACTCTTGGCATACCTTTCGTTTTCCTGGTGGTCACTTTGTTCTTCGGAGCTTTGTGTGGTAGATGCGTTGGTTTAGCCTCATTGTTGATGTTTGAAGGTGGATTTTCACTCAGAGGCTCAGGCTGGAGTGCAGAAAATCAGTTTTTCAGTGGGATTCCCACGGAGTCGGAATGTTTTGAGGCTTGGTTCTGGTCACTTTGTCCTTGGGGTCGGTGGAGCCGTTTTGGTTCCAGCTGCTTGTTTGCTATTCTTTGGTGGTTCAGGTGTTGAAGTCGAGGGTGGGTTTCGGCTCAGAGCCACGCTGATTCGTCCAGGTGAAGGTTCTCCCCCTTAGTCGTCTTATAGGATCCGTAGTGTGAGACTTTTGTTTCGGCTTGGCGCCCTGAGCGATCCAGGGTGAGCTGCTTGGTGCAGGTGTACGACCTCTCCGCTGATTTGAGGAAGAGTTGTTTCATTTCCACAGGTAGCGTTGATCTCAAAGTTCACCTCCAGTCGTTGAATCTTTCGTCGTTGAAAAAAAAAAACTGAAGTTGTTGTAGAATACTGCTAATGAACGGGGGCATTTTGCCCTGGTTCAACTTGGAGGTGAAAAAAAAAAGAAAGGTAAAAATAAAAATAAGAAAATGCCCTAGTCCTTAGGTTTGAAGTAATCCAGCTACGATGTTGATAATGTGAATATAAATATAAAAAGTGTGATTTTAAAAATAACTCACAGGCAACGTGATCAGTAAGGAGAGACAGAGCCGGATGAGCTGCTCCTCCTTCAGCTGCCACCAGCTCATTTCCTGAGAATGAGCTTCTTAAAGAGACAGAGGCCAATTTTAAGGTGCAAACCAAGAAGTCAAATTTCACTCTAGTCATATTGAAATATATAGTATTCTCATAACAACTGCAGAAAACATATTTGATTGTGCTATAAAATGAGACTATGTCCCTGGAAAATAGAGAATCCTGCCACTTTAACAGTCCATTTAAATGGACCACTTATGAACCAAAACCTTTATTGCTTAGGATAGAGCTAAAAAAAATCAAAATGTACATTGACATCGATGTAATATTTGTCCAGTTTCTTGGTAGGGGCCTCATTTCTCTCTTCTGACACACATTGTGGTGGAATCTTCCAGAAATTCAGATCATGAGCCAGAGATGAGAGATGTATTACAAAAGGAGGGTGGAAGGAGATATGTGCACTTCAGACACATAAATGTTCATCAGATATCAATACATGAGCTGCACTGTAATACTGGCAAACAAGCCGTTTGCTCCTATGTGCTTTGATGTACACATTCTGTGTGTGTGTGTGTGTGTGTGTGTGTGTGTGTGTGTGTGTGTGAGGGAGAAAGACGAACAGATGAACATGGATTCTATTTCCAGAGCAGCTAACAGATTTTTGCAGACGTGTGCCACGTGCACAGACTGTGAGACAAATGACATCACAATGTCACACTTGGTGTTCAGTAAAAAACATTCATGCAAACAGCAACAAGGGATTCAGTAAAAGTGAGGTCCAAAGAATTCTGTCTAATTTCTCTCACCATGGAATTAGATACGAGGGTCTAATTCTTAATGTAATTTTTATGACATAAAAAGTAGTCATAAAATGTCTACTTTTTATGTAGTCATTTTAATTAATTAGAGTAATGAAAGTACATGTATTTCAGTAAATCAAATCACAAAGCAAAACATGATATATAGATTAATTCCAACACCTTTATGTTTTAAAGCTTTTAGATCAGTTAATTTGGGTGATTTTTTGCTCACAGAAGTAAAACATGTCATCTAAGATTATAACATTACATTAGACCAGTGTTTCTCTACCTTTTGGCCCAGCGCCCCCCCAGCCCTTATCCAGGTCCCTCACCGCCTCCACCAAAGAATTTGTAGGCTACATTGCACTGACCATTATTTTATCATTAATATAACTATCACTATTGTAGATGTTTTGATTTTTATGTTTGTTTCTGTATTTATCATCAAAAATAATACATATAATAATATAAAAATAATACCGACGTCTACGAAAAATGCAAAAATGCAATGAACATTCAAGTTAAAATTGGTAGGTGTAACAGCAACCAATCAGAGTGGAAAAATATTTTGTGCCATTTTCTAGTTGTTAAATATTCCACAAAATGACCAGATAAAAGATGTTCAACATACCAGTTTAAACATTGAACTATTGGCAAATCGACTGAGCTCTGCAACATTAAAACATGGATAGAACTGTAACTACATTAATCATAACTCTTCTTCTCTTCAGTGTTTCTGTTGGTTTCTGGTGGTGCAGCTCTGTGCTGCCTTCAGGATAATGGGACATCAGAGCATCATACATAAAACTTCACCCACATGGCATTTATTGTGCAAACCAGAGCTTTCAGTGGAAAAACAAAAGTTCCAGATCCTTTTAATGCCATACAAATATGAGACAGAAACATGGATTATATCTTTATATAGACCTATGTATTGATTATACACTGTAAAAAAAGTCAGTAAATTTATGGTAAAAAACAGTAAAAGACCAACAGTTTTTGACCGTCACATCCAAAAACATTTAATTACCGTAGAAACTACGTAGAACTACCGTAAGTTGAAACTGCAAAGAAAGTCATTAAATTTACGGTAACAAACGATAAAAGACCAACAGTTTTTGACGGTTATATCCAAAAACATTTAATTACTGTAGAAATTACATGGAACTACCGTAAGTCAAAACTGCAAAGGAAGTCAGTAAATTACGGAAGAAAATAGTGAAATACCAACAGGTCCTGACCGTAATATCCAAAACATTTTGTTACTGTAGAAAATACATGGAATTACCGTAAGTCGACACTGCAAAAAAAACCCCAAAAAAAACAGTTACAAAATTACAAATTTTGCAACTCTACCATAAGACTCTACCATAAATGGAAAATGTGATTTTTTTTTTGCTTGTATCTGTTCAACAACCTGGGTTGTTATTCCTAATTTGTTTGTTATTGACTTTTGCTGAATTAAATTTCTTACGTATATATTGCAAATGGTATTTTTTATTATAGTTGATCATGTTGTTTTTCATGTCTCTATTTCTTTTCTTCCTCCTATATTTGATGGAGATATAGATATTATTCATAATGTATAAAAATATTGTTTGTCATTTAATTAGCTCTACATCCTTAAAAAAGTGAAAAAATATGGTGTTTTATGAGATAATTCATCTTTCACGGTGCCAGTAATGCCGAAAATAATAAAGACTTTTTGGTATTCTGATTTAGTAACATGATTATATTAGTTGTGTTACCACCGCCAGGCCACTAGAGGCAGCAGTAAACCTCGAAAAGATGCGACTAAGGAGCAGATTTAGAAGAACACTGAAAGTTACAGAAATTGTTAAAATCTGTGAGCTGCCCTTAAGTAAATAAAATATTGAAGTTCAAATACATGCTGAGAGTGAAACTCCTTCCTAAAGGTGAAGATATATCACATATTTCAAAGAAAATAAAAACGGGAGACCGCGGATAATACAGGAAATAGCGCCTCCTTCACTTCCGGAGTGCAATGGTCCCATTTCCATATAAGGTATGAAACTGGCAGTGGTCCGTCCCGCCCCTTCCTGTTTGCTGCAGCGAGGACCTTCTCGTTTGGTTCAGTAATTAATTTGAATTACTTTGAGTGTGAAATCTTCATGCATGCAAGTTAAATCTGTGAAGAACATGTTAGCTTTTGTTTCAATACTTTGGTAATACTTGGAAGTATAAATCTTGGCATCAGAGCTAATATTTAATATTTTCCTTTGACCTCTTGACTCTCGCCCCCAAAATACTTGCACTAAAGTCACTGGGTCCATGACAGTTGAAGGGTTTTAAGATAAGGAAATTTAAATATTAATATTTTACAGTTTTTCTCAGTTTGGGTGCATTTCTCAGAAAATAATTGAAATTCTTAAAACTACCTGTTCAATCTTCAAATTACTGTGTCACTTCTGCACATCAAAAATGAGTTTCTCATTCCTTTTGCAAGTTTTGCTTTTGTACATCATGTAGCTGATTATGTCCACTTCTCTGCTTTCCCCCCATTGTAATTTGCTTTTATCGTGTTGATCAAAGTATGTTAAACGTGTCTCTGTTGAATTGTCTCCACTCCCAAAACAGCATAAGTTCATTGTTTAAGCCTTAACATGCATACGTCTTAAAGTTGTCATAATGTCAATCATAATTTAATTAATTTATATCCAATTCTTTTCTAAATCTGTCCTGAATTGGTAAATTGCTCCCAAGTGAGTCCTGGATTCTCTTAACAGGTCAATGTATGAACCATGAGCTCAACCAACGATCAACCAGTTTTCTGAAACAGATTGAAGGTGCATTTTGTGAACCATCAGTTGGCAACAATATGGCCTATAAGCCAGAACACAACACAATGTTACATTTCTGAAAATTGATGATCTGGACAGAGTGAACAGCCAGAGAGAAGAAGAGGATCAAGGCTGAGGAGGAAACAGTTGGGAGGGAAGCAGAAGAAGAGTCAGAAGAGGTTGAGGACATCTGCCAGTTTCCATCAGTCCAACATCAGGATATGGCTGCGACCCACAACATGATGCTGATGGATGTCCTCTCACCCTAATGTTCATTCCTTAACCCCACTCAGGAACCTTTGTCAGCATGACAATGGAAATTAAAATGTAATGTAATTTCTACAGCACTGTACAGTTTTCCATGAGGAGATTGTCCTGTGGTTCCTTTTCTACTTTTTTTGTTCTCTGCATTTCTGTATTTTTTTTTCTGAATCACCATGGCATGGTCCATCAATAAATTACAGCAAAAAAGCGTAAATCAGTGTTTCTCAACTCTGGTCCTCACTGCCTAAAACAGTTATTTGTTTTTATTTATGTCTTTTGTTTGTGTATATTGTCTGGTTGCAGAGAGGATCACACCTGTCGACAACAAAGGTTTAAGAACTACTGAATTTTCAGTAGCAAATTATAACAAAGGTGAAACAAACATTTAAGTGAATGGTGCATTTATATGATCATGTAGTGAATCTTTCTAACTTTTGCTTTGTTTGTTTTCCAGCGGAGAGGAAACACCTGATTGACAACATGTGAGTCTCAACTTCAACCTGTGACTGGGAACCACAACCATCCTGAGCAAAGTCTGGACTCAGTGACTTGTTACTCTCAACCCAGAACCTGAATCCTTTTATCACCTGTTTTTTTTTCTACAATAGGTAGAAGTGTTCTTATGTGGACACAGGCTGTTTTTGTGTGTTTTGTTTTCAAGATGTCAGTAATACCGTGAGGAAACTGGACAGAAAATGGAATCATTTCTTTTTTTAACTGAACTTTTAAATAGAAATAGTTTCTTTAAGTGCATTACTTGTAATCTATATTTTGTTTAATTTGAATTTATTTTCTTTATAAGTTTCTGTATAGAAATGCTGACAAGTTACACTTCCTTGTGTGTTGCCAGAATTTTACCTTCTTTATACGGTAAATTGAGGCGGTTTTTTTTTTAGAGTGTAGATTAATAGTTTTACTGGACAGAAATTATACAAATCTGGTTCTTAATCAAATCCTAATGAGTCAAATTGAAAGTGTCATGGAGTCATCAGCCTCATGACATTAACACTGACATGAAAAAATAATATTGAAGAAATAAATATCAAATCTAATTAAAAACATAAATAAGTCATCAGTTCTTTACTCTTATGGTCTGTAATATATATTTATATATTTATTTATATACTAGATATGGTCTCAATAAACCCATGACATTTCAACAATATTATTTTACCTTTTATCTGGAAATAGTGTCTGTTTATTCTTGCCATAGACTCTGTATTAATTATTGCTCCAAAGGTCTTGCCATACCAGTTTATTCCTCTGTATTTATTTTAGTTTCTTAGTTTATTCTTGCATTTTGTTCTTCATTCATTTCCATTTAGTTTCCTTTGATTAGTATTATCCTCTTTTAGTACAAGCGGCCGAAATGGGTTTCCTCCGCAGGGTGGCCAGGCTCTCCCTTAGAGATAGGGTGAGAAGCTCGGTCATCCGGGAGGGACTCAAAGTAGAGCCGCTGCTCCTCCACGTCGAGAGGAGCCAGTTGAGGCTCGGGCATCTGGTCAGGATGCCTCCTGGACGCCTGCCTCCCTGGTGAGGTGTTCCGGGCACGTCCCACCGGGAGGAGGCCCCGAGGAAGACCCAGGACACGCTGGAGGGACTATGTCTCTCGGCTGGCCTGGGAACGCCTTGGGGTTCTGAGGAGCTGGAAGAAGTGGCTGGGGAGAGGAAAGTCTGGGCCTCCCTTCTGAAGCTGCTGCCCCCGCGACCCGACCCCGGATAAGTGGAAGAAAATGGATGGATGGATGGATAGTTTATTGCTATGTCCACTTTAGTTTCTTTCCTGTTGCTACATTTATTTGATCATTTATTGACGCTGAACTCATCATCTGCTGCTCCGTCTAATCATCATGTGTTGATTTTTTTCACTGTTCAGCGTCGGATTCTCTGTTTTTATGCCATAATTCACATCTAGTTCGTCGCTCCGTTTTGCGCAATGTGCGCGTCTTTTTTTTTTTTTTTTTTTTTTACCGCATATGGTGCAGGGCGGTCGGGAAAAGGCATTTCTGTATTCTGATTATTGAAATGTAAAAGTGCTGTGGTACCGTTGTTCTATCACCCCTGTTTCATACCGGCACGCTATAAAATGAACGCTCTCTATCGTGGTATCACCATGGAGGGATTTATTTATTTAAATAGGTTCATTATTCAGAGGGACACAGTGAAGGTATCGTGATTTTAGCTACCAGTAGCAGGAGAGGAGCTGCAACAAGAAGCTACAAACACTGAATAGAAGAATATCTGCCATCGATACAGTTGCAGCCAAACATGTTTTAATGTTACACGATACAGTTTTACCAAGTTGCTCAGTCTAAACTGGTATTGTTGTGCATTTAAGGTGTAAAGTTTACCTTCGACCAAACGCCCCCCTAAGGCCTCCCAGCGCCCCCTGCTGTCCTCTGAACGCCCCTGGGGGGCGGTACCGCCCACGTTGAGAACCGCTACATTAGAGCCCTAAATTAATTAAAAAATATATTTTCAGCACAGGAATGTGCTTAAAGCTGCAGTACACACCTTTTATAAGAATTTTTTTATTTTTAAATATTTGTTTACATATTTTGTATACATATTTGTATACATATCAATATCTTGACAGTATAACATGAGACAGATAATCTGTGAAAAACAAATGGAGCTCCTCTGCGTCCTCCATGTGGTCCTACTGTCATCTGCAGAAATACACCACTCAGCCAGAAACAACCAATTAGAGCCAGGAGGCAGTGTTGTGTTCAAGACCACCTAACCTGAGACCGAGTCAAGACGAAGACCAGCGCCGCGCTCTACATGATATGATAAAATGTGAAATATGATCAAAATTACTACTCAAATTGATCTCAAAGATCCATATTCCCATAAAAACATATAGATATTAAATACTTAATAAATTTAACCAATATTAAATTTAACAAACTCTTTGTTCTGCTTTGCTTCCATCTACGATCCGGGTTGGTCTCTTGCCACCCCTAAAACGATAACGCCCTGGGTGTTTACCCATGTTGCTCATGTCAGAAACCACCAGTCTGCACCATTAAACATAGCAATTGAGGCAAAGCTCAACTGAACATTGACCAAGGAGCAACAAGCAAGAATGAATCTATGCAGCTGACCATAGACAATAACTTAGCCTATAAGCTACTTGTTAACAAGCTCAAGGTGCTGCATTGATATTATCTAGCTAGTCATCTTTTAGCTAACTTTACCTGCAGCAAACAGCTTCACTAAACAGTCTGTTAGTTTGGGGGGAAAACTGTGAAAAGTTATTTGCGTTTTGCTGGTTTGTTGCCATGATTCTAACACATGTGTAGCTCCACACAGCAGCAGCAGCTGGTCTCCTTCGCTGCCCTACAGGTGTAAACCCAGCATTAACGCTCATGTTGCGTTTAAAGGCGGCTCGGAAAAACAGGCTACCACATGTTAACAATGGATTAAACAGTTTTAACTGCTGATAAAAGTTACAGAGGACACGGATATGGGAAGTGTGGAAGCCCCTACTGTATCAAATTGACAGAGGAATAACAGAGAGTTGGCCGTTCTAAAGTAAAAGCCCAGTGCATACAGCGTTCATGTTTTTTTGTTTTTCTTTTTCATCCACATGGCTTCCTGTGCCCAAACCCTGCAATGACACGGCGCCCCCTCTAGGGGGCGCGCCCCACAGTTTGGGAACCTCTGATGTAGCTATTCTGACAGCGTAAGGTAATCTGATAGGCTCTCAGTGACACTCCAGTCCTGTCTAATAAGTAAAGACCCGTGCAGAAGAATCGTTCTGCTCCTGAACGTCGCATCACTACATTGCAGACTTTTGGTCACAGCGTTGTCCCATATGTGCAACAAGTCAGTCAAAACCTCCGCACAATAATTCAGGCAGTGAGTGACAACTTTTTTTCATCACAATGCTTATGTGTCTCTATACAAATAGCTTTGCTAACATCACGTCAACGGAGCTTTACCTTTTATTGAGCTACTTTTCCATATGTCGAAAAAAGTTAGATGTTGTCCCACCGTCTGTGAAAGCGAAGCGCTGCTGAGTTACTGTGGCCGTCGGATTTATAATGATTTATGCAGCTTTATTCTATTACTGACTATTAGATCTTCTGCCGCTCATAGGAAACCACTGCGCATGTCTTGGAGCCGCGCGTGCGAGTGAAAGGTGAAGGAGGGAGAGAAACATAAACACCTAATTGGCAAGTCACGTTATTGGTTGTGTTTTTATCGGTGCATTTTGCCTCCACTGAAAACAAAGATGTTAACAAATAAACTGGATAATATGCTGCATGTTTAGTGATATTTTCACAGTTGCATCTCAACCGGTCTTGAAATAAAATGCCGAGTCCTCAGCGACCGAGACCGGATCCGAGAACCACAACACTGCCAGGAGGAAGGTCGTAACGCTTTCACTCATCCTCATGTACACAGTATTCAATGTGCTGGTGCCGAAGCTTATTGTTCCAGGAAAACTACTGGTCCGTCGTCATTGGTAACTCACTGTTTGGAATGAACTGTAGCATCTCACTGAAAAGGGGGGTGAGGTTGTGAGCTGCTCCAAAGAGGAGCTCTGAGAAACTGTGAGAACGTTTAAGCATTTAGGCACCCCAGAATGGTTGTTATTCCTTAAACATGCATGAAATAATCAAAGCAACACTCCAGGTGCTTTGGATGAGGGAATAACATCACAATGACATTAACTTCCCAAAAGTCAATTTTACATTATAGCCCACATTTAAGGAGCTCAGGTCCTGATGGTCAACTACTATTGGTAGCAGTCAAGCCAACTTTTGATCTATTCTGAGATGTTTTAAAACCCTCTGTTTTCGGTAACAGAGGGTTACCAAACCCCTCTGTTACCAGCTGAGCTCCTGGATAAGACACTCTTAACCGTTGCTCCTGGTCCAAAACCTGTCCTCCTTTGAACCCAGTAGAGTCTGTCTGTCTCACAGTCACCAGCTCCATTTCCACCCTGTTTGCTCTCCAACACTTAAGTCCAAGCTGAACTTAAACTTTTTCCTCAAAGAGCAACCTTCATCTACAAAGAAAGTAAGACAGCTCAACAAAAGTTTGATTCCCACACATCATTGGCACCAGACATGTTCCATTTCAAAGCCTTTTTGCCCCCCAAACCAATGTAATCTGGATTCTTTACTGATTCGGTCCAGATCTCAGTGCTGTAGGTTTTGTCTGTACACGGTAAAAATACCAATGTTGAATTAACTCCAAAAAGTGTCTATATGTGTCCAAGGCAGTTAGTGTTAAATTCAACAATACAGAGTGTCACATTAACATTACAATGATGTTAGTGTTAAAATATATTAAAAGTAACACCAGTGTAGTTTTGATCACGAAACATAATGTGGTGTTAAAAAAGGGAATAATTGACCCACAAGGTGTCAGTATCAATCAAATCCAGTGGAAAATATTCCAAACAATACACACAAATGGAAAGTTTCATTTTTCTTAAACCCATTTCAGTAATGTAGCCCTAGGGGAAATTTCAACCTGTAAGACTCTTCCGGCATCACCTATCACCACGCCTTCATCCCAGCCAATCAAGACGCACCTACTCTCTACCTCGATCCAATCACCTGGCAAGAGACCCTTCAAAAGGCGAAGCAACCACAGATCCACCCGCTTCAGCTGTGCTTCAACCCACCTCCTCCCGTTTCCACCACCAGCCTCCCAGACGCCTCCAGGTCCCTCAGACTCTCCTCTCTCCAAGCTCCGCTCCACCACCAGTGACTGGACCCGGGGGAAAACCTACCTGAGCTCCGTTCGAGCCGATCATTCAAGATCGCTGCAATTCTCGGCTCGCAGGTCTTCCGCCGGTGTCCGAGCGCCAAATTCTCGGTCTAAGAAAATTGTCTAACTGCTGTTTCTCTCTCTGTGTGAGTCTCTACAGATTGAATTATAGACCAAAGTTAATTTAACAAAAAAATAGGTGTCAATCTTTTAACACCTTCAAAAGTGTTACTTTAACACCTCCTGACTTGGACACATATAGATACTTTTGGGTGTTAATTCAACACTGGTATTTTTACCGTGTACATCTGTCTGTATATAGACACACACACACACAGATGTTAGTCACAGATAATCAGAGTTGCGTGCAGGCTGTGTAAATGTCTTTTGAGGTTCTAGCTAAGAGGCAGAGCAGGACCGTAAAGTGGGGGTGGAGGGCTTATTACTCCACTGTTTGAATAAGATGCGGGTATTTATCTGATAACTGACAGATGATGCCATTTTCCATCGAATGGAAAATAGCATTTTGTTCAAGATGCCATTTTCCACCCAGCCCTATACCTTAGTTCTGGAAGTTTAAAGTCCAGAAAATTCATGTGCTCATTTGAAATTATTTGCATACGGCACTGTGTGACAAAATTTGAATGAATACAAAAGTCTTACTGTGTTATGCACTCTTAGCTGTTTGTGTCCAACTGTGTGCTTTAGAGACATGTCAAAGTAATGAAAACTTGTCCATGAGTGGCGGTCGTGATTCATCACCCGGGAACCAGATCTGTGTTATCATCTTTGCATAAATCCTCAGTTAGGCTCAATAATCTGTCATAAGAAAGAGATAATGAAAGTCCTCCTGCAAAGCAGAGATGAATCAGGGCTATGTATTCACAGAGATTTCCTCTTAGAACATAATCAACCCGTGTTGATGCTCATCAATCATGTAAGCGTCAAACCTTTATGGCGACAGGAAGAGGCACAACAAATTCTTTAGCTGCTAGCATGACAGTTGAACTGATATGGCCAATGAATTAAAAAAAACATGCAAATTACAAATAAAGATATGATGTCTTAGATCCTTCCTGGATGAGAAATCATACATTAGCTGTTAAGTGTGAAAACAGCCATGTCTGTCTAAAGCTTTATACTTTAATCACTCAGAGTAGTTCAGAAGTTACAGTAGCTAAGTGTTAGCAAGAGGTATTGGTATTAAAGCACAGGAAGAGCCATCTCAGCTGTCTACACATACAGACCAACAGAAAAGCCTGTGATACACACAAGCTGCTGCAGGAAGTCATTTGAAAAAAACATTGTACCCTCAGTATAAATACCCTGTACAGGACATGTGTACCGACAGATTAAACCATCTTTGAAGTCTGCCATACATCAGTTGAAACCTCCCTTCCCCTGCTCTTTAAGCTAATTAGCTTAAATCTTCCAACAGCCTAAGCTGTTTCTCTACAGAGAGAAAAAAAGACAGAATGAGAGAAGAAAGTTTTAATCCTGGCTTTGATGATACATTATGTGCAGTAGGGGAAAACAGCCAAAGTTCTTCCCAGAAACTTAAAAGTGGCATGACCCCAATCAGGATCTCCTAGAAGGAGGAATCTGATGAAACAACTGGACAACTGGAGAATTGGGACAGGCTTGGGGTTAGTGAAGGGGCGTGTATGCAAGGTTTTTCCCTTTCTTTCTGCCCAGCCCTATCTTAAGTTCTGGAGGCAACTGGCAATGTGCAAACACAAGCATAAACTCTATGTGACCCTGTTTTCTGCGTGTGTAGCACAGCTTATGCGGGAAAGATTAAGCTTTAAAGAGGAGCAGCGTCGAGGTGAGAAGGTATGATGAACAACTTGATCCCTGAAAAGAAAAGATAGAAGGAAACAATAAAGAAGAGAAGGTCTTAGAAGGAGAGAGGCAGGAGGCAGGCTGGGTAAGGTGGTGGTGAGGGGCAGAGTTCAAACTCTGTCATTTTCCATCAGAGACAAAAGGGAAGCGAAAACAGCAAAATGCAAAGATCTGGTTTCTATAACAACAGCAGACTATTATCCACAAGCATTGTTTATTATGAAGACATCTGACTTCAGAGGAGGAAGAAGATACGGAAAAAGCGCGTGCACAACGAGAGACGGAGGTTAAGTCTGTCATTCACCTCTAGGTGCTTCCTCTGTTTGTTGGTAGGAAGCATTCGGTGAAAAGATGATTTCTTCAAATCACACCAACATCTGGACGCTGCATTCAGCTGCAGCAAAAATGTTTACGCACTTTAAAACAAAAGAAGACGCATGAATACAACATTGGCATTGTGAAAAAGGTTTTAGGAGAGGTTTTATGTCAAATCAACTTTTTTCTTTTTTAGCTTTACACCATGTTATAATGATCTTATCAAAGACATACCTGGAGTGTTGCGTGTTTGAGAAGTTCTTTTATTTCCATGGCAACCATTCGGGGTGCCTAAATGCTCTCATAAAATGCCATCCATTTCCACAAAGCTCCTCCTTGCTGCAGTCTCCAGTCAAGCCTCCCCCCCCACTTCGCTCCTCAGACTTCTGGTAGCAACAAGTGCCAAACACCTGGTGGAACTGCAAGGCTGCTGAGATCAACATACTAATTATTTCTGAGTCCGGCGCTCCTAAGAGTTGGGATCATGGCCTGTTGTGATTACGGTCATGGATGCAGTTGGGGCGTGTGCAGCATGATGATGGCTTTCATGCTTTTCCCATCATTGTCAAGGATTTTGGGTTGGGATTTTGTTTTTGGTGCTTTTCTGTTTAATCAGTTATTTTCTAGTTCACTTGTGTTTAGCCCTTCTTGGCCATTTTAGCTCCATTATTTGATTCACCATGTTCTTGTTTTTTTGTTTATTTCAGTCTCTCATGTTTCTAGTATGTTTTATTTTGTTACTCTAGGAGTTAAATATTAACTCTCCTAGACTATTTTTCACTTTGTAAGTTATTTGTAATTAATATTAAATAGGTATTTTGTTTTGAACTTTTAAAAATTGTTGAAAAATAAACATTTAATAAAGAGACAATGATTTCCTTTTATGCATTTATTTCAAAACGTGTAGCATAATTAGAAATACATGTCACTTTCATTCACATATTGCTTATCAAAAGGTCTAAACATGTCAGCTCTTCAATGCAAAAAACAGTATACTTAATACATTTTTCTTCAATAAAATATGCATGAAATTGTTTAAAGTACAAGGTGGAGAAAGAAAAGACTACTAACAACAAAACATTTAACACCAACACTAAGTTAGTGTTAAATGACTAACTCCAGACAGATAATTTGATACTTTGAGTTAAGATACCAACTCCAAAAAGAGTTACATTAACACTTTCTGATGTGGACAGAGTTCATTTGGACCTGCTGGATTTACTGTGATCTCCCCAGCTTGGCTCCTGCTCCAACTACTCAGACCTGTAATCAATTAGCTCATCAGCCCTGCTCAGTTATTCTCTCCACCACCTCATATTATGTAAACTCTTCTAGATGTCAATTTGTCTCGTTATCTTTGTCCTGTTACTCATGTCTTTCCCTCACTGCATCAGCTGTCTCCCTCATGTCTTCAGTTTTGTTTTATTTTTGGATTTCTCTTGTTCTCTCTACATCACCATGTCACCAGGTGACTCTGAACCATCCAGTCACTGAATAAATGCTTAGAACAGATCAATGTGTGGATGTGCCAAAACTTTCTCCAGCTGAACAGAAAGAAAACTGAATTTATTATCATTAGACCTAAAGAGGAGTGAACTAGAGTCAATGCACAGCTTCAGTTATTACAACTGAAAACCAGCGATCAGGCCGATGTTTTTATCTTTACTTTTTATCTATTTATTAATTTCTTCTTATTCCTCTTTCTCAAAATCTCTTTTTCTTTCCTACTGTTTATTCAATGTCACATGCTGCGTTTATTTTTAATTATGTAAAGCACTTTGAAATGCCTTGCTGCTGAAATGTGCTATACAAATAAAATTTGATTGTCAACTCTTTACTCTGCAGTGATGTTTTTCGGGGCCAGTCAATGAGTCGTAATCACCTGTCAAAACTGACTTTTCCAAGAAAATGAAAGTTGAACTAGGTGACTTTGACAGCTCAAATTGTTTAAAAATGTAAATAATTTACCAAAGACAAACTGAAAATTTCAGCCTGGGCTACCGAAATAGTGGCGTTGCGTGGTGCAGCTGAAGCTGACACCCCACCCACGTCAAAAAATCCATGAAATAGTCTGAATGGTTAGTGCTCTGTTTGTGCAGGTTTGTACCTTTAAAATTTTCATTTGTGCGGCTTTGGTTGCTGAGATATTAAAAATTACTTTTTAGGTCATCCAGAGTTCACCATCCTCCCATATTGCTTCAAAACAAACAAAAATGGGATATGTTGTTAGTGCAGGTTTGTATGGAGTTAGATTTGTTTCACAATTATTGAATAAAAAAAAAAATCATCTCAAGCAAAAAAAAAGTTTCAATCACAAAAAAAAATCATCTCAAACAAAAAAAAGTCATAAAAACCATTTAATCATAAAAATATTTTTTTACGAAACAAAAACATTTTTAAAGATTTTTTTTTTGATTGAAGTAACTAATTTTTTGATTGAATCTCTTTTTTTTGGTTGAGTGTATTTTTTTTTTGGTTGAATTTATTTTCTTGCTTATACAGCTTTATTTGCTTTGGGGAAGCTTATATTAACATTCTGGGCGGGGCTTAGCAATGTAAGACGTGTTCCGATTGGTTAGCGCTGACTAAAGCGGATCCCTGAGATCTCAGAACCGTCCGGAACTGCAGGGCTTCGGTGACGGACACAGAATGTTAAAGGTAAGTAATGTTCACCAAATGACACCGTTTAGCAGCTACTAGAGTCTCCAACCTGTTTCAAAGAAGAAATCTGACACAACGTATGACGACAGTCACATATTTTATCTGCCGCGATCCCCGGTAGCATATTATGCTAACTAATGTTAGCACTAGGTAAAGTTATTATGCTAACTAATGTTAGCACTAGGTAAAGTTCATTAACTAGGCTTGAGTGATATTCGCCTCTTTATGTTGAATTCGTTAACCAGCAAACCTCTGAGTTTCATTTAGCCTGGAAAATACCAACTATATCTGGAGGAAATATGTGTTAAAAACTGTTGTGTAATCCTCCGTGTGTGAACCGGACGGTTCTGAGATCTCAGGGATCCGCTTTAGTCAGCGCTAACCAATCGGAACACGTCTTACATTGCTAAGCCCCGCCCAGAATGTTAATGTAAGCTTCCCCAAAGCAAATAAAGCTGTATAAGCAAGAAAATAAATTCAACCAAAAAAAAGATAGACTCAACCATCCATTTTCCTACACCCTTGTCCCTTAATGGGGTCGGGAGGTGCTGGTTCCTCTCCAGCTAACGTTCCGGGTGAGAGGCGGGGTCAGGGGTCACCCTGGACAGGTCGCCAGTCTGTCGCAGGGCAACACAGAGACACACAGGACAAACAACCATGAACACACACACTCACACCTAGGGGCAATTTAGACAGACCAATTAACCTGACAGTAATGTTTTTGGACTGTGGGAGGAAACCGGAGTACCCGGAGAAAACCCACCATGCACAGGGAGAACATGCAAACTCCATGCAGAAAGACCGGGGCCGGGAATCGAACCCAGAACCTTCTCAGAAACTTTTTTTTTGTTTGAGATGATTTTTTTTTTTGATTGAATAATTGTGAAACAAATCTAACTCCATATTGTTAGTGCAGGTTTGTGCCATTAAATCCACCGCAGCAAAGTTGTTTTCGCTGCGGTGTTGGATATCCAATATCCAACTTGTTTTCAAGTTGGATATTGGATATTCCAATATCCGGGAAGTGAGCAGTGCCTTGCTCAAGGTTGATCCGATTTATGAACGCTAAGACGCTAAGACAAGAACCACACAATCTCACTTTTCATCATTGTTAAAATAAATGTAATTTATCTGATCATTTGTTCTGCTGGTGGTGTTTCTGTATGTGAGTAAAGAAACTAGGACCCATCATGACGCAACCTTTAACAGAAGGTAGTTTAGCCTCAATTTAAAGAATGTGTCTCCAGATTGAAATGAAAGTCCACCTGCTGCCTTGCAAATTCAATTTAAGTCAACAAGAAAACCCAGAATGTGTGTTAAATGTTTCTTCTCTCTTTCAAACAAACAAAATACAAATGTTGACTTTTCTTCTGTTTTTCTTTCTTAAAATTAGAAATTGCTTTTTGTGTTGGAATGCTACTGGAAAGGAAATTTGCTCATAAATGACATGGTCACATATTATCAAAAATTGATAAACTTGTAGCCCGCATTCACTGGATCAGATTATTCACATAGAAGTACAATGTATTTTCACATTTTTTGGTCACTAAAATGTCTAGAACATGTCTTGTCTAATGTTTGTGCAACTCTTGTACAAAATGTACAATAGGGAATATTTTATTCATATTCGTTATATACTTTGAAGAACTTTACAAAAAGTAACTGAAGAATCTGAGTTAATGAATTGCAACAACATTTAATTCTTGAATTGTATTCAACTAACAGAACAAATCTGAAAATATATTTTCATTTCCAGAGATCTAAAAGGTTTAACTTTATTTTCCATGTTTTCATCTGTGAAGGTTTAGGGAAATTATGTTTTCTTTAGAAACTTTAAACCGAAATACAACATATAAAATAATTTCTCCATGATTAAATAGGCAAATAAAATATGACACTGATAAAGTTATTTTAATGATTAAGTGCAACAACTCAGGAAATCACTTTCTAGATCATTTTACTTACTTTCTTCATGTTGTGTAAGGTCTGTATCTGATGATGTATCTATGATGGTTGAACTTGTTTCTCATTATGTCAAAAATAAAATAAAAAACACAGTTTTACAAAATGCTTCTGCACCCTGGGAACATTTCACATTCTTTTAAATCAGTATGGATTCATGTAAACTATACATGTCAGCAGTTTACCAACAAGAACTTTTCAAATAGTGCATCACATCACATGTGTTTTCTTTAATTTTGTCTACTATGTAAAATAAATATACATTGTAACATAAACCTATTACATAATAAGGTCATAGAGCTGCTCATATCTGATCTGCCTCATTTTTTACAGCAAGACAGAGACGTCCAGAAACAGTTTATCACAGAGACAATCAGAGGAAGAGGATGATAATGATAAACTCTCTGGATGAAGTTTATGAATGGAGCTGAGCATGTAATAAGAAACAAACAAATCAATAACTTCTTTTTACGTTTCTCTGTGAAGTCTTCTGAAAGCAGTGGCCATTCAGGAATACATGGATTGATTGGAGAGTTTTCAGATTGTTTCAGGAATCCATGAGACTAAAATATCTTTTAAACTCTTCACAAAAATGGCATAAAATGTACAGCAGAGTTTAAATTTAATATTCTGTTTACCTGTAGCTTTTTGGACTTATTTGGAAAAGCACAGACACTGAATGAACTGATTTCTTCAATTCATACTGTTTTACAGAATCCAAGCACAGCTTTTGTTGTCATCAACCTTCAAAAATCTCCTTTTATTTGTTGGTCAATATTTTAATCAAAAGTCAAATTGACAACTCAGTTTATCTCTGTAAAATTGTGTCTGAAGAAAAACTTACAGCTGCAGACATGCCCAAAGGTGTCAGAGATCATTTCTGTAGAAAAAAAGCCAAAGATATGAACCGGGTTTTCAGAAATGAAACTATTCCTAAATGACGGCCATGTTTTTCCTTCCCCACCCATCAGCAGCTCTTTGACTGCCTGAGCCTTGTCCTCACATTGCTTTTGGCCTACTGTCAGCAGCAGCGAGCCAAACCTCAGCGTTTGTGTGAGCGACGAAGAGGCAACGGACAAAGATGACAGAGACAAAATGCCAAACATACACACAAGTTCATCTGAGAAACATTTTCTGTATTTGCAAAACATCATTCACCACATATAAATAATAAGCATATTGTTTTCTATTTCCCATAACTGTGAATTTGTTGGAAATTAAATAAACTTGGAAAAAGTAATGTGTTGAAGCGTAGATACATTCAGCTTATTACAAACTGGATTAAAGTTTTTTGAGGATTAAAGAAATGTAATCTTCCTAAAAGCAGAATTTAAATCATACTTCATCAATCTTCCGATTTTATAAAAAAAAAAAGGCACATTTGTTCTTCCCACTAATTTGGCTTTATAAAAAAGATTTTATTATTTACCAGTGGTTGTTCTTTCTGTTGCTCAGTGTTACTATATTATTACTTAACAAGCAGCACAGTAATATAGGAAATGAAATCAATAATAAAATGAAAGCACCAATATTATATTCACATAAGCAAAGAAAAAACAATCACAATTCCCACCTGTGTATTTAAAATGAGCTTTTATGTCTTCTGACTATAATTTAATTACTCTAATATTCTTTACAAGGCTCAGTATACTCAGAATGTTAACTCACATCTTTAGCATCAGAACAAATTGATTTGCCTTCTAATTAAATAAAGCATTTGTTTTTAGTTTGATCATATTTCCATATTCTGCAATAGTCTCACTGAAAAGTAAAACCTTAGAATAATTATTTTTAATGATAAATTTAAAAAAAGAAGGTTTTTTTCAGATAACAAAGAATGCTACACATCATGACACAGATGTTCATTATTCATATTTCCTATTTTTATACTGTTCAACATGTCTAAACCCTCAGGAAGTAAAAACTACATTTAAGCATTTTTGAATTAAAGAAAAAAAGGTTTTTGAATTAATGACAAGAGTTCTTATCTGATTATCTTAAAATATGCAGTTGTATTTTCTTTTCAAGCTTCTGCAGCAGTAAAATCTTAGGCTACATTCACACTGCAGCCTGAAGTGACCCAATTCCAATTTTTTAGACGTAATGCGACCTGTATCCGATCTTTTCATGGCAGTGTGAACAGCTCAGGTCGGATTCTTTTTAGAATGTGACCCACATCCGATTCGTATCCGATGTAAATGCGACCATAACGTCCAGGTCGCATTCATCCAAACTGAACGTTACTGATTCTCAACAAATCTCACTATTCTGCATCTTGATACGCAAGCGGGAAGAAAAACAACAACCATGACGGACTATATGAGGATTAAGTTGTTAATATGTTGCTCCGGTCGGAAAACAACTTCAAATATGTAAGCTAAGCTACACAGTTAGCCTCCATGTTTACGTCTGAAACACTGAGCTCTTCTTCTTTTTATGGGAGTTGACCGAACACTGAGAACGCTGACGCTATAGCGCCCTCTACTGCGCATGCGGGACACTTTCAGGTCGTTGGCCCTTTTACACTGCAGAACACATACAAGTCGCATTTACTGGCAGTGTGAACGGCCCGGCAAAAAATCGGAATTGCCAAAAAATCGGAATACAGCCACTTCAAGCTGCAGTGTGAACGCAGCCTTAATGGCCAACATTCCTGTGCCAAACCTTTAACCAAAACCTGACTGGAAGGAAACGCTTCACATGTGATGCTCTCTGGTATTCGATTCAATTACAACAGTTGCAGATTCAAATCAAAGTTCAGTAGATACTGAAAAGAAATTCAACATTTGATTTTTTTAAAAAAAGGTCAGCAGCATTACACAATATAGTCAGAAAAGCAGGAATTCCCATGAAAATCCTCCATAACATTAAAACTGAATGCAAAAAAATATTATTGATTCAATTGGTATAATGAAATGTTAGAATGTAGCTGTAGTTCTAAAAGCTGATATGCGCATCTGAATTCTTTACAGACTGTGAATAAACTGACTGGAACAGAAAAGCCGTGGATTCGGACAGGTCAGGCCTTCACCAACTGTCCCTGCCCCCACCTCAGAGTAATTTATGTTGCCTAGCAACTGTGACATCGTGAAGCATAGAGCAGAGAAGAAAAAGAACAATGGAGCCAAAGTTTGTTTTTTGTCTTGATTTCTACAGTATATTATTCTTCACCTTTTATAGTAAAGGATGTTCCATAGTAAAAAAGAAACATGTATTGCACATTTCTACCAGGAATAAATAGAAGCAAATTATTCATCTTCAAATGTAATACTGTCCAGATCTCAGATAAGTCATTAGTTAAATAAAACTGTTATGTTTGAAGACTTAACTTTAATCAATCAAACTGATTTACTCAGGAATAATTGAAATACTTTGGTAAACCAAGCATTATATTGCTAGACAGACTAAATAATATCTGTGTTTAACTTCCACTCATTGGGGAAACTAGTGGGAGTTTTTCTAACAGTTTGCCAGGAGTCAGGCTTCTCTCAAGGTAAACCAAACCTGGAGCTGACAGCTGGCTGTCCGAAAATGTCAGAGCAATTTTACAATGAGGTGATGCATTGATGAACCGAGCAAATATTTCAGACTTACAAAGTCACACTCTCACCTACAAACATGGTAAAAAAAATTATGTTGTCACTTAAAATGCAATAAAGCAAAATAATTTGCTGCTCTTCAACACCATTACCGCTTTGCCTGAGCACTCGGTTTGGACCCGCAATGAGTAATGGGATATGGTGGGCTGTGAAGAATACACCGGACCCATCTGGTGGAAAGAAGGACGCAGTCGAAGGAGTCTTCGAATTCGGACAGGTCTACATCGGACAGGATGCAGACCCTGAATTTGGCACAGCTATGGAGTTCTAGCCAAAGCATGCTAAGCTACGGCTATGCTAAAATGATAGCAATAAATCTGTATTTACTGACAACATTCGTACAAAACAGATTCAGTTTGATGGGCTTTCAACATTGTTTTCAGATGGACAAACACAATCTTCACAGTTATAGATAAAGTATAGCATATGTAAAACTCAAAATAACTTGTATGCAACATGTTATCATAGCACATTAACAGTAGTTTTATTAAAGCTAAAAACAAAACAGCAAAAAGGCTATATAATTAAATATTCAAATAAAGACAAGAATTAGTAAACCTAATGAATAATAACTTTTTAAATAAATATTAATAGAGTAGTATAAACTTCATGAAACCTTGATGGTTATATGCAAGAAAACACGACACGGGAACTTTAGATGTATTTTATTGTCATTACAGTATTTCACAGAGACATTCTAGGAGACATGCAGGAATAGTTAATGTACATTCTGGAAATGCTATCCCTTAAGTGTGTGGGTGTGTGTGTGTGTGTGTGTGTGTGGTACGTTCATAGGGGCAACTAAGACTTTTTAATCCATCTCAGGTACCTGGCCTGTTTCAACATGTTATGATCTGGTTTAATCATCTGAAACAGAGAGAAAGACAAAACGTGTTGAGTGGACAGCAGATATTCAACATCAGTTAGTTCAGAGAACAAACAGAATTACTGGAACTGTACAAATGATGAATCCATTTCATTATTAAACAGAACAAACTTCATTTAAGAGTAATAGAAGTATAAAACAATATCAAAACACAAAACCTTTAAATTTACTGCAAACCCTCACAATTACTAGTGACTGTTATATTTGCATTGTTTGTATTATTTTGTGAACTATAAGTATGGAAAAATAAATTTCAAAATAAAACCTCCCATTTTAAATCAGGTGAAAAATATAGCAAGCAGTGAGAAATCTGAGATTTTCATGTCCACTGACTTTGTTCATGTCTTCATGCAGAATATAATGGTCTTTGTTGTCAAAGATGAGATGCTTTAACACATCCTGTCACACACACACACACACACACACACACACACACACACACACTTACATGCACGCACACAGTAAAGAATTATTCTGTCCTTAAAAAGTCTGCCTGAAACCTTCTAAGTGGCATAAAAATACGCTGAACAGATTTGGTTTCACAAAAATACCCCAAATCTATTACAATAAGGTCAAATGAATTGTGAATTACAGCAGCAAGGTTTTTTTAGACACAGTAGTAAAATGTCTCCATCCCAACAAAAGCCTCCTGATGAGAGCCTCAGTGTGCCGCATTACGACTGCATTAGGAAGCAAAGAAGCATGTTATTTAACATTATACCATCTATTTATATTGTGTTTGTATTTCAGAGAGCCACATTCCTTATTTCTAAGTTCCATTCTTTTTCCAAAACTAAAAATTCTAGATTTAGATCCAAAGTAAAATGAATCAGCTTTTTTCAACACCTAGAAAAAGAATAATAAAGGTACTTGTCCTGGTTTTTAAAATCAGTTTCAGTTTTATCTGTGCCAACTTAAAAAGGCTTAAATAAAAATACAGGATACATAAAGGACAGAATAAAACCAAATTGTGTATCATTTGTAGTATAACTAAATACAGTATCTTGCATGTAAACAGTATAGCAGCAAACATATTTTCACTTCTGAGAAAATTAAATGCAGTCTAGAGTTATTCTGTACCTTGGAAACTAGAGCTTCAAACTCTTGGTGAATTTAGATTAAAACATTTTATATTTCATTTACATTTTTTTGAAGTAGCTTCATTTGAATCACACTGAAAACAAGATGAATTGAGTTAAAGTGGATGTAAATAAAATATTTATGAGCTGGACAAACGTTTCTTGTAACCTGCCTATAGACTGCTTTTGTTATAAATTAGTGTTTTAGAAGAAAATTGTAACAATCAACGGGAAATTGATACAAACTGAATCAAATTAAATGACTGCAACTGAAATGAGCTGAACTGAACATTTATTAAACTCATCTGAATGTAGTTCAGTTACACTGATCTGAACTGAATCATTTCACACCAAACTGAATTAAGCAGTGCTGAACTAAACTCAGTCTCATTAAAACTGACTTCACATAAGTCACTGAACTGAACTGAGCTAAACCAAACCAAGCTGAAGGGAGCTGGACAGAAAATTCAACTAAACTAGGATAAGCAGAGGTTTTCTGAACTGAGGCAAACTAGAATAAACTAAATTTAGATTCAATTAATATGATTTAATCAAATTGGATAAAACTGAAAAAAGCTGAACTGATTTAAATGAATTAGGTTGAAGTGAACTGCATTTTGTTCAGATCAGTGAATAATAATAACAATAATAATAGGCCAAGGTTATTATAAATCTATACTGTAACTGATCTGACATAATTACAGCATTGACATCTGTAGCTCTGGGTAAACTCACGTTACTGTAATTTGTTCCTGCATATTAATGCTAATAAAAATCCTACATAGTTCAAGACGGGACACATTAAAAGCAAACATTTCTTTACTATTTCATAGAGTTGGTGACGGCTATGGATTTCATATTCATACAATGAGATTTTCTCTTACTTTAATATCTAAATAATATAAAAGGTAAAGGCAGCAATTAAGTAATTTGCTTACTTAGTAATTAAAACTGTATTATTTATGAATTGAATAAGCATTATTTTATGTAAATAATGTTTTTAGTGGTGAAGGTCCTGAAGGACTGGTGTGGACATGTCCACCAACTGTGTCCTGAAGGGACACAACCCCCCCCCCCCCACCCCCACCACCACCACCTTTTTCCTTTATGTATCTGCATTTGCGGACAGTAACTGGAAAGCAGCTGCGCTCTCTGTTCAAAGCATTAACAGCCAGTGGACGACGGCAATTGTAAATGTGTTTGTGAAACGTAAATGGTGAGTCCGCTCAGTGAGCTAGTTGATTAGGAATCACGTGACTTTCTGTGCCGGCAACGCGCCACATGCGCTATTTCTTGAAATTGAGTCACGAGTATCGGTGGTCGGGGAAATGACACAATTAAACAAGAAATCTGAAAAAGGGACGCAGTGTCTTACTTTTGATTGAAAACGGATAACAAGGTCCAAGGGAATCACATTTCACAGGTCAGTAAAATGTTTAAATTAGTTTTTGCTATAGCTCAACTTTGACAAACGTAACATGTCGCCGGTCCTGATGGTTCAGTTAGCACCAAAATAAATGGACCCATAGATCAACTTTAGGACAGAATATCAGTGGAGCAGGTGTTTAAATTAGATAATAACCACCTGGAGTTCAGACATCAATTCTTACTGATTGCAAAATGAGCATCAAGTCTGAAAATAAAAAATCATCAATTTGTAACGGACTGAATGCACCATTTTGGTATTACTGCGTAGTTTTTCAGTGTGTTTTATGTATGTTAAATGCTAATACACTTGGAGGTAATTTTGCTCTCTGGACTCCCGGAGTTGTTGTCTGTCAATTGCCATGGCAACGGGTCTGCATGTGACGTTAAGTTGACAGAACGGAAAAGCAAAGATAATACAACTGGTTTTACGGTTTTCTCCTGGTTTCTACATCCCCGGACTAACTGTATCATTTGTTTGTAGAACGTAGTGATATTCAAAGCAATCATAAAATAGGATGAAATATTTCATGAGCTGAATTTTGTAACTGTTTTCTGCAGGCAAGCATTGAGCAAATATACAGAATCAATCCATAAATTAGAATATCACTATGAAATTACATTTTTTAGTAATTCCGTCAGCAAGTGAAAGACATTATACAGATTAATTAGATGACTGAAGTTTCAACATCTTACATTTCTTAATATGTTTAATACCTTCTAAAAGGTTTTTATTTTCAATGAGTGCTCTTAATCTAAAAAGCCTCATCAGAATGTAGAAGTTACTGAGCAAGACTGCGTGGCATTCATAATTAGGTTTTGGCCTTGTTCTTAGCACAAAAAAAGACATTTCAGGGCTAGCTAGCTAGCAGTTGATGTTGCAGCAATGCTAAACTTCTTGTCACAGCCCCAGAGTTCCTGTTTGAACATTCAATCAGCTTTATCTCGGTTTGTGGAATAAAAACATCAGCAACAGTTATTACCTGCATGTGTGTGTGTCTGTGTGTGGGATTGTTAGCACTGCTCACATTGCCACACAGAAGATAAAAAAGCTTATTTGGCAGCTAATGAGCAGTGAGCATGGAAAGAAGAACAATAAAAGTGTTCCTCCTCTCACTGACCAAGCTCAGAGCTGAAGAGCTTCTGCAGTTTAAGGTATGTGGTGAGTAAATAGGCCCCAGGTGTGCATGTATTATAAAAACCATGACCTCCGCAGCAGCAGCAAATAGAGGCACGTGTAATGGGCTTTATTTGGAGAGGAAAGAGCCATGTGGAGGCGTGGCGCCATCTTCTTTCAGTGAAAGACTAGGAAGAAGGGACTGGAAATCGTTCTGCAGCAAGAACTGTTCCACAAACACACACAAAAAGAACAAAAAGCCCCTGGCATGTTGAAAGATATTATAGAAATCAGACAGTTACCCACTGACTAGTTCTGGGTATTGATGTTTAAGGCTGTCCCGTCTGCAGCCGACAGCAGACAGTCTGCTGAAGGGAGTGGCAGAAAAAACACAGCAGAATGGTGAGGGCAAACTCAACATGACAAAAAACATAGTGCCATCCTGACCAGACTCACACTATTTATTAAATAATCTGGTCGGTTAATTAACTGCCATACAGATATGCGCAGAAGGTTTTTCTATGAAAACACACCACCACACACATCAGCCTGAGCTTAAACTCCTCTCTGCTTCCATTCAAAAGCACTGACTGTGGGGTAACTGATATTTACCGGCACAAAGATGCATTTTGACTGAAAACACTGTAACAACAGCTGAATTGTGGGCTGGCTTTGGTCTGGGACTGCTCTGCTGCTCAAGCAGGTTTCATTACTGTACTGACTGATGCATCTAAAGCTTCTGTGGGGAAAAAAAAACACACATGGAAAAGCATTCAGGCTTGATCTGATCTAAATTCGCCTGATGCAAACGCAATTCAACGAATCACCTAATTTACCTATCGGAGAAACGGTTCAGGCAATGCAGAGGTAATCAAGCAGCTTATCGTAGTGGGTGCCTGCCCACCAGTCAGTCTGGCTGTCTGTGTGGCAGTCCTTCATGTCTGACGAAGCTATGGGGACACTGTGTACCAACAGCATTTGAAGGAGCAGAACAATGAAGAACACCAGATAGACGTTTTTTCACTGCAGGTTACTGTTTATTTGCTTGGGCTGGGCCAATAAGAAATGGTTTAAAGATGAAAGGAAAAGACAGGAATGAGAGAAGTACTAAAATGGCAGATTAATGGTGCAGATGGGACTCAAATCAAAATCTACACTGGCAACATGACTGCATCTCCTGATCAAAGCTTGCAGTTTGAACACATTAGCATTTTACATCTAACTTGCTGGTGGTTCTGTAGATAACATTTAAAAGCAAAAAATATTGTGTATAAATGAACTTTAATCACCACAAATATGTAGGAGCTTGTTATTTCTACAGTCAACTGGATATCTGGAAAAATAAAAGCTGGAAGGCATTGCTACAAAGACAATATAAGAGATTTGTCAAAATCCTACAAAACACATGTCTAAGACCCTTCTTTCACATAGAACTATCAGTGAAGATATCATCAATCTCCTTGTTACACACATCATGTAGACCAGAGGCAACAAATAGCTAAGAATCGTCCTGTAAATAAAGTGTAGCCATTTAAAATATGCTGATGTTGGATCTGATCCAGAGATGGCCAGACCTGACTGGTAACTGGCTAGTCAGGATATTCAACATCCAATCATTTACCATGTAGTAAACACTTTGATGTGTTTATTAGTAAAGTGTAGTTGGTTACACTATTTGGAGTGGATGTTGGTTCTGAGTGAAAAAAATCAATGCTAGCTATTTCCAGGATTAGTGAAAAAAGGCGATGGGTTGATCTCCTCAACCTATAGAGACATGTCTATGGTTCTTTTAAGACTTGAGAGAGGCAAAGAGAACAAGATTTTCAGTAGGTAACAGAAAGGGTGAATGAAGTGAAGCAAAGGTTTTATTTTTTTAGCTTTCAATGTTTGTCATAGAAAATGTTGCATTTGAAATTGTCAGCACCCTTTTGGTGAAGTAAAGTAACTGCCATTTCGAGTTAGTAATGCTCTAACTTGACATGCTAATATTAGAGTCTAAAGACAGACTATAATGTCAAATCAATTTCGTCTTTATTGTGTAAACTTTTAAAACCCAGTGATAGAAGCTGTATTTACATTACAAATGAGCAAAACTTTGCCGATATTCTACTTATAAAAAAAGAAACAACCTCAATTTTGAAAACAGTGTTTCCATTAAAATTATTAAAATCACATGTGAATAAGTTTGTTCACTCAGAAAGTAATTAAAATGATGGTAGCAGCACTTGCATGAGATATGTTCATCATTTAGCTATGGCACTAGCACTCATCCTCAACCATTATTGAGACAGTGGAGTGGCAACAGTGCTTTTGGGAAATTACAGAAGAGCTATAGTTTCAACTCTTCAGAATGACCAACTCAACTTTTGATGAATTGTTCAATGTTACCTCTGGAGGAGCCAGCTGTGCATTATCCCGAAAGATGCTGCCACTTTCTGCCATCCTTTTTGACAGTAGTAATATCTGATTACATAACTTGTGTGATGCACAATAATGTTTACATTGCAATAAATACAAATATTTCAAAGTAGCCAAAATACCACCTCATTCTAGCACAAAAAACTTTTACCAAAAACGTTATATTTTCAAAATTAAATAGTTTCTGTTTATTCTTGTAATTCCAATTTGCACCGTAACACTATGGTCAATGGCAAAGCCAGATACTGACTGTTGTCTCCAACGCACAGTGTGATGTTGCCTCTGCTTCCAACATAAATAATGATCAACCAATAATAATGACCATTCAAAGCAGGAAGGCCAAATAAGATATTTTGAATGTTACTTCTATATCTTCATCTACTATAGTTCAAATCTGCCATCAAAGCTTAACAAAAACTGGAGATTAGAAATTGGCCCCAAAACATCATTAATCTCATCAGTGATGTCCCAAAATCAAACTGGGACTAAATGTACCAAGTAAAAGACTTGCCATTTAGGAAGCTGCTATCATAGCAGAGTCCCTTTCCTATCAAGGGAAAATTGTGCTACCTACAACAAGAAGCATACATAAAACTGACACCAGCAAATTCACAACCCTATGTAAGACATTAACAGCAGACGGGGCCAACGCTGGTATCAAAAAGAACAAAGCTGTGCATGTTTTCAACTAGGTCATTATGCCATGGTAATGTCACCTTTACCTTTTGTTACCATGACTGAGTAAGTTTTGACATCGCAGAGGGTTTGCTGAGGTCAAGCACATAATGTACAGAGCAGTCATGGTCAAGCTCTCAACATTACTCTGCTGCTCTCAAGTCAGGAAGCACAAGCCCTGGTGAGCAGGCATGTTCAGTGTTAGTCTTTGTTAGCTTCTAGTGTTACTCAGACAGAAGAAGGATTAATGATGTGTACAGGTAAAAGTTTAGCATTCCTATTTACGTTAAGGTTCTGTCATCCTGAGCTGCTCTGCATAATAAATTCCTTTCCTTGTTATATTCTTGAACTGTTGTAAGTCAGTACTTGTACTCTGAAAATATTGTTATTATTTATGCTATTTTTCTCTCAAATGTATTAGAAAGCAAACAATAAGTTATTAAGTAAGCGTAGACAAATCTTGCAAAAAGGTATTGATGCAGAAAGAAAAATCAGTGAAAATGATATTTATTCAAACTAAAAGATAACAATGGTATTATCAGGCTAGCCAACTGATTATTTAGTTTAAAATGATGTTAGACTAAAGGTGCCATATATCTGTTATTATTTTGATTTTGAAACATAGAATTAAGCAAAAAATATAAAAGAAATTAGCGTTAAATTTAGCAAACTGTAGCTTGCAACAGCTTTCAGTTCTCTGACTGCTCACTACAGTCAGAGAACTCTGGTGAGTCTGGCACTTTGCCTGATACCTTAGAGACTTCAAACACTAGAAACGGTATGATGGAAAAAATGAAGCAGCTGCAAATCTGAAATTTTGAAAAACCAAAACACACCTTGATTACTGGGAACCTCTTGACTGTCCCTGATTCCAAACACCCAAACATAGGCAAATCATTACTTCCTGCAATTGACTCTTTACTTGTATGCCAAGGGTCAATGCTAATACCAGAAGGATTTGGTCCAGTCTGCACACTGTCCTGCCTGACTCAACTTAAAAGCAGAATTCACGCAAATTCATTCTCATCTTCCACATTTGACAGGTTCTACTAGCACATGCTAACTACCTGAGGTAGACTTCTGCTAGCATACCAATGAGCACCTTGGCTAAACCTACTTGATGAGGGACATTATAGCCAGATGTACATGGAGAGCACACAAAACAGCCTGAGCTTCATTGCTCCATTGCAGCCTCTCACCCCCATCCCCATGCCAACCCCTGATCTACCCCTGATCACAGTTGTTGGAGGCCGGAATGTGCCGGACATTGTGTTGGCCTGGCATCCCTCTCAGCTCCCGAGAGCCCAACCCGTGGACATGAAAACACAACGTCACAAGTTAGGGTCTCAGGGACAGAGAGAGACACAGAACAGACTGCTCTGCCACCACCAGCAGCTGATGGGATGTTGGCTCCTCAGAAGTCCAGTGGGTTTCTGGTCAAGTGATATCTTCCATCTTTAAAGTCAGCTCTGGACATGAGATCATTATTCTGCATCCCACACAGTAAACACACTCCAGAACAATCTGCATTTATTGAAATACCACTGCATGACAAGGATCTTGGAAGTGCAAATGACAACCAGACTGACCAGCCTTTTCTGAAACTCTCCCACTGCTGTCACCCCTCGAGCTCTCAGCCCCACACTTCATCCCAACTCCTCCCCGACCCCCACCGAATCCTCCTCACTGTACTCCTCACCTAAAGAGAACAATACAGCATCTGAAAAACGCCTCCTGCTATCAGGTAGAGAGCCTGCTGCTGTACAGTATGCCTAAAGACGTCCTGGGGTGTGTGGGAAAGTCTGAATCGGCTAATTATTTACGGTGTACAAGACAAAAGCCAAGCGTGGACAAATCAATTATTGCATCAAAATCCAAAGCCACAACTGCCCAGTGTCACACAATTCATCTGACAACGTGACTCCCATGCTTGTCCGATAGACGCATCTTCCACCCTGCGGTGAAACCTCTCGGTTGCTCGATGGCTGCAAGAGCAAGTCCCTGATCAGCGTGAGGTTCTGAATCCTGGTGAGGCTTTGCAGAGGAAAGAAAGGTAACAAAGCTCCAAGGTTCCTTCAAGCTGCTACGGTGGTCTGAATGCTTAGGAAGCAGATGGGGGGAGCTGAGAGGGAAGCAGAAAGAGGAAGAGCGTTTGTCGGTGTCGACTCACCCTCCCCTTTGGGTCCAGGATGCCCTCACCGCCCAGTGCTGCCTTTGCACTCTGCCTGCTTGGGAATTGGAAGATAAAAAAAGCACACATAGAGAAAGAGAAAGCTTACAGCATGCCAGCACGATTCCTCTGATACTGAGAAAAAGAGAAGAGCATTTCTCATCGTTATTTTGTCGCAAAAAGTGGAATCACCACAAAGGAGACTAGTCCTCCTGGGCGAGCCGCTCCAAGTCAGGCTAAACAAACAGAGCGAGAGCGACAGGCTGAGCCGAGAAAGATGAGGATGGGTGGCAGGACAGAGCTGGAATGAACCATGTGTACGCTCTCTTTCTCTCTTTCTTTTTTCCCTCCCTCTCTTTTTCACACACACGCATCCGCACACAATTAGGGCGAAAGCCAGCAGTCCTTAGAGAGGAGCTAGACAGATTTGCTGCAACTTAGCAGAAAACAAAAAAATTGAAGGAGAGTAAAGATTACAGTTCATAAAGAGCCGGTATTCCAGAAGATAAAGAGAAGTGGGTGGGATCAAAAACTGCTTGAGAAGACGGATGGATGAAATGGGAAAAAAGAGAGGGCAGAGACGGAGTCCATACTTTCAGCTGGGGCCACAGTGCCAGCGGAGCATACCAGCAAGCTGCCTCACCAACATGAGAAAGGAAGGGGGAGGAGAAGGCGAAAAGAGAGCTCGGGTGGGCACACACACACACACACACACACACACACACACACACACACACACACGAATGCACAGCATACATAAAACAGCCTTTTACTCATTCGCTATTCCTTGCAGCAGATCCTCCACTCAGTTTTCATCCAGACCTGCAGGTCCAAGGCAGGTGGGCAAGAGAGAGGACAACAAAAACCCATGCGTGGACACGCACATTAAAACACACACACACACACACACACACACACACACACACACACACACACACACACACACACACACACACACACACACACACAGCTCCAAGTTAAAGGGAAAAAAACAGCGTGCCTGCTGATGTCTTGTCTTGCTCTGCTTTCTCTCCTCACCCTGTTCCCTCGCATTGTTTTCTTCCTCAATCACATGCAGAGGTGGAAGAAGGGAAGACTGGAGGAAAAAACTCTCTCTCTCCACCCTCTTCTTCTCCTCCCCCTTCCTCACTCACATTCTACCTTTCTCTCTCAAGCTTTCAACTTTTACCTTTCTCACTCCCCTCCATTTCTTCCTCCACGCCTTCCGGAGGGTGACAGGACGGGGTGGAGGTGAACGGTGGAGGGGGGCATTTGCAAAGCAGAGAAAGAGGAGAGTGAAAAATCATCATTTAATTTGCCTCACAGCTGTGATCACTTACAGCCAGAGGCCCTATTTTCCTCTGCATCAGGCCAGAGCGGGGAGAAAAAGGGAGGCAGAGGGAGAGGAAGGTGAGCTTGGGAGGAAGAGTGGTCCACCTTGCTGCTGTCCATGTGCCTTCAAGGAAACCATTTATCTCTATCCTTCTGCTTGCGTACAAAAAAGAAAACAAAGTGGACTTTTCAAAATTCCACATTTACAGCCTGATCTTTCTCTACGTCCTCTTATCATTCCCTCGTCCTCCGAGGAGCAGCAGAGGGACGGGGCCACAGAAACATTGCTATGTGATGTGCTTTGGCTTATAGAGACTACATTTAATCTCCGCCAGCTCCCCCCGGCTTTGGTATGGAGAGAAAGAGAAAGGGAGAACGAGAGAGAGAGTGGGAGGAGGGTGAAAAAGAGAAGAGATGACGGGGGAGGGCCAGATGGAGGGAAGCAAAGGAGAGTGACGACGTGCAGCTGGCTGGGAGCTCAAATAAACGACAGGCCTGAAAGACTGGATGAGGAGGGGAAAAAATAGAAAAATCCCCAGGACCACACTGCCCTCCGCTTTCCTGCTCTCTCTCTTCTGAACTGATCGACCGACTGAGTCTCCACCCGGCTAATCCCCAATCCGCTTTGACTGCTGCCTGCCAGGCGGTGCATCGTGGCTTTTTCCCATCTTTTCTTTGCACAGCTGTAGACACTGCACATCTGGATCTACACACCCTGCATCTCTTCTCAGACACACGATGACAGCATTCATTTTAAAATTCCCTCTACCCGCGCACACACACACACACACGCACACGCACACGCACACACACGCACGCACACGCACACACACGCACACACACACACACACACACACACGCACACACACACACACACGCACGCACACACACACGCACGCACACACAACACACACACACACACGCACACAACACCACACACACGCACCACACACACCACGCACACACACACGCACACGCACACACACAACACACACGACACACACACGCACACACACACACACACGCACACGCACCACACACAACACGCACGCACACACACACGCACACACAACCCACACACACACACACACACACGCACACACACACATTGCATCCAGGCCCATTTATCACTGTTTGTGTCCAGACAGTCAGCCCTCAGCTTGGAGCTAATATTAACCCGCTTTGAGGGTGAAAGACAAAGGCTCACGTGTGTTTGCAACACATAGCAGCATTCAGAAAGAGAGAAAAAGAGAGAGAGGAGAAGGTCTTTCATGATTTATGCAAATATTTGGATTCATTTTCCTTCAGAGGTCATAAAACCAATTTCATCCGTGTGGTGCATAACAATCTTTCTAGGTAAGCGAGAGCGAAGTGGGTCGTTAATTACCAGTCCCAATTTGCTCTCTCTTTTTAATCTGCTGGGTAGGAGCAGGAGGAAGCAGCAGCCAGTCAGCCAAGCGGCATGTCAGGAGAGACCCAGATCTGTCATGCCGTGGCCGACACATCCTCAGGAAAATGTCGCACATGGCCGTGGCGCGCTCAGCCTGCAGAGACTGAGAGGCGGAAACAGAAACATGCAACTCTGGTTCGGTTTCTGATTCTCTTGGTGCTTAGCAAGGAGGCAAACACACTCTGGAGACGAGTTGTGTTTGGAGAGATTGAATGACAGCTGTCACGTCTGATTGTCACATGGAGGACAGAGGAGGTGATAGATGGGGGTTCTAACAGTGGGCTGAGATGCAGTCCTGCAAAACTGAAAGTACAAATGTGCAAGACAAAGGTCGCTGGTACTTCACCTAATACAATCTGCTCCTCAGACTAATGGCTCACAGTGACGACTATCTGATGCTTTTCTAAAGAAAATATTTTCACATTTTATCTGGGTTCATGTGACAGACCCACACAATTATGACAGAATTATGACATGAATTCAAAAGGATTGATACAGAAAAGATTTAAATAGTGTGATTTGCATTTGTATTCAGCTCTTCTAATTCAAGACATTGTAGAATCACAGTTTACAGAAGTTGCTCTTGAGCTTTGAGCATCTCAGTAACTGAGTTAGTTTGACCTGTGTTTTTCAGAGTGAGTTCACATCTGTTAGACTCAGTTTGAATGGGGAAAGAAATGTCAACATTTATTCCAATTGAAGCTGCTGAGGTTCTCTTCCACCCTGCACTGTCAAATGATCCAAACTAACTGGAAAACCGGTTTCCCTGTCGCCTGAGGTGGCGCTGCACCAAGAAGTACTAAAGAAATTGGCACAAAAAGTCTGAAGAAGGCCAAGCCGACCTCTTCACAAAATGTATCAAAAACTGAGCTGTGTCAGATTTTGTTTGATTGGGAACCAAAACTTCAACATTTGTTCTCATTTCAGCTGCTGCATTTCTCTCTCTCACCTCACTGCATCAAACAAACCAAACCTGTTGAAATGCTTGTTTACCTCCAGGCCTGTGGTGCTGCTCCAACAAAAAACTGAAAAGACACTGAAGAAGACACTGACCACAACTTCTTTCTTCACGGAATAGATTCTTCCTCTTTAGGACCAAAGATAACTTTTGTTTCTGTTCAGCTGGAGAACGTTATGCCACATCCAACTTTTATATGTTCCAAGCATCTGTTCAATGCTCAGGTGGGTTCTGGTGACCCTGCAATGTAGATCTGTGTATATGCCATCAGCATTGTTATGCACTGTAAAATATTTGAGTCCCATTTAGTTATTTCTACTAAATGTATTCTACTCTTTAAGTCAAATAAATATAGTGAGTTTTAGATTTTGAACCTAAATGTTTGAGTTGTGAAAGATAAACTAGGATAGCATTTAAAAAACTGAATGAAAAAGACGGGAGTGGGAACCGTTTCCCATTGTGCTTAGCAGCATGTTTTTGCACCGTGAGTGAGATGGAAGTGTGTTTCATTAATCTGACTTGTGCATCACTAAGGCAAATGTGTGTGTTAATGTTTGAAAATAATGTCCTGTTAACACCAAATGTTTTTGAGTCAAATGAATTGTGATGTTTAAAATTCATTTCCAGATCAGAAATGTAGTTCATGCAATTTAAAACAATAAGTTAAATTATTCTACAGTAAAATAGTTATTTTAACTTGATATTGTGAGTAAAAATAATAGTAAAATGTGAGCTCTTTAACTAGGTGAGGGACATTTTCTCACATATTGTGAAATTATTATTTGGTTTAAATTGCAACATTTAGTTAAAACTCACAATACAATATCGATGACCTTAAAAAACAATGTTTAGACAACTCTTTTTGTTAAATCAACTTTAAATAGCATGGGATAACTTGAGTGAAAAAGATCTATTAGATTATTGTGATCATACGAACAATATGTTTAGCAATACATACTTATCAATGGGAGCAATCTCATGCCATGATATGAACTGTAAGGACCCACAACAGAGTGTTATGTTATGTACTTTGTGTGAGAATATTGTAAAGTCCCTCCTTACCTCAAACAAGTCACTGTATGTATAAAACCAGCTCACATAGAACCAGGCTGGAACCACTATGTGGTGACAGAAGGGCTCTTAAAGCAGGTTGATTCAGGTAAACAGAGACATGGTCCCTAGTTTGAGAATAAAACAATTTCTCATTATAAATCTTATAATTTTAAGATTTATAAGGAGAAATGAAAATACTGAGAAGTCTGACTCTCTTGCAAGGAAGTTAGGAAATAATAATGTTAAGGATTTTTGGAAAGAAATTTAAAAAACAAATAACTGCAAAGCATCACTACCAACTACCAGGGGTGGAAATTTAAAAAAATGTTCTCCACCAACCGCAGTGGTTGTTGGAAAATTTTTTTTACCGGTCACTCAGACATTTCACCAGCCACTGTTTTTTGTTTTCGATTACAATTTGTTTTAATGTGCCTTGGTAATGTTTAACAGAAAGATTACTGGAGCTGCTAATAGAAAATTAGCTTGATGGCGACCTGGACCGGTCCAGTTCAACAGCCCAACATTTATGCTAGGGTCTTTGTGTTTGTGTGAAGCTCAGATTTAACTTTAAATTAGTCGATTCTCATGCTTGGCTCTGTATATTTCTGAGGTATTTTTGGCTTCAAAACACAGAGTTTGATAATGTTTAATAACAATAATTTAACCGTCTCAATGGTTGACATTGTCTAGCAAAATGTTTTTATTTTATGTCAGACTACATAGCTGCTACATCGATGATCTGTAGTGGGAGATATGTTGTTTGCTGCTGGGCATAAAGCAGCAACAAACAAAAAACAAACATTTTGTAGCTAAAACAAACATTTTTACATTAACTTCTAAGTTATGTGAAACTTCTGTTAAAATAATTTGAAGGAATCAGTCCAGAACCGGTTCACATTCTCAGGGGAGAAAGACTCACCTGGTATGAATTACATTTTTAGCTATTGAAGTTATGCTTAAGAGAAATGAATTAATCAAAGAGTGTCATAAATATGTGTGTAGGGCTATGGAGTGAAAATAGTCTCAAAAAGATTTGTGCGTGCGTAATACTTGATTTGTAAAACTTAAAAATAAATTAAACCTTCTTCTATGCCTATACATGTTGAAAAACTACACACAAATCACCTGTTACGCACACAAAACTGCATTTACACACAAATCCGGTTCCGAGTGCACAACTATTTTTGAGACTCATTTCACGCCTCGGTGAAGCTCCCAGATTTGTGTGTAGATGGTGCGTTTACATGCTAGTAAAAGCTGGGACATCTGAGTTTTGCTCAGAGTCTAGTGTTTTTATCCTCTGACGTTTCTCACTGTGCCGAAGTGGCAAATATGTTAGTTCACTGGAAAACGGTACATCTCAGCACTTCCTTATAATGTCCTAAAATTATTTATAGACATATTGTGCATTTTTGAACGGTACTGGAGACTAAGTGGTCTGAAAAAGGACCACTGGGTGGCGCAATGGTTCACTGGCCGGAAATATCCAGGAAAACCCAGAAGCAAGACGAGCGACACGGTGGTTTGTCCTCTGAAGTAAGTAGGAGATAAACCTGCAGACTTTAACTTTTAATGAGACATGGAGTAAATAAATGATTCCAGGTTACATTTTATATGTCTGGTATTTTGATACTCTGCCCTGATGGATGGATGGATGGATGGATGGATGGATGGATGGATGGATGGATGGATGGATGGATGGATGGATGGAAGGATGGATGGATGGATGGACTCCACTGTACACGCCCATCTGTGGCGACGATACAAAAAAGCAGCCTGCAGAAAGTTATGTGGCCTTCAATGACATCATGAGCTACTAGTGCCAGCCATATGTTTGTACATAATGCTGTACTCACATGTGCAGCTGTGCTAAGGAATCTTATGCACAAATGCGTGTGTAGATTATCTTGTCATGCAATAATATAATTACAATTTTAGTAAACCGTGCTTTTAGTACAGTGAGATTTTCTTCAACATTGTGAAATCATTGGCGTCATCATTTATTTGTGACTCAGTGAATATTGTGGGTCATGTTTATTTTTCTCTTATTTTGCTTGTTTTATCCTTTTACTATGGACCTTTTTTGTGTCTGGAACAAAGATATGATGATGATTTATGAATTTTAATTTCTGAGTTAAAACCAAAACCAGTTTCTTGTTGACTTAAATAGCATTTTCAAGTTAAACCACCTTCAATTGTTTATTTAAATGTTTAAACAGATTTTTCAACCATTTTGCTGATGAATGGAAGGTTGGAGATTAGCATGTAATTCTGTAGTAGTGATTTGTCTTGATTTTACATTTTTATATAACAGGACGTCTTCTGGATCTCTTTCTACGTTGACTTTCTGCTTGCTACTGATCAATGAAGGCCACATTTATACACCATGAGGCGAATACTTACCCTGTCATATTCTCCCTGAAAAACGAATCTCTGCTGTGCCAGAGTCACCATGAGCCATTCTCTTGTCAGGATAGCTGGACGGCCATGTTTTGGTAGGTTTTCTGTTCAGCCATACTATTTCCATTTTTAAGTATTGGAGTGAATAAAATTGTTTTAGATGTTGCTTGGGATTATTTTACAACTTGACACTGCTTCTTTAGCATTGTCAGCATGTGAATGTGCGTGTGAATGTATAGTGTGAAGCACTTTGGAGTCCTCTGGACTTGATAAAGCACTATACAAATACAGGCCATTCACCATTATCCTGATCTGTGATGGATCTCATTCAGAAGTGAAAAACGCTCTGAACCTTATGTTTTAAAATTTTTATTTTGTAAAGCATCATTAGAAGTATGTACCTTTTCCTCCACTTCATAATTATGCATTTCTCTGTTGGCAGAAATCTTGCATTAAAATACATCAAGATTTATGGCCATAATATGACAAAATTGTAAAGAGGTTGAAATGGGGTTAACACTTTTGTAAAATGGTGTATAATAATGAGGTTTTCATATGAAACATGACTTTGTTACCAAAGCTGGTAAATTGAAAAAGACAACAAAACAGTTGGTGTTCCAGTGAAGTGCCTTACTGTCCTCAGGTCTGCAGACTGAGTCTGAGCTGAGTTTAGTCTAGATATCAATGATCTCTCATCACTCTATGCTGAAACAAGCAGAAACTCTGTAGCTTTTCTGTTTGTTATCATGACCACTGCAAAGTCACTGCTGAAGTGTTCACCACCTATCTGCAGCATGCACACCTCAAACCTGCATTCATGCTCATACTAACTGCTTAAATACACCAGCTATAAAGCTTCATGGTCACATGCACTTTAATAGGGTTCATTTTTTTAATGTTGCAGACTAGACACAAAAAAAGCAAACTTATCCTAAATATATTCCACCTACACACTCACAGTCGCACTCATATATGCTGCATTTCATTTTCTCTTTGTCAAATCTGCTCTTCTAGTTACTGAAGATCATTTCACAGAGTAAACCAACAGGGGGCAGTCTTTTGCCCCTCTGCTTAATGCCTTAGCTGCTGGAACAGAACTCCATTCCAGGACTGTGAGACTCAAGGTGGTGTCATGTAGAGGGTTACAGGCTGGGAATGACATCCAACCCTCTGGAGGAAGAGAGTGGAAGACAAGAAGCGTCTTGGCAACGCTGCTAAGACCAGACAGATGTTGGTGTGTTTAGTTTCAGCAGGATTTCAGCTCAGAGACACTTTCTGATTTCAACCTTAGGCATAAAAGAAAACAAGAGAACAAACTCTGATGGAGGAGAAAAAAGCCCAGAAACAGGATTCTGTCTGCTGGTGCACTGGCAGGAATTATCCTCCTATTTTCACTTTCTCCCTTATAGTCACAATATTTCGGATGTCAGGATATTATGACAGTGGCACTTTCCACACACACTGTCTGTCAATTGGAAATATTGTGACAATAATTGTTCTGAGTGACAGCTGCTTAACGGATGGAGAGCTGCTTTTGCTCCTCTCTCCCCTTGATATCTCTTACTGATCTGTCAGCACATGAGCTAAATCACAGAGGCGGCCTGTCTTCTTCCACACACTCATCAGTTTTAATGTGGTTATCAGCTAGTAAATAAAATGCTGCGCTGAGATTTCATTGAGGTTGGAAGCCTATCAGTTCTGGAACAGCTCAGACCAACAATGTTCACCAACCAAAACAGGAGAGATATTAAACATAGAGATCCTGGTTAGCTGCCATTTTGGACCGTATCCATTAATATATTTCATATACAGTCATGTGACAATAAATAAAGGTAATGTTTTGGTAAAAAAAATGATCATGTCAAAAACCAGAAGCTTTGTGATTTGCCTCTGATTGATTCTTCTGCTTTGTTATGTTTGAAATTTAAAACAGAGAGATGAGCTTTTATTTTATGTGGGGAAACAGATTTAAGCACACATATTAAAAATATGATAGTTGTTACATCCAAAATAAATCTGCAACATGCATCACAGCTCAGGAACAGAGCAGCAGAAAGTGATACTCCATCAGAAAAGCAACCTGGACTCCTATTGGACCCAGTGAGGGGCCATTATCTGGCTATGGCAGATAATCGGACTGTATCGATCTGGCTGTGAAGAGTGTCATGCGTACCTCAGGGAAAGCTAGGAGATTGTACAGTTATCTCCCAGGATGTAATTCTAAACTGTACAACCTACTACCTCAACCTGGGAGCAAGCAGAGCTGGACACCACGCAGGGCCCCGTGGTTCCGTGGGCCTCTCAGAGTCTGACGGCATTTTCCATGCAAAATGTGAAAGTGTTTCCTCATGACATCATTTTAATCTAAGTCTCATCTATCCTTGCAGTGCAACTCCATCTCTTAGCTACAGTCTGTAAACATATCATACTTCCATGTTGTTGAACTATGTGTTATCGTCAGGGGTCAACCCCCTGGTTCCAGTGCTGATTGAATGTTCTACTTAAAGTCACTCTACAGTAAGAAACAAGTTTGTCTTCTGGGAACACTCGGTCGCTTGGGCTTCACAGAACTGGGTGAGAACGGTTTTTCACCCAGCTGCTGGTGGAAAAAGGTTCATCTAAGACAGGGGTGTCAAACTCAATTTCACTGAGGGCAACTTCAGCATATTGGCCACATTGACGGTACAAATCAGGAGTTCCAAGGTCCAGTCCTTCAGACTGCAACTTTTAGATGCAATCCTGCTAAAACACCCCAGACGAAAGGTTGACTTCTCTCATCAGCAGCAACTCAGTTCTGTAGAGGCTTATAATGAGTCAATGATCCAGGTGTATTAGAGAAGGTAACACATCTAAAGTTGCAGATGGTAGCTCTGGAAATCTAGACTTGGGCAGCCCTAGCATAAATGTATGAAAATACAATGTTAAAAATAGATTAAACACCTCATATTGTTAAATAACGTTTTGGAGTGTCTGGTTAGGAAGCGCATTCAAAACCTTTGGTTGAAATGGTGCGTTAAATTCAAGTCTCCATTACAGATCAGAGAAAACTAAAGAGATGCAACTTTGTGTTAATCCATTTGAGGAGCCGGCAGTTTATCTTGAGGAAATAAATGACGACGCAGAAGTTAATTAGACTGTAACATGCGCAGTGCGCAGCTCAACCACTGCGGACGCGGCTACGGCGCTGCAAAGAATTAAAAACCGCTGGAAGTAACTGATCCAGCGGATTTAACAAATGGAGCCTTGGTGCACGTTACCCAGGAGAGCGGCCTCTGGAGGAGCTGCAGACGTAGCATCTGTCCGGTCGGGAGAAGCGAAACCATGCAAAAAATAAATAAATTTAAAAAATCCTGGTAAACACACACACCGGACCGCAAACGGTTAAACACACAGAGAGTTCAGCTGATCTGTTTGGATCAGACAGATCCAACTGACTGATGAATTAGCGGGCCACATAAAATGACATGGCGGGCCACACGTGACCCGCGGGCCTTGAGTTTGACACATGTGGTCTAAGACTTCTGGTTGGTGTGATGGCGCACCACACAGGGTAAGATCCACACCTCATAAGTTGATTTCACTTTAGTTTGCTTTGTAGTTATTTAAGTATTTCCAATACCTTACACTGTTTATATGGAGTGCACACACAGGGCCGGTCCAAGCCTTCATGGGGCCCTAAGCAAAATTTGGTTTTGGGGCCCTCAGGTTAGGCTAATAATGTGGACCGGCTGCAATCACAGTCAGAATAGTAGATCAGTCACACACGTTCTATAAACTTACTGTAACTCTGACAATGATGGTTACATTATATTCTATATGCACGTTTATAAATATAAATAAATAGGATACATTTATTGGCCGATTTATTGGCGGTGTTTCCTTAACTTTGAGAAATTGGTGATCAGTCGATACTTAAATGAAGCCTGTCTTATCCACTGATCTTATCTTCTTCAGCAAAGATTTAAAAATCAGCCTCTGTCCTTTTCTGCTCTTCACTGAAAAGTTTGACTGACAGACTGGACCGTGCATGTCTGCACATTTGCAGTTAACAATATTCACTGTTGCCAACACAGTGACTTTCTTGCTACATTTAGCAATATTTCAAACAAACAAAAAAAATCTCTAAAATCAAAATCGGCAGGTCAGGTTTTTTAAAGATCAATAATCTGCGAATGGCCAGAAAACTGCAGTTGGTGCAGCTCAACTTAAGATGGAATACATGCACACATATTCATGACATTCTTTGATTAAATTAATTTCTCTTAGGTGTAATTACAGTAGTTAAAAATGTTATTTATACTATGTGAGACTTTTTCACTTGAGAATGTGGACCGGTACCGGTTTGATTCTGTGCCTTTAAACAATTTTAAATGGATAAGTTTCACATATCTTATAAGTTGAAGTAAAAATAATGTTTGTTTTAGATGCATAAATTATTAGGCTCAGCAGTAAACAACATATCACCAACTACAGCTTAGAGTAGCTCATTGATATATTGATGTAGTAGCCATTTAGCCTGATGTAAAAACATTTTGCTAGGCAATATCAAACATTGAGAAGTTTTAATTATTGTTGTCAAATGTTATCAAACACGTTTTGAAGGCAAAAAAACCCTCAGATATATAAAGAGCCACCATGAGAATGAACGAATTTAAAGTTAAAACTCAGTTTCACACAAATACAAACATTGTAGCATAAATGTTTGGCTGTTGAACTGGACTGTTCAAGGTCGCTATCAAGCTGATTTTCAATAGCAGCTCCACAAATCTTTCTGATTAACATTATCAAGACACAGTAAAACAAACCTTTTCCTTAGACTTTTTTATCTATTCTTCCACTTTCTTTTCTTTCCCCCTGAAGAATAAATATTTTTTTGTGAGATTGTGTTAATAACTTATCTTTTACTGATGCTTTGGAGGTTTGGATGCGATCTGCACAGCAGCTCATATTGCTGTTCAGTGCGGTACGTACCGCGGCCACCAGGGGGCCCTCAGGAGCAATTTATTTATTTATTTTTCTTGCCCACATAAGAAAGATTTCTACATACATTATAAAATATATATTATTGTAAAAAAAAAACACAACTTTATAATGAATTTATGTGCTTTTGTTAATATAATCACATAGAAATCATTACTAAAAAAATAAAAAAATCAGGGTAACACTTTATTTGAAGGGGGGTGAATAAGACTGTCATGACACTGTCATAAACATGACATAACACCTGTCATGAACATCAATAAGTCTTCATGAATATTTACGACTGTGGTCATAAAGTGTCATTCGGTAAATCATGACACTTTTAATACAAAGTTGACATTCAAAATGTCTTTGTTATGACAACTTGACATTCTAGAAAAAATATCTTCATTAAGACAACTTGTCATTAACCAAGAAATCATGATCTAACATAAATTTGTCATAATAATAGTCATAATGATTTAATTATTACACTAGCAAAAGCTTTAACAAAACAATGATTAATATTTCCACTCCCTGGAATAAAGCAAAACATGTAGGACAAGCAATAAATATTTCATTAAGCTTTATTACACTGTCAAATGATTTAATAACAGAGTCATTAACAATTTCTTTAACATCAACTAAAGTGGAACAAGTAGCACCAGTTATGAATGTCATTAAGTGTTATTACAGTGTCATTCATATCTCTTACCTCAAGTGGAACAAGAAGCAACTGTTATGAAAATGTCATTAAGTCTCATTAAGTGAAACAAGTAATAGTTATGAAAATGTCATTAAGTGTCATTAATATTAACTTTTACCACAAGTAAAGTGAAACAAGTAGCAACAATTATAAAGATGTAATTTAGTATTACAGTGTCAAATGCTATGCTAACAGAGTCATTGATATTAAGTCGTACCTCAAATGAAGTGAAACATACTGGACTACTTATAACTACCATCATAACTAGAACAAACTCTTTGTACATTGGAATAAAACAAAAAATTACTTATTCTAAGATAACAGGGTTTAACGTCTGGTCAGTATATTGTTACTCTGAAATACTGATTGAAAAACTAAAACAGAATTACTTATTCTTTAACTTAAGAAAATAGGTTCTTTCAATAGTAACATGTTTTGCTTTGATTGTGTCAGCCATCTAATTAATAATAGTCTTCCTGTAATGCTCTGAAAACAGGAGATCTTCTTCTTGTTTTCATTTTCTGGCAGCAGCTCTTTGAAAGTGTCCCTGCAATGGCCCGGTGCCCCCTATAGGGGGCGCGCCCCACAGTTTGGGAACCTCTGCCTTAGGCTAACATGGGTCTTCATGTGGCTAAAGTTGCCAAAGCAAAAAACACACACACTATGTCACATCAGCCAAGTTGCTAAATAATGTACATAAAGGATAACTTTGACTAACATATTAGCTTTTAATTTGCTAGATTAAAATTGGAGGGAAAAACAATTAGCCTGTTTTTAAAATGTTTAATATTAAGGGCTAAAGTTACAGTAAGGGAGTTTAATAACGTTCGCTAACATTAACTTACAGCAAGGTAGGATTGGCTTGAATTGCTCATAGCTAACATTACAGAAAAAGAGAACATAGTCAATGTTATTTTCTCAAAGAAAATGTAAAGTTAATAAGACACAAACTTCGTCTATCAAACCTCGGCTTCTTTTTAAACAGGAGGTTTGGCCGTTATAACTTGTGTTAGGTTGGCCCATAATATGGAAGATTTCTTCTTCACCAACACACTGCACGCCTGTTCGTGCACTGCTGCCTCTCACTGGTAGAGATGGTGTATTGCACTTGTCAAGTTCTTTTTAGCTGTGCAGCTTCCCCACTTGAAAAGGGATGGATGAGCCCAGGCAGATTCTTAATGACAGGGATTTACTCCAAGGACCAGACAGTTTTGCTTGCTTTCTTCCATTTATTTCAGTGAATAGACAAGTTCATCGCTGATCCAGATGCAGGTAAAAACCTTTAAACAAACCCAAAAAATAATAATTACTAATCTGTATAAATTAATTTCACTCAATTGCAAAGGAAATGGCAAATTAGACAATACCAAACAACCAATCACAAATTAAACATACAAAGTAATCAAAATTAAATACACAAGTAACAAAACTTATAACTTTAAACTTAGCTTTAAAGTGCATTTCAAGTTAATATTTATATTTACATTTCATACATCTCTCAACATCAATCATAAATATTTATTACAAATTTAGCTTTAAATTATTCTTCCAAGTAGATTAATTAACAGTGGCGCAAAAAGTGTGTATGCGGCGCATGCAACGCATAAGGGCGCAGCACCAGAGGGGGCGCCAAAACCCCGTCTGGAGGGGCGACGCGCTGATGATGTTTCCCCAAACACGTCAGCGCGCCTTACGCTCCTTCACCTCGCGCACATAACGAGGTAAAGGTAGCGAGATCTTCGCCTGGAGGTTGGGGGGGGGGGGGGGGGGGCTTAGGGGGGGGGAGGGGGCATCGCAACTTCACCCTGAGGTTCCGATTTATGTTTCGCATCCACCTGAAAAATGTGTAGTTGCGCCACTGTTAATTAACAATTGGACTCGGTGCCCAAATCCACTTCATCAATACAATAATCAATTCAATAATAAAAGTTCATCAATCAATGAACGGCAAGCGTCACCGCCCATAGACATAATATAAGGATAGACCCTCATGCTCCGCTCTCGCCTATTGTCGCTGACGAGATTTAGGGCGGCCATCTTGGAGAGGTAGACCACTAAACTCAGCCTTATGTGTTTAGCAGCAAAATGACATATCAGCGCATTTAATCTATCATAACACACTTTTTTGTTACTGAAAACTATATTCAGACATCTATCAAAGCTACATTTATAAACCATTGTATTATTTAAGTATGTTTTTAATACATAGTTCAGCATTTTTAAACCAGTGATTCTTGAAAATAGGGACAAAATGGGTTTTAATTTTCCCATATTTTTTTTTTGTTATTTCTCAAATTTATGTATACAAATATGTCAAGTAATGTTTTGGAAATGTAAAGATGCTGAGGTACAGGCTCCCAGTTGCAACATTTTTTTAAAAAATTACATTTTTAATCGACCTGACCCAGAACGTTGTCATCACCATCTGATAAAAATACATCACAAATAATTTTTAATGACCCTATTAGTGATATTTTTACTCATTTTGCAGACAAATACTTCTCAAGAAACAAAATAATTATTATTTAAAACAAAAAACCATAAAAATCCATCTGACGGAGTTGACGCTGCATGACGGAGTTGACACAAAACTGAAGGTGGTGACAAACTAGTGAGTAAAATGAAAAACTTGGTACATGTGAAGTAATGCAATTTATGTAAAAATACATTAAAATGAATTAACTCCACATTTAAGTGATATTTGACAACAATTTCACTGAAAGAGTCAGAAAAACTCTGATGGAGTTGACATCTGACGGAGGTGACAAAAAGCCAAACTACCTCAATTTATATGATGTTATTCTGAAGGAGGCCATATTGTAGCTCATCAGGTCCATGAAATCTTTACATTTTACCAAAATTAAGCTTTTATTTCACAAAATCTTATCAAAGTTTTGTAAAATGTCAGTTACGGTGTTGACATATCATGGTTGTGACAAAAAACTTAGGAATAAAAAGAAGAAAAAACTAAAGAATAACATAAACTAACCAGAGCTAACTAGCCCTCCTAGCAAAGGAAGAGAAGGGAAGAGGTCATGGGGTCCTCAGAAGTTCTGCTGCCCCCAATAATGCCTGATTTTTTTTACATTCTTTTCATTTCTGACGGTGTTGACAAAAACTAAGGACAAATTTCAATGGAGTTGGAAAATATATAAAAATGATTTTTAATTCAATTTATTGATACTTTTATAATTATTTATATGACTACTTATACTTAATTGTCATAATATATAATTTTAGTATTTCTTTAATTGTTTTAAACTATTGTAATGTATTGAGTTCTGCTCCTGGACAAAGGCTTTTACAGGCATCATCCACCGACTACAATGTTTAAAATAAAAAAAAATTCAGCAAATACATGAAAAATATACATTGTTGTGTCACATGACCCAGGTTAGTTTAGTCAGATATTTGAAAAAATTATATTATTTGTATATTTTATTCAAATTTTGTGCTTTATCCATAGGACCTGTTTTGTCCCTATTCTCAAGAATCACTGAAATATGATTAGTGGCTATAACAACAGAATAGGAATGGAATATTCTGATATCGATGTATGATAAGCAAATGACAAAGTACACAGCCGTGGATATTTTATTGTGAACGGCTGTGTGTGTAATTTATTATAATAATACATAGTTATACAACTATACAATCACAAATAAATAATGATTAATACTGAATAATATATATTGGATGCATGTTATATATATAGCCTATATAAAAACATTTCTTAGATTGTAAACAAAGATCAAGACAAATATTTCACTCCACAACTATCAATTAACATCTAATTTGTTTTATAGAATTACACTTAAATACAAATTAATTTGCACAAATTTCATTAAAAAAAATATATGTATATATACATACATATAAACATGCATCCAATATATATTATTCAGTATTAATCATTATTTATTTGTGCCATTATTAATTAATCATTATTTATTTGTGTTTGTATAGTTATATAAATATGTATTATTATAATAAATTATACACACAGCCATATATATATATATATACTGTATATATATATATATATATATATATATATATATATATAGGTATATATATATGTCATATATACCTGTAGGAGCTATTTTTCCCATTGTTTTGTTAAATCTTAGAATTTAAATTGTTTAGTTTATTCTTAGCATTTGTTTGTTTTCCTAGTTGATTTATCATTAGAATTTTTATTTTATTTGTTGCTTAGAATAAGTTTTTTGTTTAGTAATTCACTTAATTAGTTAATTAATTTCAGATTGGAATGTGGGTATTTCACAGTATAAGTAGGTGGGTCTTATGTAGCTTATTATGCACCTGGTGGTCACAAGGTTTTTTACCAGCTAATCAGTCACATCGGTTTTCATTGTGTCAGTCAGTGAACAGGTACAGCAGTGGGAGCAGAACCTGGAACCTTTTGCCTGATCTGCAAATAAAACCAAAGAACCATATTTTGACTTTTGATTTCTTTTTGCTGCGTAAACCAGAATCCATGAGCATCAGGTGAATATTTGAGTTTGATTCACCTTTTGTTTTGATCACCTTTGAGTTTTGAGTTTTTTGATTTTTGAATTTAAGTTTTTTAGACAAATGGTCACTACAATACCAGAATATATATATATATATATATATATATATATATATATATATATATATATATATATGGTAATGGCGAACCAACCGGACATTGTGGTGGTGGATAAAGAACAGAGGAAAGCCGTTGTGGTGGATGTAGCAATACCAAGTGACCACAACATCAGGAAAAAGGAGCATGAGAAACTGGAGAAATACCAGGGCCTCAGGGAGGAACTGGAAAAGACCTGGAAGGTGAAGACCACAGTGGTGCCTGTGGTCATCGGGGCCCTCGGGCAGAAACCCCCAAACTGGAGCAGTGGCTAAAACAGATCCCAGGAACAACATCAGACATCTCAGTCCAGAAATGTGCAGTACTAGGCACAGCCAAGATACTGCGCAGAACCCTCAAGCTCCCAGGCCTCTGGTAGAGGACCTGAGTTCAGAGGATGAAAAGAGAGAGAGAGAGAGAGAGACCACCCGCAGAGGGTGAGAAGGGAATTTTTTTTTTTTTTTATATATATATATGGCTGAGTGTATAATTTATTATAATACATATTTATGTAACTATACAAACACAAATAAATAATGATTAATTAATAATGGCACAAATAAATAATGATTAATACTGAATAATATACATAATATATATTGGATGCATGTTTATATGTATGTATATATACATATTTTTTTAATGAAATTTGTGCAAATTAATTTGTATTTAAGTGTAATTTTATAAAACAAATTAGATGTTAACTGACAATTGTGGAGTGAAATATTTGTCTTGATCTTTGTTTACAATCTAAGAATTTTTTTTATATACGATATATATATATTAACATGCATCCAATATATATTATTCAGTATTAATCATTATTTATTTGTGATTGTATAGTTGTATAACTATGTATTATTATAATAAATTATACACACAGCCGTTCACGATAAATTATCCACGGCTGTGTGTTTTGTCATTTGCTCATCATACATCAATATCAGAATATTTCATTCCTATTCTATTGTTATAGCCACTAATCATATTTAAAAATGCTGAACTATGTATTAAAAACATACTTAAATAATACAATTATTTATAAATGTAGCTTTGATAGATGTCTGGATATAGTTTCCAGTAACAAAAAATGTGTTATGATCGATTAAATGCGCTGATATGTCATTTTGCTGCTAAACACATAATGCTGAGTTTAGTGGTCTACCTCTCCAAGATGGCCGCCCTAAATCTCGTCAGCGACAATAGGCGAGAGCGGAGCATGAGGCGTCAATACTTATGTCTATGGTTTTGATTGGCAAAGTAGGAGGGACTACCGCTCCAAGATGGCCGCCGTATTTCCTGCGCCAGAGCAGCCAATGCGGGATCTGCTCTGATATTGTGTCTATGTCACCGCCACTTCAGTTCAGCCGTCACCATTAGACGTTAACTGGAAGCCTGGCTGGAGAAATGTAGACAACTTTGCGGTCCGACAACACGGCTTATGTCTCACCGGTTGCCTCTCCGCTCATCTACAAGATCATCCAGTTTACACAGGTTAAATCGGATCCAGAATTCAAAAAGTCCGCAAAACTCCTGCCCTCTTTGTTTGGCGGCTTTCTCTTCCGTGTTCTCCTTTCTTTTTTGTCCGTCCCTTTTTAGGTCCGTGTGGAAGCGCATGATTTTTTTTCTTTTTCCCTTTTTTCTTATTTGACTTCACAGCACTACTTAACTCTTGTGTTTAGAAATGGGGTCCAACCGACCCCACACACGTAAAACATTTATCATTTGCCACAGTTCTCTATGTTTTCCTCAGTCTTCGCACACACAAGGGTTAAAACAGCCTTAAATAATGTTTCAATGCCAAGTTCATAAGTATTTTGTAGACATCTTGCTGTAAAACTTTAGGATCGATTAAATTAAGAAAATTAAGAATAAACAACATGGCAGAGGTATGTAACATTTCTACATAAAGCTAATTTTTAAAGCTTAATCGGTAATACTTTTATAACAAATTTATGTCAGATCATGATTTCTTGGTTAATGACAAGTTGTCATAACGAAGACATTTTGAATAATGTCAACTTTGTATTAAAAGTGTCATGATTTACTGAATGACACTTTATGACAACAGTCATAAATATTCATGAAGACTTATTAATATTCATGACAGGCGTTATGTCATGTTTATGACAGTGTCATGACAGTCTTATTCACCCCCCGTCAAATAAAGTGTTACCAAAATCAGCTCCACTTCAGGGGCCCCCTAGCAGTCCCGGTGCCCTAAACAACCACTTAGTTTGCTTATGCCTTGGGCTGGCCCTGTGCACACATATTAACACTGCAAGGCTGAAATTCAGTTATATTGTATTAATACTATTTTCTTTGAGTTGTTTGGTGTTTGGTTCCCCCTCCCTGGCGGGCCAAAGGTGTAGCAAAGGGCTGAGGTTACAGAAGTACTGCTGATGGCCTCATTGGACGAAACCACATGCTTCATGCTGAGGGGTTTGGGGATTTATTTAATTGGTTTGTGTTAGTTGTCATGTGGGCTGCACAGTGGCACAGTTGGTAGAGCTGTTGCCTTGTAGCAAGAAGGTTCGATTCCCAGTCCTGGTCTTTCTGCATGGAGTCTCCATGTTCTCCCTGTGCATGGTGGGTTTTCTCCAGGTACTCCGGTTTCCTCCCACAGTCCAAAAACATGACTGTCAGGTTAATTGGTCTGTCTAAATTGCCCCTAGGTGTGAGTGTGTGTTCATGGTTGTTTGTCCTGTGTGTCTCTGTGTTGCCCTGCGACAGACTGGCGACCTGTCCAGGGTGACCCCTGACCCCGCCTCTCACCAGGAACGTTAGCTGGAGAGGCACCAGCACCTCCCAACCCCATTAAGGGACAAAGATGTAAAGAAAATAGATGGATGGATGGATACAGAACAAAACAGAAAATAATTACAGATGTCCACTACAGAGGACAATTTTTCAACTTTTAAATACTATGATAAAATTCAGTCGAAATAATTCACAGAATGTTTTAATATGCTGCCAAGAGACTTATTTAGAATATGCCAACAAAATTTTAAACCAAATTTTTGCACAATAAAAAGTTTTATGCACTTATTTTTTCTTTTCCCATAAAATGTGTTTGTACTGATGTACACCATTTTTCTGAATGAAGAAAAGGAAGGTACAAAAGCCCCACCCCTTCACATTTGGTATCATTGAAAAGCCCTAAATGTCCTCTGTAGATACCAAAAGGAATTAATTCAGTAGAATGCAGGGGTGGGAGATATTCAAGTTTACAAATGTCCTCTACAGAGGACAAATTTGAACTGATGGTAGTCAGGACCTTTCAGAGAGAGTCAATGTGCTTACATATTAGGAATTAGTATAACACAATTTGTTGCTCTAAATTGCTATGCAAATCTTACAATTGAGACAAATTTTATTAAATTTGTGAATATTACAGCAATATTAAAGAATAATTTAACTTGGTTTCACATTAAGATGCTTTACGCACTTTAACATGAAAGATGTCTGGAAAGTAAAATTGATCTCAAGATGTAATCTCTTGAGTTTAACTAAAAATTGTAGCTCTTCTCACTTTAAGTGCCTTGGCTCTTTAATTTGAAACCTGTAGAAAGCATTGAAACGTAAAAGTAGTAAGGTGAACACTTTGAATTTCACAATATTAATCTTAGTATACATGCGCTATATGAATGGGAATGAGTATTAAAAGTGACACATGTAACACACCAGAGTAACGGCATGATAGGAACCATTTTTAGACTCTGTTACATCAGTGTTTGTGTTTTTACTGAAAATATTTCAAAAATAGACATTTAGATTTCTTGGAATCAAAGGAGAGAGAGATCACCATTTTTTTTAGATAGATTTGTTTGCCAGACAATGATCCCATTAACATTTTTGTAAATCACTAATAATCCAAATGCTTGCTGGCTTTGGCAATGGGAGAGTAAAACTCTTATATCTCCTCCAACTGTCATTTAATGACATGTGCTATACTGATGTCTTCTTCACCAGTATTAAAAGTGTTGCTGCAGCTATTTGACAACTGTCTGAAAAAATGTATGAGAAGGTCTCTGACATGTGGAACACAAAGGACAACACAACGAGAACATTTTATGGATTAGTCCACTCCGCTGCATCATTTCTTTTAACTTGTTTAAAACCATGATGTTCATGGAGAGAAAATGTGGATAATGATAAGCACCTCAGGAAGACAATGAAAGCTGGGATGGGTTATGTTGACAGAAACTGAGGGTTGTAGTTGTGAACCTGCAGCCGCTGTCGGCTGCAGGGGAAGCAGCTTGGAGGGGTTAGGGATGAAACGGTTGAAGTTAGTAGGAGTTTGTGATGGGCCCCAGGGCGTCCAGCTGATGTTGCTCCGAGATGTTGGAGCTGCACAGACGGGAACCTGTAGATTCAAGCTTGTGATGTCAGTTAACACAAGTTCGGATCTACGGGTTCAGGACTGTGAGCAAAGGACTTCCTGAATCCAGCAAGCAGGACAGAAGAAATGTCTCTGTGTGTGCTGTAAAATTAATTTAACTGATTTTTAATGTTGAAAAAAATAATTTGTTGAAGTTCAATGATTCTGTCGCCAAGATGTCAACAATAGCTACTACTAAAATGAGCTTTTGGGTTGTATTTCATCAGACAACTGGGGGATTTTCTGCATCACAGTTTTATTTCAAGATGTTCTTTATGTTTGTTTTTTGTTTCAAAATAGCTGAACAAAGCAGAACGTTTTCCTAGTTTCACACAACAGCCTCTGACACGCAAAATTACAGCTTGAAGCATCACCACCACAACCAGTAACGTTAACTGAATGTTGCTTGTTTTGCCAGCTTTTGCTCACCACTTTTCTCTAACTGTATCCCTCACTGAGGAATAGGTGGAAAAAACCCCAGAGGCAATCAGAGGCCTGAGGCTGAGCTCAACACGGACGGAAGGAAAGGAAAATATGTTCTGAAAGGAAATTTGAAAGAAAATGATTTTCATAAAACAATGCTGCTTTTTGAGAGTTCAGCAAATGAAAAAAAACAATTCTGAAAATAATTAGTTGGAAAATTTGTTGAAGTGTAAAAAAATGAGGCAGAAACGTAGATTTTTTTTTCCATAAAGTACTTACAACTTGTAAAACTAGTGACCTATCTTAAAAAATAGGTCAACTCATAATCTTTTTGCTATAAAAATGAGCAAAATTAAAAGACAAAAATCTGGATATACAACAGAAACGACTTGTGGAAAAAGAACAAGCCGTTTTTGTTTTTTTGTTGTAAAATAAAAGACATACAAAAGAATCAAGTTTTTAATAAATGTGTGTTTCTTCTGTTTTCTAATTGAATCCGGACAGCACACAAAGATGCAATGTCCTCAACACACCAGACAAACTGAGCACCCAAGAGGGTAAAACCTTTAAAACTGAAATGAAAAAGAAAGTAAGTGGTCCAATTTCAACTTGCAGACTCCTTCTGCACTTTTCCATCTGCCTGAATTTAAATGAGACGTCTGACTTTGAAGCTGTTGCCAAGTTCCCTAAAGTATGTCAGAGGGTCTTTGCCAGAGAGCTGAAAGACACCTTGAGTTCGGGTGAACAAAGAGTTTGTTGGGGTCTGTGGCAGCGCAGTGGCCCACACCGCCACATCGCTCCTGTATATGTTAGCCAGTTTCAGTGTGTGTGAGTATGAGGAGGGACTCCACCGACAATATGAAGACCAAAACCTGCATTGTTCAGCACTGACTGGCGACACCAGCAGACCCCAGCATCGCACAGTCTACCAAGCAACAGAGCCAAGAAGGAGCTGGAGGTCAGAGGAAGAGGGTCAGAGGAAGAGGTATGTCGTTACCCCTTCACAATATCACACAGTGTAAAAAGACAGCCGGCCGCTGCCAAGCCAACAGGTAGTATTTACTGTCTCAGCTTTGTTCATACACAGCAAACATCAGCAGAACGCGGCACCACGCCCCGTTCAGGAGCACCAACAGTCACCAAACAGCAAAGCTGGACAAAACAGAGCTCTGGAGCGCATTAGCAAGGTGGTAACTTACCAATTCGCCTTCACGTTTAGCTTCCAAGAACTCTGCTCTGGGAGGCCTACGCCGCTGTAGCAGAAGGTAGAGGCCGTCATGTCCACTGTGGCCCATCAAAAAAAAAAGATTTAAAGACTACAAACAATAAACTGCCCCAAAAAAGCAGCTCGGGCAGCAGAGGGTGAGGAAAGACTGAGACAAATAAAAAAGAAAGCAAAGCGAGGAAGAACAGAAACTATAAAGAGGGAGAAAGAAAGGGGGGAAAATTTACTAGTTTTCAAACAATTTGACCGCGTGCCAGTAATTATCACAACTACCAAAAAATCAAAAGGTGCAGTAATCGTTCAGCCTGTTAATTGTACAAGCTGCTTTGCTGCACTGCGAGCGAATGACAAGCAACATCTGTTTGAAACACAGCCAGGTTCGCAGTCCAAAACGAAGAAGAAAAAAAGTGAAAATTGGCTTGGTTTTTCTCTCTTTTCAGTATTAAATTCTAAAACTCTCCTTGTCTCTTTGACTCTCTCCCTCGCTAAGCACAATGAGGCAAAACGCAGAACAGAGAGTGGAGACTCGGTGAAGGGAAAACGCAGCCATGAAGCCGTCCTCTCGTCACCCCTGAACCTCTCCCCTTTTCTTTCCCCTCCGCCTCTTTCTCCTTCTCTGCCTCACATCTCTTCTCCCTCCACTCTCCTCTCTCCAACACAACAGGGACAGTAGAGTCCAGGTATAGCTTCTCCTCACTTTGTGCTTCTCTTCCCAAAATGCAGCTCACACACCACACAGCCCCCCACAACATCTCACAGCCAGAAGCACACTGACACTTGCACTTACACACTCGTGGAAATCCCAGACAAACGTGTGTGCACAGAGCACACACACATAGACACACAGACACACACATTTCTTGGAAAGCTTCCCTGCACCAAAAACAAATACCAATCTTTAGTTAGCCTCAGCTGCGAATAGAAAATAAGTCATTCCGGGACTTGGCTCTGGTTTGTGGAGGCACGGATACGGACCAGTCGTCCATATGCCTGCTGCTCGGAGCGCCTCCAGATCTGACTGCATCGCACCATGAAACACTTCTTCTACTTCTCTTGCATTGTATGTTTTCCAGCTCAAATCATACAACCATCTCTGTCCATGGAAACGGGGACTGAGGGGCTACCTCATTGTGTTTTGGGCCAGGTGGTCACGGTTCTCCAAATAGATATGACAATGGAACGTCTGCTCTATTCTAGGTTCATGCCTAGTAGATCAATACGGCATTCAGAGGCAGGAGATAGGTCTTCAAATTAAGACACACACACACACACACACACACACACACACACACACACACACACACACACACACACACACACACACACACACACACACACACACACACACACACACACCACACACACACACACACACAAAATAGTATGGAGCTAAACAGTATCATAATTCGCTGATTATTAATTATGATACAAGATTCACACTTTTATTTCTGATGCAAACATAAATATATCTTGATTTATAAGCCGTTTCTGGCCTGTGAGTTAAAGAAATGCACATCAATGTGTATTTTGGAGTTGGGTACATATTTTGGCAGATTGCATATTCCGCCTTGTAGGATAAGTAAAAAAAACTCACTGTTTCTGAAAAGTGTGACTTAAGTGAATTATTAAATTGCTAAGATAATTTATCATTTAAGGACCACAGCTTTGTAATAATTCATAATATACAAAGGCTATTGTAATCTTGAATAAATTCAGCTATAAAGAAAGACACTAGCCTGATGCTATTAGCATGAAGAAGTGCTGGCAAAGTTCAGTAGCAGAACTTACTTACATCGCTAGCTTGTGTTGAAAGTTGCACGATTAAATCACTTAACATTAATAATCATAACATGGAAATAACTAGCTAAATATGTTAAGATAGATATTTCACTCTTCTGTCGATGCCGGGAGCCAGACTGAGCTCTAGCATAGATACAGCCTTTTGGAATAGGTTAGTGTGATTGGTTGAAACTTGTTCTGTGCATTTGTGAATTATGAAACTGTTTTAGCTGCGTTCGATAAAAGAACGGCAAGTTTATACAAATTAATTGGAGCAGAAGGAGAGTCCTCTTAGGAGTTAAATCTGGTTCCGCTCAGCTCAAACAGCGGTGAAGGACTGTAAGAGTCAAAACACAGTTAATAAGAGACAAGTTGCTTTAAGTTCATTAATATTGTATTGTGAGTTTTAACTTAATGCTGCAATTTACAACAAATAATTACAGTATTTCACTATATGCAAGAAAAGAACTGTCCTCACCTGGTTAAAGAGAACACATTTCTCCATTATTTGTCATGTTTGCGATTTTGTTGAGGTGAGTAACACAGGCAGACCCAGGATGACGTGCTGAAAATGAAGGATTTAATGGAAAAACTCAAAGAACCGAACAACAGGGAGCACAGGGAACCAGAGTGGTAACACGACGTAACACAACGCAGACAAAGACAGCAGGTGGACTTAAATACACAGGGAGGGTAATCAAGAAACTAGACACAGCTGGGATCAATAAACAGGGAGGACAGGACAGAGACTCAGGGAAACAGGACTAAACACAGAAAATCTCAAAATAACTATACAGAAAAACACCGATCACAACATTATTTTTACTCACAATATCAAGTTAAAATAATCATTTATTTACTTTAGAAGATTTTAAGTTCTTGTTTTGCAGTGTATGAACTAAAAGTCTGATCTGAAATATAATTAAACATCACAATGAATTCTCAACATTTAGTGCTAACAGGACATTTTCCTTTGGCTTTGCCACCTGTCAGTTGCATGAACATGAGGATTTGCCTTAATAACACACAAGAGTCAGATCAGTGTAACACACTTCCATCTCACTCACGGTGCAACACAGATTACAAAAACATGCCGCTAATCCCACTGCATAGGAAATACAGTAGTTCCCACTGCTGTCGTTTCATTCAGTATTTTTAAGTGCTAACTTTAAAACTCCAGTTCATTCAACTCTTGGAAGTTTGACAAAACTTAAAACTCACAAAATTTATTTGACAGAGTAGAAAATAGCAGACACAAAAATATATGGCAAATGTTTTACAATGTAGGGATTTACAGACCAAGCCAATGGAAATTTTAGCTTGGCAGAAAAGAGGATAGGTAAACATAAATGTGATGGGGCAGAATATAATGGAAGATAATGGAAGAATTGGGCACCAGGACAATTTCTGTATATCTGTCATAACTGACTCAGACAACAAGTAAATAAAATAATAGAGATTTGAATCAGCCATATTCTGTTCTGTTGTACACAAGTTCATTTAGTTTTTTATGACATACTAATATTTGACAAGTTGGATAGTCTATGTGTTGTGTGAGTTCAAGACAAATGAGATGTTGCCTTTGTACCTTGTTTTCTTTCAACAAAGATATTAAATTAAACATTGTAAATTGAAGATAAATGGAGCTAAACACCTGGATGATTGCAACTTTATCAGCAGAAATAGACCAATTATGAATTAGGGTTCCATGGAGGCTTGGGCCGATCTTGGCTGCACACCTAGTAAAGAGTGTAACACTTTATTTGTGTGCATAAGACTGACATGACACTGTCATGAAATGAACATGAAGGAGTCTTCATGACTGTATAAGACTATTATCATGAAGTGTTATTTGGTAAATGATATTTTGAATGATAAGTTGCATTAAAATGCATTCATAGTGTTAACTTTGCATTATTTGGTTAATTTATACTTTTAATGATAAGTCACTATTGACTTACATTGGATAGTCCATTTAAAAGTGGCTTTATTTACCATATGGGGACTTCTGGTCATGCTGCATGAACATGTCTTATGTCTGCCTTTGGTCATGGGCAGGTCTTGGGGTGTGTCATGGTCAGCAGTCTTATCCATAACCGCATTTTATGGGGTCGTAGCATGTTGGTGGGCATCTGAGTGCGGGGGGAGCATATGGGTTGTTGTGATGGTTGTTGGTCTTACTGTTGACTTTGGGGGCCACGGTACTGGTGATGTCATGTTGTGTTGTGTTGTGCTGTCCCAAAGCATGGGGAGGCGAAGGACGCTGGTTTGTACGGAGGCACTGCGGGGTGCGGGTGGCAAGCAGTACGGGGGATTGATTTTTCTGTTGTGGTGGTGTGGAACATTGGGTAGTTTACTTATTTAGCGAGGTATGGATAGTGATTTAGAGGATGGATGTGATAGGATGGATATGATTAGAGGGATGGATAGTAATTTAGAGCAGGGATGGATAGTGATTTAGAGGGATGGATAGTAATTTAGAGAGGGATGGATAGTGATTTAGAGAGGGATGGATAGTGATTTAGAGAGGGTTGGATAGTGATTTAGAGAGGGTTGGATAGTGATTTAGAGGGGATGGATAGTGATTTAGAGAGGGATGGATAGTGATTTAGAGAGGGATGGATAGTATTTAGAGAGGGATGGATAGTGATTTAGAGGGATGGATAGTATTTAGAGAGGGATGGATAGTGATTTAGAGAGGGATGGATAGTGATTTAGAGGGGATGGATAGTGATTTAGAGAGGGATGGATAGTGATTTAGAGAGGGTTGGATAGTGATTTAGAGAGGGATGGATAGTGATTTAGAGAGGGATGGATAGTGATTTAGAGAGGTATGGAGTAGTGATTTAGAGAGGGTATGGATAGTGATTTAGAGGGTGGATAGTGATTTAGAGGGATGGATGTGATTTGAGAGGGATGGATAGTATTTAGAGAGGTGGTGTGATTAGCAGGGGTGGATAGTGATTTGCGAGGGTGGATGTGATTAGAGGTGGAGTGATTTAGAGAGGGATGGATAGTGATTTTCGAGAGGTATGGATAGTGATTTAGAGGGTGGATAGTGATTTAGAGGGGATGGATAGTGATTTAGAGAGGGATGGATAGTGATTTAGAGGGATGGATAGTGATTTAGAGAGGGATGGATAGTGATTTAGAGAGGGATGGATAGTGATTTAGAGAGGGATGGATAGTGATTTAGAGAGGGATGGATAGTGATTTAGAGGGATGGATAGTGATTTAGAGAGGGATGGATAGTGATTTAGAGAGGGATGGATAGTGATTTAGAGGGGATTGGATAGTGATTTGAGAGGGATTGGATAGTGATTTTAGAGAGGGATGGATAGTGATTTGAGGGAGGATGGATAGGTGATTTAGAGAGGGATGGATAGTGATTTCAGAGAGGGATGGATAGTGATTTAGAGGGGTATGGATAGTGATTTCAGAGGGGATGGATAGTGATTTGAGAGGGATGGATAGTGATTTAGAGGGATGGATAGTGATTTAGAGAGGGATGGATAGTGATTTAGCGAGGGATGGATAGTGATTTAGAGAGGGATGGATAGTGATTTAGCGCGGGTTGGATAGTGCTTTAGAGAGGGTTGGATAGTGATTTTAGAGAGGGATGGATAGTGATTTAGGAGGGTATGGATAGTGACTTTAGAGAGGGATGGATAGTGATTTAGAGAGGGATGGATAGTGATTTAGAGGGTTGGATAGTGATTTAGGAGGGATGGAAGTGATTTAGAGAGGGATGGATAGTGATTTAGAGAGGGATGGATAGTAGTTTAGAGAGGTATGGATGTGATTTAGAGGTGGTATGGACTAGTGATTTGAGAGGTTGGATAGTGATTTAGAGAGGGATGGCTAGTGATTTAGAGGGGATGGATGTGCTTTCAGAGCGGGATGGATAGTGATTTAGGCAGGGATTGGCATAGTGATTTAGAGAGGGTGGACTAGTAATTTTAGAGAGGGATGGACTAGTGATTTTAGAGAGGTATGGATCGTGCATTTAGAGGGTATGGATCGTGATTTCAGCAGGATGGATAGTGATTTAGGAGGGTTGGATCGTGACTTTAGAGAGGGATGGATAGTGATTTAGAGAGGGATGGATAGTATTTACGGACGGGTGGATAGTGACTTTAGAGAGGGTGGATAGTGATTTTAGAGAGGGATGGATGTGATTTGAGGGTTGGATAGTATTTAGAGGGGTGGATAGTCATTTGAGAGGGATGGATAGTCACTTTAGCGAGGGATGGACTAGTATTTCGAGGGGATGGACTAGTGTTTACGCGGGGTGGATCTTAGATGGATATTTTAGGAGGGATGGATAGTGATTTAGAGGGGATCTGGATGTGATTTACGGGAGGATTGGATAGTGATTTAGAGAGGGATGGATAGGAATTTAGAGGGTATGGATAGTGATTTAGAGGGGATGGCATCTGTTAGTCGAGGGTATGGATAGTGATTTCGAGGGTTGGATAGTGACTTTAGGGTTGGATGTGATTTCAGAGGGGATGGCATGTGATTAGCAGAAGGGTTGGCTATAGTGAATTTCTAGAGAGGTTGGATAGTGATTTCGAGGGATGGATAGTGAATTTATCGAGGGGATGGATAGCTGCTTTAGACGGGCTGGTGTATTTAGCGTGGCTGGATGTGCATTTACGATGGTATCGTGCATAGTATTTACGAGGGGTTGGACTATATTTACGAGAGGGCTGTGTCATTAAGGCATGATCGTGATTTTAGCGGGCATGGATAGTAATTTAGGAGGGATCTGGCTAGTTTTTAGAAGTGGATTGTTGCAAGTTGACTTATAGAGAGTGTTTGATGTCATTTAGAGAGGGATGGCTATGAATTAGAGGGGATGGATACGTGTTTAGAGAGGATGGATCGTGCATTTATGAGCAGGGTGGATAGTAATTCTGGAGGGTGGATAGTGATTTAGAAGGATGGATCTAGTTAATTTCTAGAGAGGTATGGATAGTGACTTTCGATGTCATGGATAGTGATTTAGAGGGTATGGATATGATTTAGACGGACTATCAGTTATTTACGAGGGTATGGACTATGTGACTTTAGGGGTATGGATGTCATTTAGAGAGGGATGGATAGTGCATTTCAGATGCGGATGGATAGTCGATTTAGAGGTTGGATACGTGATTTACGTGGATGTATTCAGGGTCTGGATAGTGACTTTAGAGTATGGCTATTAGACGTCTGGCTAGTGATTTCAGGGTGATATCTGTTGATTCATAGCAGGACTGGCTTCTTCTATCGAGACTGTGATGGATAGTAATTTAGCAGGGTATGGATACGTGATCTTTAGAGGTATGATGTGATTTAAGGGTACTGGATCAGTGATTTAAGAGGGTATGGATCGTCGATTTGACGAGGTATGGAAAGTGCTTTAGCAGGGTTGGACTACGATGATTTCAGCGAGGGATGGATTCGTGATTTATAGAGGGATTGGTAGTGATTTAGAGGGATGGATAGTGCTTTAGGAGGGTTGGAACTTGATTTGAGGATGGATATAAAATTGGCTGTATTCACATAAACTTTCGATTCATACAATACTCTTACATTCTATCAATCTCTTTCATTCACTAAACTTTTCATTCACTACCAAACTCTCTTTCATTCACTACAAACTTCTTTCATTTCATACAATCTCTTTCATTCACTATCAAGACTCTTTTCATTCATACAAACTCTCTTTATTCACTATCAAACTCTTTTCATTCACTATCAAACTCTCTTTCATTCACTATCAAACTCTTTTCATTCACTATCAAACTCTCTTTCATTCACTATCAAACTCTCTTTCATTCACTATCAAACTCTCTTTCATTCACTATCAAACTCTCTTTCATTCACTATCAAACTCTTTACATTCACTATCAAACTCTCTTTCATTCACTATCAAACTCTCTTTCATTCACTATCAAACTCTCTTTCATTCACTATCAAACTCTCTTTACATTCACTATCAAACTCTTTCATTCACTATCAAACTCTCTTCATTCACTATCAAACTCTCTTTCATTCACTATCAAACTCTCTTTCATTCACTATCAAACTCTCTTAATTCACTATCAAACTCTCTTTCATTCACTATCAAACTCTCTTTCATTCACTATCAAACTCTCTTTCATTCACTATCAAACTCTCTTACATTCACTATCAAACTCTCTTCATTCACTATCAAACTCTCTTACATTCACTATCAAACTCTCTTTCATTCACTATCCAAACTCTCTTTCATTCACTATCAAACTCTCTTTACATTCACTATCAAACTCTCTTTAATTCACTATCAAACTCTCTTTAATTCACTATCAAACTCTCTTTCATTCACTATCAAACTCTCTTTCATTCACTATCAAACTCTCTTTAATTCACTATCAAACTTTCTTTCATTCACTATCAAACTTCTCTTTAATTCACTATCAAACTCTCTTTCATTCACTATCAAACTCTCTTTCATTCACTATCAAACTTTCTTTAATTCACTATCAAACTTCTTTAATTCACTATCAAACTCTCTTACATTCACTATCAAACTCTTACATTCACTATCAAACTCTCTTTCATTCACTATCAAACTTCTTTCATTCACTATCAAACTCTCTTTCATTCACTATCAAACTCTCTTACATTCACTATCAAACTCTCTTTCATTCACTACCAAACTCTCTTTCATTCACTATCAAACTCTCTTTCATTCACTATCAAACTCTCTTTCATTCACTATCAAACTCTCTTTCATTCACTATCAAACTCTCTTATCATTCAAACTACTCAAACATCCCTCTCTTACATTCACTATCAAACTCTTACATTCACTATCAAACTCTCTTTCATTCACTATCAAACTCTCTTTCATTCACTATCAAACTCTCTTACATTCACTATCAAACTCTCTTACATTCACTATCAAACTCTCTTACATTCACTATCAAACTCTCTTTCATTCACTACAAACTCTCTTACATTCACTATCAAACTCTTACATTCACTATCAAACTCTCTTACATTCACTATCAAACTATCTTCATTCACTATCAAACTCTCTTTCATTCACTACCAAACTCTCTTTCATTCACTACCAAACTCTCTTTCATTCACTACCAAACTCTCCTTTCATTCACTACCAAACTCTCTTTCATTCACTACCAAACTCTCTTTCATTCACTATCAAACTCTCTTACATTCACTATCAAACTCTCTTACATTCTTTATCAACTCTCTTACATTCACTACCAAACTCTCTTACATTCACTATCAAACTCTCTTTCATTCACTATCAAACTCTCTTACATTCACTATCAAACTCTCTTACATTCACTATCAAACTCTCTTTCATTCACTACCAAACTCTCTTACATTCACTACCAAACTCTCTTACATTCACTATCAAACTCTCTTTCATTCACTACCAAACTCTCTTTACATTCACTTAATCAAACTCTCTTTCATTCACTACCAAACTCTCTTACATTCACTACCAAACTCTCTTTCATTCACTATCAAACTCCTTCACATTTAATACTAAACTTTTTTTTAGGAAAGGCAGTTAATTTGATCAAACAGGAAGGCTGTTTAAATTCTCCTTTTCTCATTGGTCTGTAACTGTCACAGTGCTACTAGCCAAATTTGTGCTATACAGGATCAGACGGCAGAATTGTATGTAGACTTTGACTTTTTGTTTTATTTTGATTTTTAAATACAGCCATGTGTTTGTTTCTTCTTTTCCTTCTATATCAAAATCAGCTTACTATTATCCATGGTAATGAAGAAGATGTTAGACTTTTTTTTACTAATGCAATGAGTTGTGCTCAGAACATTTTAAGAGGAACTGAAGGTGTAGAAGTTTTTGGAGATGACAATACAATTACAGATAGATTAATGAATGAGCTTCAAGGATATACACAAACAGCCTCAGTTTTTCTCTCAATATCCCAGGAATTTCAGGAATTTGAAGATGGTGCTCCTCAACAAGTTGTAGACATTCTGGAAGAACTTTATTTGTGTTTTCGTTCAGTTTTGAATTCATATGAACATTCAAGATCTGTGCAAATGAGACAAGGGGACCTTTTTTTTTCACGAATACCACCAACATTAAGAACTGGTCATTCTGGTCGTCCCAGGTACGACATACAATGTGGTCAAATAACCTACTGTTTATCCTTGGGAATGAGTTGGCAAAGAATGGCTGCATGCTTTGGAATAAGCAGAAGAACATTGTACAGGCACAGACAGCAACTTCAAATTGGCCCATTAACATACACAGAAATATCTGATGAGTTGTTAGCTGGTATTGTCAGGGAGATTCTTCAAACTACTCCAAATGCAGGAGAACGATATGTAATAGGAAGCCTACGATCATGAAACATTGGAATTCAGTGATGGCGTGTGAGACATTGTCTGCAACTTCTTGACCCAATTGGTCGAGCTTTTCGACGTCGCCACACAATTCGCAGAAGAATCTACAATGTTCAAACTCCAAATCAATTATGGTAAGTGTGTTTTGCATATTATCAAATTACATTATAAAAATAGCACAGGTGCTTGAGTAATACTCCACAATTCCTTTGGACTCTAATTAGCATGAAAATGCAGAAATTAAATGGACTATTTATTTGGAATCCAATATTTTTTTCTAGCTTAATGGGGTGCACCGATTGCAGTTTTTTGGCCAATCACTAACCTCGACCTGAAAAGCCAATTCCAATTTTGGCCAATGTCTATTTTTTGTTTGATTTCTTATTTGGCATATCAAAAGTATTGCTTGGCTGACAACAGTGGGATGACTGCGACATTAACATGCAGTTTTGATCCAGATTGGTCAGTTAAGCCTGTCAAGAGAGCAGAAGAGGGAAGTGCTTAATTTTTAAACCTTTACTGAAACAAGATCTATGCATAAGATTGGCGTCACATTGGCCAATCACCAATCTCACAGAATTAATCAAATCAGTGCACCCTTTTTTAATAGTTTTGCCTTTTTTTTATTTTTTATTTATACATGAACAAAATGTTTAGGACTTAAACAAGTCACTAGATGGGTGTGATTTAAATTAATCAAATTGGAAAAAAAAAGTTTTAATACTAATTACAGTATTTTTTCTCTATAGGCACATTGATGGAAACCATAAACTGGTGAGATGGAGAATGGTTTTTCATGGACGCATTGATGGTTTCAGTCAGACAATTATATACTTGCAATGTCTTGACAACAACAGAGCCTTCAGTGTGCTACAATTGTTCCATGCTGGTGTCCAGAGTTTTGGACTTCCCCGAAGAATTCGATGTGATCATAGGATGGAGAACACAGATGTTGCTCAGTATATGATTGAGAGAAGGGGACTGAGCAGTGGGAGTGTCATTACTGTTCACAATCAGCAGATAGAACGCCTGTGGGCTGAGCTGAACAGAGTTGTTGCATATCACTTCAGCAATCTCTTCACCTTCATGGAAAATGAAGGAATACTTGATTCCACAGATGAGCAGATGAGCTTCATCTGTCTTGTCTCCACTTCATCTACTTGCCAAGAGTTCAAAGAGCAACTGCAGAGTTCCGGAATCAATGGAATAACCATGGCTTATCTACCCAGAGGGGACAAACACCTCTCCAACTGTGGCAGGGAGGAGTTCTTACAAGTGGCTTCACAGATGCAATTTGAGACATTTTTGCTGTAAATGACACCATAGAAATGAATGACACAATAGAAATGAATGAAATCCCATCACTTTCAGAAACACAAAACAACATTGTCGTTCCTGTGAACATGTTTAATGTTAATTCAACACTAATGAACACAATTCAGCACAATATTGACCCATTAAGAGAGGATGGCAATCATGGCATTGAACTGTTTTTAGATTTGTTACATTTCTTAAAAGAACAGTAACTTACATTGGTTATGACAAAGTCAACGAGTTGAAAATGTTAGGCGTGTGTTAAGAAAAGAAAAACATTTCCTCATGTTATTATTAACGTTGTGTTGTCAAATGTACTTTGAACGGCTCCAGTATTAGAATAGTATTTGTTAAACGTTCTGGAGCCATTGTTACATTGAAATAAAAACATTTTTACAAACATTCTTCACTGACATTTGTCAAATATTGATATTCAAAAACATTCAGCGTGACAAAAGTCTAATAGTGTGAGATTTATATCCCATAATTGTTCAGAATCCAAGAAATTTAAAAACAGGCACAAAAGGTAGTTCACAACTACTGCTTATGCAGAAGAACAAGGAACTCCATCTTTACTAAAACATTCTTAAGACATACAGTTAAAAAAAAATAATTCTCTCCCAAAACCGTGTGTGTTTTCTAATGCAAAATCCATATTTTCTTTGAAGTGATGATATGTCTCCAGCATCGGCAGTTTTAGGCAGTTGATGCAGGTGTTAGCCATAGGTAGTTGCCGGGTTGGATGGATGGACTGTTCATGCAAAAATTCAATTGAAGGCTGGGAAGAAAACCCGACTGGAGGAATGACAGTTGCACCTGTTGCAAAGGCAAGTATTTTGCCAAATTTGGACGGTCCTTCTTGTTCTATCAAACAAGTAAAAAAGTAAATGAAAATTATATTGCATTTTATAGTACTAGTACAATAAAGCAAAAAGAAAAAAAAAACATGGAAAAAGTTATTTATTTATCACACAACAAAACAGGATTAAGAAAAGATTAAGATAAAAATATTCAAAAATAAGTAATTTGTGAAAAACTGGCAAAGATATAAACAATGTTAAGACTAAGATTTTATAATGTAGCTAACATACAGCATCAAAACAAAACAATTTCACCAATACCCATATCAAATAAAAAAATGTGGCTTATAAAAAGTAATACAACACCTATCCATTTTTAACATGTGTTACAACTAGTTGCATTATTTAATAAAAACAACTCACCTTCGACATCTTGAAGGTAATCTCTCCAAAATGGAATGATGCGTTCCTCTGCTCTTCTTTTGTTGCTTCCCACAGAAGACAGAGATATGTTGAAAAGTTGATCCATTATTTCAGCAGTGAGAGGGGGTGGCTCATAACACATTAATGGTTTAAAACTTTCTGGGTATGTTGTGATTGCATCCAGAACACCAAGAGTCTTCAGTCCATCCCTAAATTTATGAATACACAAAAGAGGAGTAAGTTGAAGTTAATCCAATTAAAAAAATTGAAATTGTAACTTTTAATGATGAGAAGCATACATTGTTATTATCTACGTAATTTATACAGGAGAATTATAACTGGAACTTTGGAGTTAAAAAGCAAATAAATAAATATAAATAAATACAAATTAAGATGTCAGGTTTACTCCTTCTGGAAGATGTTTTTACATACAGAGCATTTAGTTTATGTACAGTAATATTCCATAAATTAGAATTGCTGTCTAGCCAGTAAATGGTCCAACGGTATCACCACTGTCACATCATGCACATTTACAAGTGTTTTCTGTAGTACTTTCAGGAGCTGGTAGTCTGACTGGCTCAGCTGAAGTGTGGTTCCACCAAGTTTTGCAAAGCAAAATTGTCGCTTTCGCTTGTCTGGAGTAGGTGGGCAGTGAATGAGTGCTTCTGTGGGGTGGGAGCTCTGCTGGGTACTGCAACTCCAGTAGAGAGTTTTGGGTAAATAGGCAGCATATAGTGTGATAAAGCGGTTGCATACCGCTGAATGGTTCTTTTGGGAAACTCAAAGATTATGCAAATATGCATTATTAAGTTAAAGCAACTTTCCAGGTATGTTTTTGACTAAAGAGTAACATAACATGACCTAAAGCTCATAAAGACATTTTTGTACATAACTTCCCTTGTAATACATATATTAGAATCATACTACTAGTGTACTCATGTGGACCCCAAAAACAATTTCCTAAAATATAAATTGTTTTCTAATTGGATAAAAGGACAATTTGACCTGAATATATATATATATATATATATATATATATATATATATATATATATATATATATATATATATATATATATATATATATATATATATATATATATATATATATACATATTTCTGTGCAAAAATGTGGATGAGTTGCTTTTATAGCAGTCTTAAAAGAGCAAACGTAATAAAGGTTGTAACTTCTATAAAAACAAATTATCAACATATGTGTACATGACTATTAAAGCAAACCTTTGAAATGCTCCAGTCACTCTGTGGACTACTTGAAACATGAGAATATCCTGAACCAGGAGATCTTTGTCATTGATGGTTTTGAGTTGCCTGAGACATCCTGAATTTGCAAGACAGTCGTGAGGTGGTTCAGTGGCCTTCATGAGCTTTTCAACAGATGTGCACTCTGAATTCTAAAAATAACATACAATATTAAGAAAAACATTGTGGTTTGCAAGCCAAAATGAGCAAATTGTCAATTGTTTTTTTTATGTTTATTTCACAAACAGTTCTTGCCTTTTAGTTCAAGACTGGGTCATCTATTTTTGAGTCCTGATTAGATGCTTCGGAAATTCATTTCAAATTGAAAGAAGTAGCTTGTAGGGGTGCACCAATTACTTTTCGGGAAGACTGCTGATTACCAACCTTTAAAAAACAATAATCTGCAAGTTCTTATTTTGTCCGAACCCGACTGTATTGGTCTGAAATCTCTACAGATAAAGACATTCACTGAGTTGGGAACAGCGGGCTCGCTATTTTTAACTGCAAATGTGCAGTCAAGACCTGGTGGGTCGGTCTACCAGTCAAACCTCTCTCATGGGAAAACACCTTAAATTAAGAAATCGGTACCATTAAATTGGCTAGCCAATACGTCAGTGCAACCCTAGTCATTGCAACCCTAGTAATATGTACAGGACACAATAGTCTAATTTGCATATTTTATCATGCAAGACTTGACTAAATATGTTATGACATAAAGACATAGCCCTTCTCCTTGGGCTGCCACCTTATCGTGGTGGAGGGGTTTGTGTGTCCCAATGATCCTAGGAGCTCTGCTGTCTGGGGTTTATGCCCCTGGTAGGGTCACCCAAGGCAGACAGGTCCTAGGTGAGGAACCAGACAAAGCGCAGCCTGAAGACTCTTTAGGATGGAGACAAACTTTGAATTTGGCTTTCCCTCGCCCGGACGTGGGTCACCGGGGCCCCACTCTGGAGCCAGGCCTGGAGGTGGGGCACGATGGCGAGCGCCTGGTGGCCGGGCTTTTACCCACGGAGCCCGACCGGGCTCAGCCCGAAGAGGAGACGTGGATTCCCCTTCCAATTGGCTCACCACCTGTCGGAGGGGCCAAAGGGGTCAGGTGCAATGTCTTATGGGTCCTCTCGAAGAGCTGGAAAAATACGTGGGATACAATGATTGGAACAAATAAAACTATTTACACAACTGACGCAATGAGCTGTCGAGAGCCAAGTTCAGGTTTCCATCTCGTCCTTCAAACATTGGTGACTGTGCAATGGCTTCCATTAACAAATGCAAAAACTCTCTTCTGGGACCACCTAGATCCACAGCCTCTTCATGTAATCCTAAGTCATCAGAAAACTTGATACACATCTGGTACCTAGGATTGTAGGACAATCGTCTGAAGCCTCGCAGAGCTCCATCCAGTACTGAAGATCTGTTAATATTAAATCGACATCTTTGGGTAGCATCAATCTGAGATGCAAGTTCAAGAAGAATCTCTTTAGCTGATCTTGCATTTGGATCATCTGAAACCCTACGTTGAGGAAGAGTATGGGAGAGAGATAGAATCAAGACAAGAGCACTATTTAAAGGTTTGTCAAAAACATAAGTACATTATGTCACTATTACAATGTAGAATGGACATATGTACTTTTGTACCAACAGCTTTTGATGTAATTCTGGTTTTAGCCTATTGTAAAACACAAAATGCAGGTTACGAGTATTGACTGATATGCACAACATTTACCTAAAATTAAAGCTTAGTTTTTCACTATTTAAATTTTAGTCATGGAAAAAAACAAGATTACAAAGTTCCAGTTCGGAACAAGCAAACTATCTACCTGGAGAAACTTCAAAAATTATTTTTTATATTTATAATGTGCTGTTACAACAGGGTCTGCAAACTGAGAAACTGAATGGTTTTATTTTGAGATTGAAATAGTAAAAATTATTTAAAGTAATTCAAATATTATATATTCCCAAAAGGAATAAAGCTATGTAAGATGACTTACACATCATTCTGAAGACTGGCCATTATCGCCAGATTTAATTCCTCCTCATCGGAAGACAGGTCAGAGATGTAGTTCATTAATGAAATGTAGGTGGCATAGTTGTCACAAGAGTTGGTTTGGTTCACTGTGGACACACTATCACTAGTCTCTGGTTGGAGTGCAGAGAGCTGGTTGTCTGTTGTCAGGCTATCTGTGGACTCTGGTGGTATTTCAGAGGACTGGATAATCATAGTCCTTCTGGTTGGTGGGTAATTTAAATCCTGTGTCAATGAATTCCGGTTTCCTCTTGCTGTTGTGTTCATTTCATCACTTCTCTGACTAGGAATGGCAGTGCTATGATGACTGGAAGCTGATGCAGCATCCAACTCCATAGAGCTTTCCTCAGAGTCTGTGTGTTCAAGCTAAACCAAGTAAAAAGACATTTAGTGAAATAATTTATATAAACAAAGCATCAACACAACACTGAACATTGTATGTACAGGTAACCCAACAAACATTCAAATTAACTTACAGAAAGAAGAAGATCAGTTGATGGTCTAATGTTCATTGAATTTGTCCTGAATATCTTATGAATCATGAAGCATTGAGTTCTTGGCCGTCACGCAACCTTGGTTGCACAAAATTGCTGCCACATGGCATCAAAAGTTCAACACTAGAAAGAGTGTTCAAAACATTTGGATTATTCAACAAAGTCAGTAACTCATTCAACTAATTAGCTGAACTGAATGTATTTATTTTAATATCTCACCAACGTTATACCTTGTATCATCAGGATTTTGTCCTTAAAGGCCTCTTTAATCTCAGAAATGACTGTCTTGTAGTCCCATGACTTGTTTATCTTGAAGGGACTAATAATGCATCCACCTTCATGAAACCTTCTCCTTGTTTTGTGTTTACAGATGTTATTCCATGTGGATCTTGGCAAAAGTATAAGATCTTTGTTAAAAGTAGGATGATGTATTTTTCCAGGCCTAAAACAGAAACAAAAATACATTTGAGAAATGATGTTTCCAAATACAGGCAAAACATGATAGAAACATTCGAAAAATATTGTTTCCAGAAAGCTTCAAGAAAAATTATACAAGTAAGAAAAACATATTTTCAATGTGTATATTGAAAAGATAAATTGCTTAAAGTAATCCAGCAATCTAAGGAACAGATGTATCCTTAGATACATCTGTATCTAAGGATACATCTTAGATGTATCCTTAAATTGTTCTTTCAATTGTTTGAAAGAACAATTTAGGTCAATTATCCAACACCTCTTGAAAGCAATTTTAAATAAGCTTTACTAACAAAGCGAAGCTGTACTTGAAAGAAATATTTAAAATTAAGAAAAATAAGAGAATAACTACTTTAAAAGATAACTTTAGAAAGGCTACAATTATGGTAGCAAGAGCAAATGTCTACTACAGTTTCAGATATGTAGGATTAATAGAAAAATGGATTTTGAAATGTCCATTTATCAGACTTAGAAAAATATTTTAATACTTTCCATTAGACCTATTAAAACATTAAAAGTATAAAAATTACATTATTCCTGTAAAAAGATAGACTATATAAAGGTAAAACTGTAAGGAGAACGCTAACATGGCTACAGTACTTATATATTAAGGAACGTCCATAACCGCCTGTGTAGTCCTACTCTCTCAGTTTTTCACTCTCGCAGTGAAAAACATTATTCTATGGCAGTGATTTCAGTTTTTAAAAAGTGATCTATAGAAGAATTGCTAATTCATAGGGGTGGGTTAGAGCAGTGGTCGCCGACCTTTTTATTACCGTGGACCAGACAATTCTGCTGCGGACCGGGTTGGGGGGGCGTGATCGGTCAAGACTTGGACAATTCTGTGGAATTGTCCGGAATATCAATATATATATTTATATTCTGGTACCAGTTGGCCCACGGACCGAGGGTTGGGGACCACTGGGTTAAAGTTCTCCAAATTGTGCTCCAATAAAACGTGAGACCCGCACAAAGGCATTGCAAAGGTACATCAACTAAACACGTTCAAAATTTTAAGTAATTTAAACCAACTAAAATTCAAGCGATTCAGTTCTTATGTATAAACTCACCTCTTTCTCGATTTTGACGTCCATCTGCCAAAATGGTGCTGGTTCTGAAATCTTGGCCGCGGTTCTTGACTTGTTAGCGGGTTAGCTTCGGCTAACCTGCTTGTTTGCGGGTTGGCTTCGGCTAACCTGCTTGTGTGCGGGTTAGCTTCGGCTAACCTGCTTGTTTGCGGGTTAGCTTCGGCTAACCTGCTTGTGTGCGGGTTAGCTTCGGCTAACCTGCTTGTGTGCGGGTTAGCTTCGGCTAACCTGCTTGTTTGCGGGTTAGCTTCGGCTAACCTGCTTGTGTGCGGGTTAGCTTCGGCTAACCTGCTTGTTTGCGGGTTAGCTTCGGCTAACCTGCTTGTGTGCGGGTTAGCTTCGGCTAACCTGCTTGTTTGCGGATTAGCTTCGGCTAACCTGCTTGTGTGCGGGTTAGCTTCGGCTAACCTGCTTGTGTGCGGGTTAGCTTCGGCTAACCTGCTTGTTTGCGGGTTAGCTTCGGCTAACCTGCTTGTTTGCGGGTTAGCTTCGGCTAACCTGCTTGTTTGCGGGTTAGCTTCGGCTAACCTGCTTGTGTGCGGGTTAGCTTCGGCTAACCTGCTTGTTTGCGGGTTAGCAGCTCTTCAGTTCGGGATGTACCCGGTCTGAAGAGCCGTCTAACCTTAGCATTAACCGCAGGCTGCCGACTTCTGTCCAAAAAACGTCTGATAAGGATGACACCATAGACGGATCATTAACAATATTACTTAAAATATTCACAGCCTCGGTGAGACGCTCCCGCCCAACCATTTTCCTATCGTCTTTTCCAGTTTATTACAGGTGTCCAATCAGAAACTGAAATATTAAATTAACTTCCGTTGCAATCAAACTTTCTCGCAGTTTGATAGTGAATGTGAGAGAGTTTGATAGTGAATGAAAGAGAGTTTGATAGTGAATGTGAGAGAGTTTGATAGTGAATGTAAGAGAGTTTGATAGTGAATGAAAGAGAGTTTGATAGTGAATGTGAGAGAGTTTGATAGTGAATGTAAGAGAGTTTGATAGTGAATGTAAGAGAGTTTGTAGGTTTTGTCCCTTGGGGCCTCTCATAGAAGATTCCTCAGCACTGAGGGATGTTGTTGTTTGGATCTATGCATTATTGATGTGAGGCTCCACAGACAACATTTCACAAGTAAGATGGACATATTATTGTGTATATATTGTGATTAGAATATTACTTTACTGTATTTATGTCCACTGGCGAGATACCAGCTAATATTAGCTACATGGTGTAATACGGGGTTCAGCCCCGATATGAAGGATAACTGAGATTCTGTAAATCTAAAAAAAATAATTATTCTCTAACATTGACTTAGATTATCTGACACAAGAGCTTATTTTAGAAATGAAACCATGTAATACATATTATAAAACTTATATTATGTGTTTTAACATTCACCAGCAAAGTTTACACAGGTGGTAAAGACTATTATTATGTAATTCTTTCACTAGTAAGATACATCCTAAATCTTCCGTTTTTGTTTTGAAAGTCTCATAAAGACACGATGTGAGGAAGAAGAGGGAGAATCTATAAGAGCGACGGATTCACTGCAGCAGGATGAATGACATCGGAGTTTGGACTCAATCTCAGTTGCTGAATCACTGAAGCTAGAACTAGTCAGCTGAAAAACATATTCTATATATATATCTATATATATATATATATATATATATGTGTTTGTGTGTGTGTGTGTGTGTGTGTGTATATATATATACATACATACATAAACATGTATCCAATATATAGTATTCAGTATTAATCATTTATTTTTGTTTGTATAGTTATATAAATATGTATTAATATTACTAAATAATTTATTAAATAAATGATGAACGGCTGTGTGCTTTGTAATATGCTCTTCATACATCAATATCAGAATATTCTATTCCTATTCTATTGTTATAGCCACTAATCATATTTAAATATGCTGAACTATGTATTAAAAACATACTTAAATAACACAATTGTCTATAAATGTAGCTTTGATAGATGTTAGAATATAGTTTCCAGTAACAAAAAAGTGTGTTATGATCGATTAAATGCGCTGATATGTCATTTTGCTGCTAAACACATAATGCTGAGTGTTGTGGTCTACCGCTCCAAGATGGCCGCCCTAAATCTCGTCAGCGACAATAGGCGAGAGCGGAGCATGAGGGTCTATCCTTATATTATGTCTATGCCTTACAGCACCTACCAAGAATTGTAGTTTTGGCATTTATTTGTCACAAACTCTCCTGGGCTAATAACTGTCTGACTGGATTTGCCACTGAGCAATTTCAGTTCCTTTTTGTAGCTAATCCTACTATCCTCCAACCACATCTTCTATGACCTTTTCTTCATTGATGGAGGTCAAAAGTCAACATAATGAAATAATGTTGTGGCCTCTTCTTGGGCCGTGACTATCTTAAACTTTGATGTTTGGGTTCCAAGATGTCCCCCTTTTTTCAGAGAGTACTCAACTATCCTCATACTAGGTTTATTTATTTGTTTGTCTTTTTCTTAACAAATTTGATTTTCAGTCATAAAAATGACACAATGATTATGCTCTATGATCTCAAAAAACCCTTTAAATATTTTATGTGAAAACCATAATGTGACTTTAAACGACTTTAAAATGCTCAGCAGATCAATACAGAGACTTCAAAACAGGACTGATGTGGCTTCATTCTGTGTCATTTGAATTTTAAAGTTATTGTAGATGAGCATCATCTGGAAGACCAGAACGCCGAAGACTGCGAGAATCAGTTCTGCACTGATGAAAGCCTGTACAGGAGTTAGCAGTTATTTTCTCTAATAGGCTACATGAGTAACAGTGACTGAGGTCAAAGGTTAGAACATTGGCTGAACCCAGGTTTTCTAAACATTCATTTGAACTGTAAAACTAAATATATTTCGTTTCTTGTTGGCAACAGCACATGGTGTAGCTGGATGACACAAGGGGACCCAACATTCTGCCAAATGAAACTTTCCATTTACATTACAGGAATAGTCATCAGTATCGTAAAAAAGAATTTGCATCATGTTTATTCTGACTATTCAAATTTAGGTTTGGAGTTTGCATGTTCTCTGTGGAGTTCCTTGCATAACTTGCTGACGTGGGCAAAAAGGCATGACATGAAGAGGAAGTAACATTCGTGTTGTTTTAATATACAAGGAGAGTTCCAGTGATTCTGAAGGAGAAGAGTGAGGTCAGTTACTATGGAGGTTGTGCTTGAGGTAACAACCTTTTCTCAGATTTATTTTGCACCGAAGGTCCTTCAAACTTCTACAAACTCTCTATGTTTATTGGTTCTATTCATCTTATGACTTGATGGATTTCAAAAAATTATATAGTTTCTTTAAGACATTTTAAGAAAGCAAATTAATTTAAAAAAATACCGCCTTCACAAATTCAAGGACCAGTTCAGGGGAAGAGGATCTTTATACCACATCAAGAAGTCAATCTTTCTAAGTCTCTCTTGTGATTTAGTGCACAATGACTTTGACATTTTTCACTCCAGAACAATCTGTGGCACACAGATATCTCCCAAAAAGTTTTCCTCAAAGAACAGGAAAAGATATATGCCTTAAATTCAAAATAGAGCCACAGTAATCTGTCTGTGATGAAATTTTACTGTGTCAAGCCTCTAGCCTAAGTCAGGGTTTATGAGATGTGTTTCCTGCAGTGCTTGTAATCCCCTCAGATTGCTTTCCACGCAGAAATGAAATTTGCATGATACCGTCTTATAGATCAGGGATTATGAGTTGTGAGTCAGAGGCACCTGATGAACCCAGGTTTGGTTTGTTGGGAGTTTATTATGAGGAGACAGGTCAGAGTGTGGAAGCTCTCTGAAGGCTGTTCCCATTCTGCTGTAGATGGCTGAAATGGTTTAAGAGTTTTAACTTTACCCTCTTTACTCCACTATGTGGATGATGCCTTACCCTTTCATCAAAGTTTGTCTTTGGTGTTGTAACACAGCAAGACTATCACCTCTTTCTAAAATGTCTCTGTCGGTACCCGTTCCATCTTCTTTTCTCTCTCCTCTACCTCCATCTGATATTCTGCTCACGCACAACTGCGGCAGCCCTCCTCCAATCGCTGGCAATAATCCACACCTCAGACCCCCCAGACACACTGTCTGCTCTCCCACAATGCACCTCAGCTCCAAAACTTTCCCATACACATTTGGCCTTCTCATTGTGCCCCTACTTCTCCCTCTCTCTAGCGTCCCATTTCTTTCACTCATTCTTCCCGTGGCATTTCATCGGCCAGTTTTCATTCACCCTGTGTAGTTTTCAAAATATCCAAATGTCCCTTTTATTTTCTTCTCCATTCATCTACGACCTGGTTGAAACATCGGCGAGAATTTCCCAGACTTTATCTGATGTAAAATGATGATCGCCATACTTTGAGTGTTTGTTCTTACCTTTACCATAGACAAATTTATAGATCATAAACACACACATTTAACACTGAGAAGAGTGCTAAAATAACCAATTCACATAAAATAGTAATATGGCTTTTTATTTATTTATTTTACAAATGTTTTAATACCTGGTTCACATGGCAAGATCGTAGTATTATTGGCTCATTTTCAAAACTTGACAGTCCCACATGCAAGACAATAAAAAAATTCAAGGTGGAACAAATTTGGTCATACAGGGCACGAGCAACACACCACACACAAACTGATTTCACTACTCAATATGTCTGAAAGGAAACTTCACAAAACTTCTCAAGTTCAAACAAACATGACTGACTGGGAAGAAGCAACAGCAATAGCTTCCGATCCATCGCAGTTGCTTTGGAACACTGGTGTTGCACTCCATATGTCAATGCTTGGACCCTCTGGTTCTGTTCTAGACAAAAACAGCTCATTTGCAGCAGAATGACTCTTAGACAATCCAAATCAGAGCATCAGTGTAGTAGTCTGACTAAAGGACAGACTACATCAATAATTTAGATGTAATCCATTCTACATCTAAAGGATAGACTTTAGATGTAGGATAAAAAAGATTAGTCTCTAACCTTGAAAAAACCCGATAATTTTTTCACTTTCGGTTGACTTCAGCAACATCAGGGTTTTTCCCATGTATAAAGAGTGAGGCCTATCAGGCAGTGTGCGTAGGGAGAAAGGGTGAAGAAGATGGTCAGGCTGTTGCTAATTCCTACAATTTCAAAAAGTAGAAAAGAGGCAGATTGTTTAGTTCTCAGGCTCATCTCCTGTGAGACCAGTGGGCTATAAGTGGGCCTGCAAGGAAACTGTAGGAAACTGGAGTCTTGGCCTTGTGGGGTGTGTTTCTGCTGTTTTCCCACCAGGAGGAGCCAGGAAGTTGCTGCCCTGAGGGCGTGTTCCCGGCACACCTGCATGTAATCGGCATCATCTACTTGAGTATAAGAGGAGAGAGCAGCCAGAACTCCAGCGCTTGAGTGTTTGCCTGTAATGGTACTTAGAGCCCCTCTAAGCTTAGCTTTTTGAGTTTGTTCTCAGTGTTCTGAATCTGACCTTTCCTCTGACCTCCTTGCAGAATTCCCTCATGGCTCCTTGGTAGATACTGTTGAAAAGGAATAATTTCTCTAAATTAGAAAATACAATTCTGTTCTTTTCCTTTCCGGGTCCTGGATTCAAGCTACCGTCTTGGAGCCCACGTGAGGAGACAAAGGCGTACGCAGCGTGTTGGCGTCACAGAAGTGCAGAATTTAATCCAATCAGAAACCAAGTATCAGACATAACAGAGCATGACAGAAAAACAAACAGACGTACATTTAGTTACCTGAGATACTAGGAGACAAACATACCAAGACGTCTTGGAGAAAAGAGCCAGAGCAAAAGCAATAAAGATCGGCTATTTTCTGAATTATTTCTTCCTATACTCAGATTATATCCCTGAGGGAGTGTTCTGGTTTTAGCATATTCAAACAAGGCGTCCCTTGTCTCGACCAATTAGAAGTTGTCTCCGACCGCCTTCGAATGAAGTTAAACAGATCCTTCAAGTCCTGCTAAGTTTTATGACTTTTGGATGTCTCAAGAAACGTATTTGGAATTCCCTGTTAATCCACCCAAACAGATAAAGGCACATTTGTAAGCTTTTAAACAAATACTTTTCGGGTAAACTGCAGGTCAATGTGCCAGAATAAGTTATAACTTTTAAGATATATTCAGGTTTATTTCACTAAATGCTGTTATCTCCTGAATCCTGCAGAGTTTCCTCCAGGATCTGGCTCCTTTTCTCCCAAAACAAACCCTTAATCCTATATTTGATTCAATAAGAGTTATCTCTGAACTTAATATGCTTTTGCTCTGTTATTCCTCCCAAAGTCTCCCTGATATTAAACTCATACAAAACTACAAGAAGTAATTAGATACAGTTCCTGTTTCCTAATACTAAACAAAACATTTTCAATTGCATTCATCATTGACTGGTTTTAATTCTACAACTAACTAATACAATATTCAAATAAAATATTCAATGAAAGCATGCAATATTAAAATATTTTATATGATAACAGTCTGAAAGTTTAAAAGTTCACAGCTTCAAAGTTCAGAAGTCTATAGCTCAATAGTTTAACATGCCAGATGTTCACTGAAGGCTCTTTATTTCCTGAGACCTGAGTATCTCCTGTCCTCCCAAGATGTCTGAAAAGATAGGAGCCTATAGCTCCACAGATATATTGTTTAACAACGTCTTAAAAGGTTTTCTCCATCCATCACTTGTTCTTTGATATTTTGAACCCAGCCATGGCTCTTCCTGCCAATTGAACTCACCCACACAAACTTCTTCATCCATCCATCCATCCATCCATTTTCTTGACACCCTTGTCCCTTGGTGGGGTCGGGAGGGTTACAAACTTCTTCAAAATTTAAGTAAAAGATTCAGCTAACTAAACACAAAAAGATGGTTATATTTTCTAAATGCTAGAAACGATTATATTTCCTCAACAATACCCACAGAGTTGCCCGAGTCCCTCAGTCTGGTTACCAAAGACCACCTCAAGAAGATCCATCCGGTTGTTCATCCATACTGGCGAATACCCTTCTCCATCCTCCAGTCTGACGACTAACTGTCCACCCTCCAACGTACCATGACCATCTACCTCCAGTGACCTGCTACTCCTCAAATCATCTGAACCTGGACCGGACACCTCTAAACCGCACAAGCAATCCAAGCTCCCGTGAACCAACCACTCCCCCCTGGAGGAACATCCTCATCACACTCAGTAAGCTGAACCAGTTGTCAGTCATTTTCTTTGAAAACAGTCTTCTTATTTCACCGCTCTCTCAGCCTCCAGAACTAAGATGATCCAGATCCCATGGTTCTACAGCAAGAAAACTCTCCACACACATTCATTGTTCAGCTCCAAAGGAAACTTTTATTTTACTGATTCTCATTCTCCTGCATGTGTTTTTGCATGTGGTTAAAGTTAGTTGCTGCAAACATGACAGAAACCTTAATTGGATATCTAAGAAACTTTTTAAACTACTTTGAATAATTAATTGAGCATAGTGTTCTGTTTGATAACCAGGATCAATTGGAATGTGTGTGATTGTATTGAAATTATTTTTTGTAAAGTGCCTAGAGACATTTGTTGTGAAGTGGCGCTATAGAAATAAACAGAATTGAATTGAAAGTCTAACGAATGTATAAGGATATGAAGGTTGGGAATTTAGGTGTTCTAAATTTGAAACTTTAATGATAAATCATAAAAGCACCTGCTTAAAACACTGTGGGGTGAATTCATCAATTGTTCTCCTAATCTTCATTGAGATACCAAGCTCTTTAACATTCTTCAACTGAATAGTCACCAAAATATCCCTTATCTGTCGACTCCATGGAAAGAAAAGACTATTCTTCAAAGGTCACTAATCAGCATATTTTGCCTTGGACTGCTTTTCTAAGCTCTGATGGTATTTTCCTCAGAAGGATTCATGTTTATCAGTGATCTCCAGTTTTGGGAATCTTTCTGTTGAACTAAGAAAAGACAAAACCAAGAGGATCACAACTGAAGATGCAGGCAGACATGATTGCAGATGCAAACCAGAGTTAATTGTTGATAAAGATCTGTCCAAAATACAGCTTAATAAGAACTCTCTAGGCCTAATCTATAGGTTTTCATTAACTCTTGTGTGTGCGAGGACTGAGGCAAACGTAGAGGACTTTTCAAATGATACAAGTTTTACATGTGTGGGGTCAGTTGGACCTATGAAGCTGTAAAGAATTGTATGTTTTCAAGTTGGAACTACTCTTTTTAGGGGACTAAAAGCAACTTTGTGACAATTTTTGTAGCATTTTCTACATGCTGTTATGTTTTCCTTTTTTCCCCGTCACTGCCCCTCCCACTCCTACTTGCTTGGTTTTGCTCTTACTTGTGCTGCTGCCTATATAAAACCCTGTTCTGCATTCACTCGGTGTGACATTGTTGTCATCCTTGTCATAGCTTTGAGTGGTTGATACTCTGAAGGTATATCTGACCTGCTTTCTGCCTCCTGACCTCCTGCTTCCCCTGCTCCCTGCTCTGCCTTTGAACCTTGCTTTATGTGTCTGGACCCAGATTACTGTCTACTGGACTCAAGATCTGTTCTTCCTTCTGTCTGGATCTGCCTAACCTGTTGCTTACTTACTTGGACCAATTTTCTGACCATTGAGGTTTGGACTGTGAACACTAAAACCCAGAGTCTAGGATCTGCGCAACTTCGACTTTCCCTACATTGCTGGAGTTTCCTGACTCTGTGACGTGTTAATAATAAATCATAGTTTCTGGTTTCCAGCGTTTAGTGTTTTCCATCTTTATGGTCCTGTGGGTGAAACAGTCCCAGGTAAACGGACATACTCATTTTCTCAACAGTTATAACTGAGGATTAAAGTTTAATGAGTTCTGAGTCTCTGAAGAGAATCTCCTGGGAAATCACTTCTGTCAGGCAAACCCTCACTTTCTGTTTCCACAATACTTTGTGTTTGTCCTCCCAGTCACTCACCTAACAGTCTTTTTCACACAGTCTGACTTGAAGGCTGAGCCCACGAAGAATTAGGAAATTATCTTGCACACTCTTGCACAAGTTTGGAAACAAAACTTGTCTGGTCATAGTTCCTACTCTGATTTGTACTTTATTCTTTAGATTTCATTATTTTTTATTTCCCATATTACTAGCTGAATCATTGGTTAGTTACAGAGTCTCGTTATTAAGTCCATTAAGGGACTTAAATTGATCAGGGTTAGAAAAATGTCATAGCTGGATTTAAATTTGAAACTCATTCTAAATCTATTGCTTCCTGGTGTTTAGTGATATTATTAGGTCACAACAACCCTGTTAGGGCCTGTTTCACATTTTGCCTTAACATCGACTGCCTCATGTGAATGCTATGCATATGAACTAGTGTGTCTGAGTCTATCAGTCTGTGAAGTCTATTAAAAATATTCATGCTCACATTTTTCATATTACGACAAAATTTGTTATGTTTTATTCAAATCTTATGCAATGGATGAACAGAAAGGAATGATTAATTATGAAATGAAAGGAAACTAATTCCCAGTTTACTAAGGTTTTGGCAAATTAAATTCTGAAAAATGTAACAGTCATTTGTATTCAGCGCCAATGAATCTGTACCAGAGGCCAAACAAACTGACTTTAATGTTCACCGTATACATGATGGTTTGGGCTCTAATTTATAAAAGTGTGATGCAAATAGGTGAACGGTTTGACTTATGATGAACCCGGCCAGTTGACCTTCACTCATGTTTTCAATAATCAATTGCAAGAACCTGACAACTGATGTCATGTAACTTTATTACAGTAAAGTTTAAATAAGTTATAGTTTTAAAACCACTTCATGTTTCTGCCATCCCAACAATTTAGTCATTTCAATGAGATGTCAGAGAAAGTGGTAGTGAGGCCCAGAGTTTCTCCAGCTCTCTCCCTTCCCCACTTGTTGATGGGCAAAGAAAAGGCTGCTTCATTTTCCCTCATCCACAAGCTAGAAATATTTCCAATCATGAGAAAGAGGGACATCACCCATCTCTCTTATTAAGCTGCTGCTGTTTTACAGCTACAATTAGCAAGACCTGAACAGCATGGGGCTGGAGCTCACACCAGTCTGGAATATTGCCAACGTTGCTCTACAAGGAGCAAAACACACGTTAATTAAAAACATAAACTCAGTTTAATGCATTTTCTAAATTTCAGATGAAGTTTATGTATCAAAAATAAAAATAACATAAATGTTAAAGATAATTATAACTGTAATGTAATGCATCATTTTTGCAGCATGAGGAAAAAGTGTCATCTCCTGTTCTTTATTTTTGTTAAGGTTGTTGTATAGAGCTTTGTCAGCTGATTCAGTAATTAGTTTTCAGTATTTTAGAAAACATAAATCTCACATTTTCAGTTTATATATTGTTATGGAGTAATTCAGATTCCCAGACAGTTTTAAATCAAAAATCATGTAGTCGACTGAAAGATGACTACAAAGATAGGGCGGCTGCTGTTTGCTTTTCTTTCCACCCTTTTTCTTGTTTCCTTCACGATCCCCTTTCCCTTCCTCGCCGTTCTTCCTCCTCCCTGCCGACCTGCCCTCCCAACATGCGCCTGTCCTCAAGTGACCTCACTCGGCCTGACAGTGTCAGTCCCTGTTTGAATGGGACACAGCAGGTGTTGCTGCTGAAAGCCGATTGCCATGAGTTGAACTGTCTACAGGCTGTCTGTCAGACTAACACATCTTCATAATACTCACAGCCAGGCTTTTCTGTCTAGTCCCAACCAGCTCCACCACATTTTCTGTTACATTGTCACTTCCAGAGGAGTTTTTAACCTAATTTGTCATCAGAAAATGGGAAGAAATTTTAAAATATAGGCACAGATGAAGGGATTTCCAAACACTGAGTAGTCATCCATTTCAGGAAAGGCTGACAAAAAGAATCCTGAATGAAAGAAAGGGGGCATCTAATTATTAGAAATTGTCCAACACTTCGCTGTGCAGCTTCTGTCTGGTCGCAGACTAGTCAAACTATACCCAAGCTATTAGCAAGTCTATATAATTGGACTTAAAGGTTTTATATAAAAAGCCAATCACATTCCATCACTGTCACATATTGGCTAAATTTGGCATTTTGGACTTTTCCAATTGTATAAGTCATAATCTTTTAAAATAGATTTTTCAGTGTTTAAATGTACTTGCACCTACACCAGGAAGTGATTGTAAACAGACAATGCAGGGCAACAGCAGCTCGAGTGGCTTTAAATGGAAATTGTAAGGTCCTTTTTGAAGAACCACTTTTGCTCGGTGCAGTTTGGGACTCACTTCCTGTTGATTTAAAGTCCGAAACCAGTTTTAGTACGTTCAAAAAACAAACAAAACTCTGGTTAAGTCAAAAACAGAACTGTATCCATACTTAATGTTTTATGTTTGTATATGTGTTGTCAACATTATGTTGTGCTATTTTAAATTATTATTACTTCATTTTTTTTTTACTAGTTTTAAGATATACTCTTTAAAAGCCCATCTAGGGACGAGTGATGCAAATTAGCTGTTGCAGAACTGCTGTTCTGATCAGTTTGTCTAAGTCGATGTGTCTCTGTCCCTATCAAATAAACTTAAATAAATAAATCTGGGCTTCATTCAGTCCAGTCCGATGTCAGAGGAAAAATGAAGAGCAGGAAGTGGAGGGTGTGTGTTTGCAGCTGATTGGACTTTGGTGCAGGGATGGCTCCTTTGTGCCACTTGCCGATAAGCTCAGTGGAAGCAGAAGGACCGAAATTAAACCCGGCTGTGCAGAGCAGGCAGCCACACACACACTCTGTCAACACAGAGGGTGGTGCAGCACAAGAACAACATTTAGGATAATGTTGTTTTAATAAAAGGTAAAATATTCCATTTATGTACACACAGATGATATAATAGATTTTTAAGTAGTGAGCTATTAAGAAAATCACACATCCTGTGGCACTAGCTGCACCATGCAAATCATTATCTGGCATTCTCAGTTTTAGCTGATGTCTTCCTCTGTATTTAGAAATATAAAGGCAATACTTTTATTGGAGAGCAAATGAGTTTAGAATGCTGTCCACAGTAGCTGTGTTGCTTCAGGAGGTCTGGAGGCGAAAAATTGCAATTTGTGCCACATGGAACAGAGAAGAATAACTGACTGAGGTCACTGTTTGATTTGTTGCTTGAAACACAAATGGAAGCTTTGATAGCACAAGCAGGCTAGTTCTCCTCTAAATCTGACCTCTTTCTGCACCAGTGTTCTAAAGGAAACATACAAAACAAACTGATAATAGAAAAATGATCAAAAAAAATAAAAAAAACTTTGAGCAGAATTGAACTCTTGACTTGTTCCAGAGTGGATAAAATCCATTTGGGGGTCATGCTTTTCACTTCTCACGCTTCAGATAATTTCTAACATATAAACATTTTCAGCTTTTGCATTTTGGAATACTCAAAAGAAATGCTGTCAACAAAACAAAATACTGAACACCAAGCCAACAGATTGCTAGATTCTAACAGGAGAGCTGCCAAAAAACAACTTGGACACTTAAAAGAAAACCTGTTTGAATGTAACTAATAATATTTGCTTGCATTTTATTTAGGTAGATTTTAATGAACATTTCCAGATATAAATTATTGCTGTTTAACAAGGAAAAGAAAACCAAACAATTGAGTTAGCCCAAATTCCCACCAGTTTTCGAAATGTACTCATTTAACAAAACTTTTAGGATGTTCCTCGTGTTATTTATTTTAATCCTTCAAATCTGTTTATCTCAATCTATTATCTATTTAGTGGAGCACACTTTAGAGCTAATAGTCAATATTGGTTAAATTATATTTTAAAAATCAAAATATAACTTAACCGTTTTAATCAAATTCTTACCCTGAATTATGTTAACTTAGCTGTGACGGCAAAAGCTCCTTAACTATCAGACTCAACCTTTCCTATTATAAACTCCTCTGGTTGGTCATCCATGTTAAGAATAAGTTTGACCAAGTCATAAAATGTAACTTCATCAAAACCAGCGCCGACCAGAAAGTAAAAGCCTAAACAGCTTGTGTTCAGGATGTGTGGGATCTGAAGAGATAGTAGCAGATGTTAATATATTATTTTAATATATAAATTATCTATGCAAACTACTTCATGATTTACAAGTTTACTAAAACCATATCTTGCCAGTTGTGAGGCTAACCGAATAAACGACTTAAAGGGCTAAAATCTGCTGGAATATCGACGAACCCTTTTGGTGAAATCTTGTCACATCTGAGGGAAAATCTTTTTTATTCTTATGCCAAGCCAATAATTGCCTTATTTTTCTAACATTTGAAGATGTTTTTTTATCTGGAATTTGGTTGAAAGAAAATTAAGAGTAAAATAATTTTTCTACAATTTAAAGAGAAAAAGACGAAAGGGAAAAGATGCTTAGCAACATTTGATTGTTAAAAATGAAAGTTACGGCCCTGATCTTTCAGGTGAAATTGAAACTAAATCTTATTCCAGTAAAACATCGTCCTGCTGGAAGCAAAATTATGCCAGCCGTTTTAAGACAAATCAAACAGATGGTCTATTGCAACGATATATGCAAATTTTTGAGTGATAAATGATGGAGTAAAATGTGAAAGAGGGAGCAGGATCCTTGCAACCTATCTGTCCAAACTCTAGTCTCAGATCTGCAGCCAGGCAGACACAGACTCATTGTGTTTTACCACCTGAACATTACTTCATGCTTTCAGTCTGTTAGCTTCATTTAGATGTGTAAAACTCAGCAAAACCTTTTCAAAAACAGAAACTGTACAATGCAGAAGCAACATTCCATACACTGGAATAAACATCTGTGGATTGGTTGTCTTCTTCCTTCTTGCAGTTTTCTTTGCTTACAACTGATAAACAAGAACAGCAGATTCCTGTCTATGACTCCTGAGCGGCCGCTTTTTAACACATTATATCATACTGTATTATGCCATCTCATTATCTTTTTACACTTCCCCTAGTTGTGTTGATTTGTCATTTCCAGCAGCTCTGGAGCTGGAGATTGACATTTCTTCTCAACCTCAGACATCCCAACACTGTTTCATTTGACTTCAGAAAATGGCTTTGCTGACTTGCGGCGGCTGAAATGTAACTTTAGACGGGATCAAAGCAAACATGGCAGATCCTTTATCTTTTTACAGTAAAAATAAAAATAGACTGTTTTAGTTGCCTTTTAGTCAAGATGAAGAGTCCCAGAGGGAATGCATTGGTCTGTGATTATCATCACAGATAGAATTATTATAATGCAGACAAACTAATTATTTAAACTACTAATGAATCAGTAGACAAGTATCCAAATGATCAAATGGCATTCTAAACACAAACAACACTCTAAAAAAACACATTAAATAAAATTTGAATTGAATAAAAAATAAAAACATATTTCTAAAATTGAAACGCATCTTTTGGAATAATTAATTATTTTCATATCAGATCTTGACCTTGCTTAATTACATGATCATCACCTTGACTTTAGATTTTATAGTTTTTAAAAACATAGGCAATATAACTTAATAGCAATTATAGACCCAATAACACCAAATATATCTTATTCTACAAAATGGCCAAAAGTTTCCCTTCTTTATAAAGCACATGGGTAAACTCAGAAATCACTGTTCAGATCAATAGTTAAGGATCAAATTTTTAGTTAAGCTAATTTGTTCCTTTTATACTCTTCCTTTCTTCAGGACTTTTGTAAAAATGTGTTGCGAAAACATCACAACAACAACAACAACAACAACAACATGGCTGCCTCGGGAATCTTGCTTTTTCCAGGATTTGGAACTGCCTGACGTAAACATGTCCTCTCTGTGTCCTTTCTGTCTTCCTCTCCTCCTCTTTTTTTCTCGTCCTGCTATTTCCATTTATCAATCCCCAAGCGAAGGACAGCTGCTCCAAGCGAACGAGCTGGCTGCCTGCTATTCGTTACTCTGCCAGTCGATATTTTTGCCATCCCCATCCCCCACCACTCTCCTGCCACACCAGTACAAATCATGCATTTGTAAGGCAGTGTCTGGGTACTGTTGCTGAAGAGGAGTGAAATCGAGGAAGGAGAGAAAGGAATTAATGTAGCGTGCAGTTTAAACACCGTACATGCTACAAACCAATCTTATAGTAGAGAAATAAAAATAAAATTGTCTACTCACATTTAGAGGCACTGACATTCATCATGAAATACAATACCCACAAAAATTCCACAGAGCCAGTTTAAAGGCTAGCATTAAATCAGGGAGAGGAGTACAATAAAAGGTAAGCAGTGAGACTCAGGCATTCTTTCAAGGCCGTGGAGTACAGTCTGCGTACAGGTGAAAAACTGCAAAATTTGTGACAGCAAATAAGACTGGAACTGAGAGCTATGTACTTATTGGAAAATAATATAATATAGATTCAGGAAGAGCAGTGTGGTTTTCGTCCTGGTCGTGGAACACTGGACCAGCTCTACACCCTCAGCCTTGGGGTTCATGGAGGAGCTGGAAGAAGTGGCTGGGGAGAGGAAAGTCTGGGCCTCCCTTCTGAAGCTGCTGCCCCCAAGACCCGACCCCGGATAAAGGGGAAGAAAATGGATGGATGATGGATGGATGGATGGATGGATGGAGTTGTTTTGATTGATCAACCCACACAACAGAGTATAATAGACTTTTTCATCAATCATCCTGATAGTCAGCCTGATCCTTTAACGATCATCTAAATTGGTCAATTAACATTAAAAAAAATTAGGTGTATAATTACATCAAAAAATGTGCTTATAATTTTCCATCTGAAATTGTGTTGTCCTTTCAGTGATGGTACAGAGCTGTGTTGCTCTACAAGAAGGAGGGAATTTTTGTCCTCATTCTGAGTCAGTCAGTTAAAAATGATCAATTTCCTGATGCCAACTTTTAATCAAAAACAGTCAGTTTGACTTAACAGTTATGTCAAGTCAACTTCAATTTCATCTTTATATCCTGTTGTTCCCTCGACAGAAATATACCCATTGCTTTGGAGTGTTGCTTTGATTCTGTTATGCATGTTTGAGGAATGATCGAATCTCCCGTGGCAACATTTGGAGTTCTTAAACACTTGCTCTTGCTAGGTGCTGCCTGTTTACACAAAGCTCTTCCTTGGAGCTGCAGCCTCCAGCTGAGGCCACTCCCCGCAGAACCTCCCCTCCCATCACAAGCTCCTCCAAACTAGCAGCAGCAGGAATTAGCAAACACCTGGTGGAAATGAGCGTCTGCTGAGGCTCATCATAGGGAACTATTTCCCTATGAAACTTGTTATGCATTGTCATAACAAATCCAATGCTTGTTATGCCTCATTCTAAATGTTGAGCCTCTGCTGGTCAAAGTGGCAAAGCTGCTTTAATGTAGCCACAAAAGACCAATTCAAACATCCTTCATCATTAGTTCGTTTCTTAATCACCACAAAAGGCAACTATCTTCTCTAAACTGCTGTGTTATTCTGGTTGACATATTGTGTTTAGACTACCAGTAGGCTACCAGGACACAAAAGGATAAATTACAACACACTTTACAGGTGTAGCAAATTACATTGTGTATTCAATAAATTCATATATTTCAAGAGTACATTGCCAATATACTATCACAGAATTGTACAAATTGTCAATACAGTCAAAGTTTACAGACAACATGCTTATAAAAATTAGCACAATAAGACAATAGGTACACTTTAGAGGAAATGTGAAAACTGCTTCACCAAGGACAGAGTATTGTTTTAATTCAATGTCGCAGTATCCCAGTATTACTGCAGACAAACTGACATTTCTCCTTCAGTGAGGATCAACGACAGAACATCCTGTTCACTGCACTTCACAGAAACCTACAAAAAGAACAATAGAGCAGTTAAACAGAGAAAGCATTTGTATTTTAAAGAGAACAGAAAAACGGCAAAGAAAACAATAATACTTACAATTTCAAGGCGTTTTGTACACGCTGTGTGACATAATCAGAACTGATGATGATTGGGACCGGATTCCTGGGGTGGAAAAACATTTCTGGGTGTCTTTGTCTTTTTATGTTAGAAGTAGAAAAAATAGTCAGCAATGTCATAGAGTCAGTTGATGTTGGCATTAACTATGAAGCTGTTTTAAGTGTGGACTTAAGGAGACAAACTACCTTAAAATCTGTCCATCCATGATCTGAACACACTGATCCTTGCAGGGTGGTGAGGGGGGCTGGTGGTGCCCATCTCCAGCATCCATCAGATGAGAGGCAGGTTCACCCTGGACAGGTCACCAGTACATCACAGGGCCCTGGAAGCTAACATTGAATAAAATGCATGAAAGAGAAACTGTAGAATAACAAGGGGAATAAATTATGTCCAGTTATTTTAAAAGTAAATTATGTTTATTAAGCACTTGGTGTTGGAAACACACCAGTTTTTGCTTTTGGTAAAAATGTGACCAGCTACTCAGTAAAAAATAAAAAACCTTCCACCATGAAGACAATGTGGAGGTTCATCTGCAGACTGCAAAAATATGTTGAAAATAAAGACAATGATGAAAGAGTTACACCATCCTCACAATATCAAAGTCTCTTTGGCATACTGAGCTTAATTAAAACCACTTTATGAAGAAAACTATATTAAAACAGAGCCTCCATGCAGTAATAACAAAAATAGTGGAGTACGCACTATTTAGATCAATATTATACAGCCCAGAAATGGAATCAGAATTAGAACAACTATGAACTTGGAATCCAGAAATACTTAACAGAAGCAGTCACTGCTTAGTTTATATTACTTTTGTATGGAGTGAAAATAGTCTCAAAATATCCGTGTGTGTGTAAAAAGATTTGTGCGTGTGTAAAACTGGGTTTGTAAACCTTAGAAATAAAATAAACCTCCTACGCCTATAAATGTTGAAAAACTACACACAAATCACCTGGTACACACACACAAAACTGCATTTACACACAAATCCGATTACGAGTGCACAACTATTTTTGAGACTCGTTTCACGCTTTGGGGAAGCTCCCAGATTTGTGTGCAGATGGTGCGTTTACATGCCAGTAAAAGCTGGGACATCTGAGTTTTGCTCGGAGTCTAGTGTTTTTATCCTTTGACGTTTCTCACTGTGCCGAAGTGGCAAATACGTTAGTTCACTGGAAAATGGTAGATCTCAGCACTTTCTTATAATATCCTAAAATTATTTATAGACATATTGTGCATTTTTGAGCAGTGCAGAAGACTAAATGGTCTGAAAAAGGATCAGTGGGTGGTGGAATGGTTCTCTGATTGGAAAAATATCCAGGCAAACCCAGAAGCAAGACAGAGCATCCCGGTGGTTTGTCCTCAGAAGTAAGTAGGAGCTAAACCTGCAGGCTTTGTTCTCCGATTATAATGAGACATAAATTATAAATGATTTCAGATTACGTTTTATATGTCTAGTATTTTGATACTCTGCCCTCATATGTTTCTCTTAGCACATTACTCAGCTTCCTTTTTTTTCTCGATCTATTTTCAACATTACTGAATTACTGGTAGAGGAGATTAATCTTTTCACAAATTATCTTTCATTAAAAACTGTCACGACATGGTGACAGTTTAAAAAAATTAAGTTAAAAGTTACGTACCGCAACTTTAATTGACATGAGAACACGGAAACGTCTGACTTGGAGATTTTTTGGGGGTGACAGGTAAGTAGGTGATTCACTCTTTGAGGCTGCGGGCTCCCCACGAATGGTTCTCAGCCCCGGAATGAATCACATTTTAAGAAATGCATTGGCAAATAAAGCCATGTGTCAAGTATGAGTCAGGAGTAATTTTGTTTCATTCATAACATACTGGTGAGCTTGAGCAGAATAATCACTCCATTGTCTCTACCCAGTCATCCTGGCAGTGTCTGGAGAGCTGCTGCATGTCTCCAGTGGTCGTTAGACAAGAGACAGGGTACATGGTCAGGCCATCACAGGGCAACACAGAGACACACAGAACAAACAACTATGCACACACTCATACAGAAGGAACTGTTAGAGAAAACATTGCACCCAGCAGTCATGTTTTTGGCCTGTGGGAGGAAGCTGGAGTACCTGGAGAGAACCTGCAGGTACGAAGACCTTCTTCTTTGCCTCTTACTCAGCTAACAGAGCCATTGTCCGGGCTAGACTTAAACACTGCATGAAAAGTGGGAATTTTGGCAGCTATTGACACCTAGTTCTGCCGTGTGCATGGAGATTGAGGGCTATTGTCAGAGTGGAAAATTGTCAGAGTGGAAAATTGTAGAGCACTGCCAAGAATGGTCAAAAATGCTGTGTGTCCATGTTCCCCTATCACCCCCCTCCCCTTGGCCCTAGGAGAGGTTTTCGTATTTAAATGAAGTTGCTGAGAGCCATGCAGATGCAAATCAACTGTTGAGTACCGCCTTTTGACTCTCATTCCTGTTGTAGCTGACCTATTTACCTTCTGTTCACCTGTTTACTAGACCCAGGACCTGGCCCAAACCCCTCAGTGTTATTAATTGAGAAATAATAAGATATAAGTATAAAACAGGCATTAATGCTGAAAATGTTCTAATGTCTCACAAATGGAACAAATTTAGTGTGACATTCACCATCCAGCACCATCAGTGATGGTGCTGGATGGTGAATGTCACACTCCAGCACTGTTCACTGGCTACAGATGAAGTTTTTATTTTAATTCATTTATTTTTTTATCTTCCTCACTTATTAGCGTATGTTCAAGGACCCCAAAAATAGCAAGGTGGATGGCCCGAAGTGCCTTCAGGGAATAGAGGGACTATTTGCTCTTTGCAAACAGCTCCTGAATGATTATAGGGAAGGATGTGGGGAATCAGTGTTCTAAGTCAGACGTATACACTCGGGTGGACGGCATATCTGTAATGCTGCTGATGGACTGCCCAACTGGCCCCCAGCGTACCTGGCAGTGTGCCCAGCATTCCTGTGCTGACTGATTGGCTGTTTAGCCTGGGTGACTGTGATACTGCCTGGGAATGTCAGGGGTTTCAGACAGACACACAGATGGAAACCAATGGCAAAATCAGGCAGCAGATGAGGCAACTACAGGGAATGCAAAAGGACATATACCTCCACTCATTCCAAACAATGCTTAGGCGAAAACAAAAAGACATGTTGTGCAAAATAGGGCTAAACAATCCACGACTACAAAACACTCTTGTCAAACAAGGTGACGGCTATCAGTGGGCTAACATCATTCTGACCTATGGAAAAAAGGAATGCATTAGTGGGAAAAAAATATAGATTTACTAAAAATTAAATCTTCAAAAACAGAAAATTCCATTAATTGATGCAATCAATTTATCATCCAGCCTTACGTAAAATGTTTTGGAAATTCCTAAATGCCTTTTGTAATGTACTTTCAGGGTGGAGGAGGGTTTATGTTGGTATGGTGGTTAGAGCTGCTGCTGACTGACTCATCTGTTGTTAAGTGTGGAAAGAGGTACAGGGAAAAGTTAAATACATGAATATCCGGACAAGACGCGTTTTGGCTACATATCGGTGACTTTATATTTAGAAACTTTTAAAAAATGGTGTAGTGTGAACTATTGCATTAGGCCCATCTTCTCTATTTAAATCTAGTGATTAGATTTAAATAGTATACAGTCTTCATAATCTGCACTCTTTTGGCTGAATGCAGTATTTATTTCCATTTTGGCTTTATGCTGTTTAGTTTTTATTCAAGTACGTTTTTTGTTAATGGAGACTGGGAATCCATTTATTTTTGTTTTTGGTTGTTTTGTTTATTTAGTTTATCAGTTCCAGTGTTATGTGTTCTTTTCAAAATAAAGTGTATCCATCTTTGGCAGGAAATAGCATGCATTATTACATCATTTCCATTAAATCAGTGTCAAAAGGTCTTGAAACAATATTATCGTTTATTGCAAGAATTTTTTAGACAATTGCTCATCAAAATTTGTTATCGTGACAAGCCTAGTCATCCGCTGCTACAGTCAGAGCGAGGGGGGTAGAGTGTACAAAAGAGCGAGAATGGGGGACAGAGGGAATGGTGGCACGGGAGAAATGGGGGTATTTCGAAGAAGGAGAGAAGGAGGGAGGTCTGGGGGGTGAAAGGGGGAAGTTGAGGGGGAGGTAGTGTATTGTTAAAGTGTGTATCGTTAGAAGGGCGGGGAGTGAAGAAGGAGGGGGGCCTGGGGTTGAAAGAGAGATGGGGCACGGGGATAGCGTACTGTTGAGTGCTGGGGGGGGACGGATGGGGGCGGATGGACAGAGTATTGCAAGAAGGGGGAGGAGGTCTGACTGGACGCTAACTCCCCCTGTACCCCAAGATATTTTTATATCAGATGTTGTCATTTGGAGACTCCAAATGGCACACTTAGACATCCTGATAAATAAACCTATCCAAAATGACATTTCTTTTTTGTGCTATTTTGATCAATGTTGAAATCCATGAAGAGAATACTTCATTCAACAGATTTATTGTATTTCTCAGTCCAGACATTCAACACTCAATGTGCATTTACAAGAAATAAAAATGAAAAATCTGGGTGAAGCAAAATAAAATTTTGTGTGTTACTTTTCTCTTGCTCTCGATGAAGGAGGACACTTTTTTCCTCTGCTCCCTCCCTGTCCTTGTCTGCTCTGCTTGCTCTGTTTTTGTCCTGTGTTTTTCTATATTTTGGAGCCTTTCTTTGCACATCATCCAAATTTACAAATTATGGATCTGGTCAACTGATCTCTCAATGCAATTGATACAATTTTCGATGAGAAGTCTGGGCACAGGAGAGCCTCTTGTCCTGCAGGGACACACCCGGCAGGATTCACCCTGGATTTATTCATGATACCAGAATTTCTGCTGTTTGGAGCTTGTGGATTCCTGGATTATCAACAAATTTGTGACGGACTTGGCCGAACTAGCAAACACTCAGACTGTTGGTGTGGACAGAGACGAGGGCTCTAAAACTCACTAACGGGATGGAATCGATCTTGGAGAAGTTGCTAGATTTGGTTCAGTGGAACGACCAAACTAATTTGGATGATTGGGAAATTAGATGTATTGAAGAGACTTTAGGGAAGATTGAAATTTATAATCTTCCCGACCTAAGACATTCTGTCTCTGAATTGGCTTTCCCCGTGTGGCCTTGGAAGGGCTGCATATTTCTAATCTTCTTGAAGATATGTAAACACAACGCTCTTCCCTCCTCAACCCCTCATGTTTCCATGGAGCTGAGTGCTCCTAAGGACATCATGCCTTGCTAACAACACCTCTATTGAACTTTGGCAGGAGCCTCAGCCACATGGTTTCATGGCCCTTTGACATCACCGCCTTCACTCATGTCTTCGTTTTGTCTGAATGTGTTCATTTGCCCTAATGTGTCCTTTCTTCTTTTTTGTTTAATTTTGTTAGAAACTGTGGAGTACTCCCTATTTAACCCAGAAAAGGATTATTTTATTTATATTTGTGGAGTACGCACTATTTAGATCAATATCATATAGCCCAGAAATGGAATCAGAATCAGTTTAGTTTATATTACTTTTAACCCAGAAAAGGAATTAGATTAGACACTCTTTAGCTTATTTGATCAGAAACTGTCAAGTACTCACTATTTAGAAGCCCAGAGGAAAATTCTGGATCAACATTGTTAGACTATTTTTCAGACTCATGTTTTCCCAAACCAGAAATGAAATTAGACCAGAGGATACTTAGCAACCCTGAACAGGAGCTCCTAGTTTACATACTTTAGATTAACACTAAATTCACTTCTTTTTCTTTCTTTCCTTTGGTTTGTTATTTTGTTTGTATTTACTTTTAATTCATGTGAAGCACTTTGAATTGACTTGTTGCTGAAAATGTGCTTTATAAATAAAATTACCTTACAAAAGAGACCAAGCTTTTTCATGTACTCCAAATTGTTCAAGAACAGCAGCTGATTTAATTTGGGTTTACCTTTTCAGTCATTCTTGGTGATGTAGGGGGTGAGGGTAAAGGGGTTAATCAACCACTGCTATGTTCACATGATTACTTATTAATAACCACAAAATAAACACCAGGTCTGAAAACATAAACAAACTGAATGTTCTGTCTTTGTGGACCATGTGCATTACGTGGCATGTATCTGTATGGATTCAGCTTTGTGCTAGTTTTGTGCGACAGAAATATGATAAGTGTTGGAGATGTGGTTGGGTCAGGTGAAGTGATAATATTGTACATACCCTAAGATAATATCCTGCTGGCGCCCCTACTTGGTGTTGCACAGGGAACTGCTAGGCAGAAAACTGTGTTCACGTTGCACCAGTGTTGTGTTCAAGACCGCCTAAGCCGAGACCAAGACAAGACCAAGACCGGCGCCGCGCTCTACATGATATGATAAAATGTGAAATATGATCAAAATTACTTCTCAAATTGATCTCAAAGATCCATATTCCCATAAAAACACATAGATATTAAATACTTAATAAATATTACATTTAACAAACTCTTTGCTTCCATCTCAGTGCTACGATCTGCGGTGGTCTCTTGCCACCCCTAAAACGATAACGCCCTGGGTGTTTACCCATGTTGCTCATGTCAGAAACCACCACTGTCTGCACCATTAAACATAGCAATTGAGGCAAAGCTCAACTGAACACTGACCAAGGAGCAACAAGCAAGAATGAATCTATATAGCTGAACATAGACACAGTGATTCTTGAGAATAGGGACAAAACAGGTCCTATGGATAAAGCACAAAATTTGAATAAAATATACAAATAATATAATTTTTTCAAATATCTGACTAAACTAACCTGGGTCATGTGAGCACAACAATGTATATTTTTCAGGTATTTACTGAATATTTTTTTATTTTAAACATTGTAGTCGGTGGATGATGCCTGTAAAAGCCTTTGTCCAGGAGCAGAACTCAATACATTGTAATAGTTTAAAACAATTAAAGAAATACTAAAATTATATATTATGACAATTAAGTATAAGTAGTCATATAAATAATTATAAAAGTATCAATAAATTGAATTAAAAATAATTTTTATATATTTTCCAACTCCATTGAAATTTGTCCTTAGTTTTTGTCAACACCGTCAGAAATGAAAAGAATGTAAAATAAATCAGGCATTATTGGGGGCAGCAGAACTTCTGAGGACCCCATGACCTCTTCCCTTCTCTTCCTTTGCTAGGAGGGCTAGTTAGCTCTGGTTAGTTTATGTTATTCTTTAGTTTTTTCTTCTTTTTATTCCTAAGTTTTTTGTCACAACCATGATGTGTCAACACCGTAACTGACATTTTACAAAACTTTGATAAGATTTTGTGAAATAAAAGCTTAATTTTGGTAAAATGTAAAGATTTTATGGACCTGATGAGCTACAATATGGCCTCCTTCAGAATAACATCATATAAATTGAGGTAGTTTGGCTTTTTGTCACCTCCGTCAGATGTCAACTCCATCAGAGTTTTTCTGACTCTTTCAGTGAAATTGTTGTCAAATATCACTTAAATGTGGAGTTAATTCATTTTAATGTATTTTTACATAAATTGCATACTTCACATGTATCAAGTTTTTTATTTTACTCACTAGTTTGTCATCACCTTCAGTTTTGTGTCAACTCCGTCATGCAGTGTCAACTCCGTCAGATGGATTTTTGTGGTTTTTTTGTTTTAAATAATAATTATTTTGTTTCTTGAGAAGTATTTGTCTGCAAAATGAGTAAAAATATCACTAATAGGGTCATTAAAAATTATTTTTGATGTATTTTTGTCAGATGGTGATAACAACGTTCTAGGTCAGGTCGATTAAAAATTTAATTTTTTTAAAAAATGTTGCAACTGGGAGCCTGTACCTCAGCATCTTTACATTTCCAAAATATTATTTGACATGTTTGTATACATAAATTTGAGAAATAACAAAAAAAAATATGAGAAAATTAAAACCCATTTTGTCCCTATTTTCAAGAATCACTGAGACAACAACTTGGCCTATAAGCTACTTGTTAACAAGCTTAAGGTGCTGCATTGATATTAGCTAGCTAGTCGTCTTTTAGCTAACTTTACCTGCATCCAACAGCTTTACTAAACAGTCTGTTAGTTTGGGGGGAAAACTGTGAAAACCTCATGTTGCATTTAAAGGCTGTCATGTCGGGTTTAATGGTTTTAGCCCACATGCAGAAACACTCACGGAGAGAGACTGGTGTTAAAGACAATGGGTTTATTTTACTCAAACAAAAACGCAGTTCAACTGATAAATCGGGGATGGTCTTCCTCACAGGGGGTGGGGGTCTGGGAGCAACCGCTCACTGAGGGAGAGAGATGAGGTGAGTACGAGGTAAGGAGAAGAAAATCAACTCAGAGAACGGGAACGGAAGCTCTTACCCGAGGAGGTCGGGATTAGTACTGCGGAGGGGAAAAGGCCAGGCGGTGGGTCTGTTTGAAGGTGATGCTGGGCGGAGAGGTGGAGTGCCGGCGGGCGGACAGGTAAACCAAGAACGCTCGGAGGAGCAGTGGTGCTGGCTGCCAAGATGCCTCGAGAGGTTTCCTTCCAAAGAGGGGGGGAAAGGCTCGGGACTTTCTGGAGGCTCTGACAAACGTCCTGGAAAAAAGGATCACAAAGGTAAGTTTCTTTTAGATTCCAAACTACTCAAATTTCAACAAGAATGCTCAGGGAGGTTTCTAGATGGCTCAGTGTACCAATTCAGGCAAACACTCTGGCGAAGATGTGCTGGCAGCCAGCTGCTCATATACTCCACCAGACGATGACAATTCCCTTCAGGTGCGTCTGGTTAGGACCTGTTGGCACGCCCTCCCGGACCCTGCTGACAGCAGGCGCCCTCTGATGGATGATCTGAAAACAGAACCCAGCAGACCCACCAGCCTGGTACCTAACAGTACCCCCCCCTCAACGACCGCCACCAGGCGGTCCAGAAGATGTAGAAGGTAGGGAGGAGCGGAAGTCCCTAATGAGGGAAGGATCCAAAATAAAAGAGCCAGGCACCCACATGCGATCCTCTGGGCCGTAACCCTCCCAGTCAACTAGGTACTGCCAGCCCCGCCCTCGCCGGCGTGAATCCACAATCCGGCGGACTGTGTAGGCGGGGTGGCCGCCAATAACACGAGGAGGGGGAGGATCAGCAGGAGGGCACAAGGGACTAGAGTGGACCGGTTTGACTTGGGAAACATGAAAGGTGGGGTGGACACGGAAAGAGGGTGGCAGACGCAGACGGACGGCAGAAGGACCGACCAGCTTCTCAATCTCATAGGGACCAATGTAACGGGGGGACAGTTTTCTAGGCACAGATTTTAACAGGACGTCTTTAGTCGATAGCCAAACCTTTTGACCTGGAACAAAAATGGGGGCAGGTCGCCTCTTGCGGTCGGCCCAGCGACGATTCAGTTCAGCTGTCCGGTTGAGGGCGGAAACTGTTCTATCCCAGAAGGTCTTACAACGGCGGATATGGTGTCGAACGGAGGAGACTGCAATCTCCTTCTCGTCAGCAGGGAAAAGTGGAGGCTGGTAGCCCAAAGAGGCTTCAAAGGGAGACAGACCTGTCGCAGAAGAGAGGTGAGAGTTGTGCGCATATTCAACCCACGGCAAGTAGGGGCTCCAATCAGTCGGACTGGATGACGTGAGACACCTAAGGGTGGCCTCCAACTCTTGATTCATACGTTCAACCTGGCCGTTAGACTGAGGATGATAACCTGAGGTTAGAGAACTCTTGCCCCCCAGGGCCGAGCAAAAATGCCTCCAGACCTGAGAGGAAAACTGTGGTCCTCGATCTGAGAGGATCTCCTGTGGAATCCCATGTAATCTGAAAACATGTTTCACTAGCAACTGTGCTGTCTGAAAGGCTGAAGGGAGTCTTCTCAGCGGGATCAGGTGGCAGGCTTTAGAAAAACGGTCGATTATGGTCAATATAGTGGTCATACCTTTAGAGACTGGCAAACCCGTCACAAAGTCGATGGCGATGTGGGACCAGGGGCGTGTGGGTGTGGACAGTGGTTGCAGGAGACCTGACGGGGGCTGATGGGATGCTTTATTTCTAGCGCAGGTTGGACAGGCTAGCACGTACTCCTTGACGTCTTTTTGAATGGACGGCCACCAGAAACGTCGATTGATCAAGGCTACAGTTCTGCTAATACCTGGATGGCCAGAAAATTTGGAGGCGTGTATCCAGGTGATCAAGCGTGCTCGAATAGATGTGGGAACGTATACCCTGTTGTCTGGGCCAGTGCCTGGGTCAGGTTCTGTTTGCTGGGCTTGCGTCACTAAATCCTCGATCTCCCAGGTGACCATGGCAACAGAGCAGGTAGACGGCAGAATGGGAGCTGGCTGTTTCTCTGAATCGGCTGGCGAGTACAACCTCGAGAGTGCATCGGGCTTGACATTTCTGGATCCTGGACGATAGGAAATACACAGGTTAAAACGAGAGAAGAACAGCGACCATCGGGACTGACGAGGATTTAGTCTCTTAGCTGATTTGAGGTAGGATAAATTCTTATGATCAGTCCAAACCAAGATGGGATATTCAGCGCCCTCCAACCAGTGTCTCCATTCTTCCAATGCCAGTTTAATGGCTAGTAACTCCCTATCCCCCACATCATAATTTCTCTCAGCAGGAGAAAGTCTACGGGAGAAAAAGGCACAAGGATGGGTCTTGTGATCGGTCTCAGTGAACTGTGATAGAACCGCTCCCACCCCCATCTCAGAGGCATCTACCTCAAGGATGAACTGCTTGGTGGGATCTGGTTGTATGAGAATGGGGGCATTTGCGAACAGGGTCTTTAACTGTATGAAGGCTGCCTCCGCTTCCGGGGTCCAGCTAAATGGAGCCTTGATGGAGGTCAGGGCAGTTAGCGGTTGGGCGGTTTGGCTGTAGTTTCGAATAAACCGCCGGTAGAAATTGGCAAAGCCGAGAAACCTTTGTAGTTGCTTACGGTTCTCTGGGGTGGGCCATTCCAGGACTGCTCTGATCTTTTCATCAGTTGGTTTTACCTGTCCGCCCTCGAGGACATATCCCAGAAATGTGACTGATTGTTGGTGGAACTCGCACTTCTCTGCCTTAACAAACAGTTTGTTCTCCAAGAGGCGTTGAAGGACCTGGCGGACATGGTTCTTGTGTTCAGGTAAGTTCTTGGAGTAGATCAGGATGTCATCTAAGTAGACAAACACAAAGACATTCAAGTAATCCCTCAGGACATCATTCACTAGGGCCTGAAAAAAGGCTGGGGCGTTACTCAAGCCAAAAGGCATTACCAAATACTCAAAGTGGCCTAAGGGGGTCTTGAACGCCGTCTTCCATTCATCACCTTTTCTAATTCGAAGCAAATGATAAGCATTCCTTAGGTCCAACTTGGTGAAGATGGTGGCTCCGTGGAGGGGTTCAAAAACAGAGGAAAGTAAAGGTAGGGGATATTTATTTTTAATAGTTATCTGGTTTAATCCCCTGTAGTCTATACAGGGTCTCAGAGAACCATCCTTTTTACTGACAAAGAAAAAACCGGCACCCAGAGGTGAAGATGAAGGTCGGATAATGCCCGCTGCTGAGGATTCCTTTATGTACTTCTCCATTGTTTCCCGCTCAGGTCTAGATATACTATAAAGTCGACTATTGGGCAACGGAGCTCCAGGCAGGAGATCAATTGCACAGTCATACGGTCTGTGAGGCGGTAGGGACGCGGCTTTGGACTTGCTGAAGACCTGCGCCAGATCGTGATAATCAGCCGGAACTCCGGAAAGATCAGGAGGATCCGCCTCGTTACCATTCGCCGGGGAAGGACCTGGAGGAACGGCTGAGCGGAGACAAGTTGAATGGCACAAAACTGACCAGGAATCGATGTGTCTGTCGGACCAGTTTATATTTGGATTATGTTGTTGTAACCATTCGAACCCTAAAACTAAAGGTGAGTTGGCCGCTGGAAAAACATAAAAAGAAATGGATTCAGAATGATTGCCAGAAACGGTTAACTGTAGGGGTTTTGTCTGATGTGTTATCTGAGGCAGAGCTTTCCCGTCGAGGGCGGAAACACGAAGAGGAGTGCGTAGGGGAACCGTTTCTATTGCCATTTGTTGAACAAAGTTAATATCCAGTAAATTCCGTTCACAGCCGGAATCCAACAGCGCCGACAGAGTCATAGTGCGGTCTTGAAACTGAATAGTTGCGGGCAACAATAAACGAGGAGAGTCTGATCTACTTTGATGGTCCGCCAGTTCCCTCGTAGTTACTGGCGGACCCTGGCTTTTAACAGAATGGGGCAGTCGGCCACGAAATGTCCCGCTTCTCCGCAATAGAGACAGAGCTTGGCCCGCATCCTCCGCTGTCTCTCCTCAGGAGTCAGTCTAGCTTGGCCGATCTGCATAGGTTCTGGATCTGATGGACCTTGCTCTCTCTCTGCTGGGACTGAGTAGCGGGGAACAGGAAGCGATCTGGGTGCTGCACTTCGACTGCTTCTTTCCTTGCCCGAGCACGAATACGGTTATCTATTCTTATGGACAGTTTTATTAAATCCTCGAGAGAACCGGGCTCGTCTAAAGTAGCCAGCTCGTCCTTTAGGGAATCATTTAGAGCATCCAAGTAGGCGCTTTTTAGCGCTGGGGTGTTCCAACCCGAGGCCGCGGCTTGGATGCGGAAATCAATAGAAAAATCTACTACAGATCTCTGCCCTTGTCTCATCTTCAACAGAGCTCGGGAACTCAGGGATTTATCAGTCTCTTGATTGAAAGCCTGTTTAAACTCTGTTAAGAATTCGGCAAATGAACAGCCATACTCAGGAGAGGAGGAAAACCTGGCTTCTGCCCAGTCTAGAGCGCGGTCAGATAGATGTGCAATAATATAAGATATCTTGGCTGAGTCTAGGACGAATCTATGGGGCGAATGGTTGAATTGAATATTACATTGCATCAAAAACCCTCTGCATTTTCGAGGATCTCCATCAAACCTGGATGGGTTCGGCAGCTGACAGTCGGAAGACGTGGACTGGACCTGGACCTGGACCCCGGACGCCAGATCTGGAGACTGCGAGGGTTCCTGTGCGGACTCTGGAGCGGACTCTGAAGTGGATGTCTGGGGAAAGCGACTGCGGAGAAAACTGGTTAGCTCAGCCAAGCGGTTATTTGTCTCTGTCTGCCGGTTACCCAGCTCCTGAAGTGCAGCCTCATGGTTTTGAATTAGCGTTTGTTGGTGATGTAGAGCTCTCCGGATTGTTTCTGCTGGAACATCCGTTTGGCCAGAGTGTTCTGTCATGTCGGGTTTAATGGTTTTAGCCCACATGCAGAAACACTCACGGAGAGAGACTGGTGTTAAAGACAATGGGTTTATTTTACTCAAACAAAAACGCAGTTCAACTGATAAATCGGGGATGGTCTTCCTCACAGGGGGGGGGGTCTGGGAGCAACCGCTCACTGAGGGAGAGAGATGAGGTGAGTACGAGGTAAGGAGAAGAAAATCAACTCAGAGAACGGGAACGGAAGCTCTTACCCGAGGAGGTCGGGATTAGTACTGCGGAGGGGAAAAGGCCAGGCGGTGGGTCTGTTTGAAGGTGATGCTGGGCGGAGAGGTGGAGTGCCGGCGGGCGGACAGGTAAACCAAGAACGCTCGGAGGAGCAGTGGTGCTGGCTGCCAAGATGCCTCGAGAGGTTTCCTTCCAAAGAGGGGGGGAAAGGCTCGGGACTTTCTGGAGGCTCTGACAAACGTCCTGGAAAAAAGGATCACAAAGGTAAGTTTCTTTTAGATTCCAAACTACTCAAATTTCAACAAGAATGCTCAGGGAGGTTTCTAGATGGCTCAGTGTACCAATTCAGGCAAACACTCTGGCGAAGATGTGCTGGCAGCCAGCTGCTCATATACTCCACCAGACGATGACAATTCCCTTCAGGTGCGTCTGGTTAGGACCTGTTGGCACGCCCTCCCGGACCCTGCTGACAGCAGGCGCCCTCTGATGGATGATCTGAAAACAGAACCCAGCAGACCCACCAGCCTGGTACCTAACAAAGGCGGTTTGCTGCCATGATACTAACACATGTGTAGCTCCACACAGCAGCAGCAGCTGGTCTCCTTCACTGCCGCACAGGTGTAAACCCAGCATTAACGCTCATGTTGCGTTTAAAGGCGGTTCCGAAAACAGGTTACCACATGTTAACAACGTATTAAACAGTTTTAACTGCTGACAGAGGACACAGATATGGGAAGTGTAGAAGCCCCTACTGTATCAAATTGACAGAGGAATAACAGAGAGTTGGCCGTTGTAAAGTAAAATCCCAGTGCATACAGCGTTCATGTTTATTCGTTTTTCTTTGTCATCCAGACGGCTTCCAAAACCTCCTAACCCCCTGCAATAGCACTGCGCCCTCTCTAGGGGACGCGCCCCACAGTTTGGGAACCTCTGATGTATGCTATTCTGACAGCAGTAATCTGATAGGCTCTCAGTGACACTCCAGTCCTGTCTAATAAGTAAAGACCCGTGCAGAAGAATCGTTCTGCTCCTGAACGTCGCATCACTACATTGCAGACTTTTGGTCACAGCGTTGTCCCATATTTGCAACAAGTCAGTCAAAACCTCCACACAATAATTCAGGCAGTGAGTGACAACTTTTTTTCATCACAATGCTTATGTGTCTCTATACAAATAGCTTTGCTAACATCACGTCAATGGAGCTTTACCTTCTTTGAGATACTTTTCTAAGTGATGAAAAAAGTTAGACGTTGTCTCACCGTCTGTGAAAGCGAAGCGCTGCTGAGTTACTGTGTTTATTATGATGTATGCAGTGCTATTCTATTACTGACAGATCTTCTGCCGCTGAGAGAAAATCACTGCATGTCTCAGAGCGCTGCATGTGAGTGAAAGGTGAGGGGGGAGGGGGGAGTAACATAAACACCTAATTGGCAAGTCACGTTATTGGTTGGATTTTTATCGGTGCATTTTGCATCCACTGAAAACAAAGATGTTAACAAATAAACTGGATAGTCTGCTGCATGTTTAGTGATATTTTCAGAGATGCGGTCTCGACTGGTCTTGAAATAAAATGCCGAGTCCTCAGCGCCCGAGACCGAGACAAGACTGAGACCAAATGCGGTCGAATCCGAGACGAGACCGAGACCATCAAAAAATGGTCTCGAGACCGGTAGCGAGACCAAGACCGATCCCGAGTACTACAACACTGCGTTGCACTGTTTTTTAGGCAACAGCAATCGGATCATGTTGAAAGTTGGCTTGACAAGTGCCACCAGACTGCCAATCTGAACCCACATTACCAGTTGTGCAGTGACTTCCCTGGTGGAGATGAAACTGGGCTAGGAGCCCAACTAGCTCATGAAACTTGTAGTATCCATTCAGATTGTGAGAAAGAAAATTTGTCATAAGAAACGTATGCAATCAGCATGTTCAACTACGAAATTTGAAATTTGTGGACAATGCAGCACAAAATACACACAGTATGCCTGAGTAAGTGGGGAACTTTAGAAGCACCAAGCTGATGGAAACAAAAACATAAAGGTCTTGCTCCTGTAGTTGCAGTTGAAGACAGTTCAAAAGAGTATTGCCTCACACTGATAATTTTTCCTAACACTTTCCAAATAAGCACTACAATGAGTTGGTCAATCACATAAAATACCAATAAAATCTATCAAAGTTGGTGGTTGAAATAGGATAGAATGTAAAAAAAAACCCTTAAGAGGCAGGAAGAACTTATTGTGCCTTGACACACAGTGAGTGGGATTTTTCTTAACTCGAAACCACAATTCTAGATATCTTTGTTTAATGCCCAGATTTTATGGAACAAGCAGACCAGAGCTTTGTTCCCCACTACTGACATGCCCATAGCATGCATTTAACCTGAGTGTCCGCTGGTTGGTTGGGACAGTTGAGAAGAGATAGAGAGTGGTTTAGTCCCAGATGGCTAAAAGTTGCCTCACAGCACAGCGACTCAATGCTTTTCTCCGCCCTCCCCTCCCCTGTTCTGCCAGCTCCCCCTCATCTTCCAGGCCAGATGGAGGCCATTACAGTGCCCTGAAAGACCTGAGAGGGATAGACAGTGGGAGAGGAAGGTGGAGTGGGTGGTGCTGAGATTGTCTCGCCTATCCAAAATCTCTAATTACCACAGTTGTTCCAATCTTTTTAGCCTGCTTTTCTCTCTCTCTTTTTGAATACAAAGAGCTCACTCCCTGTATGTGCTGCAAGCCCTCCTGAGAATTACAATGAGAAAGTAGACAGTTTCACACAAGACAGAAAGATTGGGAATGAAAAAAGGAGAAACTTAAAGAGGGATAGTAGAAAGGAGAAAAAGCCACATTAAAGATATGCAAATCAAACTGTCTGGGTGAAGAGCATTAACCAGCGTTAGTGGGATAGCTGTCTCTATTTTTAGTTTTGCATCTGTGCGTGTGCATGCATGTGTGTCGGTTTGTTTCTCTCGAGGTGCGTGATGACTTCCTTAAGCTTTGGCTTTCATGTTCTAGTGAGACAGTCTGGGAGTCGAGATATGTCGGCAGGAATATTCTACTTAATTGAGACACTTCACAAATGAAGCTGTCAAGTTGCAGCTTCAAACAGAATTCACAAAGAGCTTGCAGAAATTTTCTAGGACAGAAATGGGAAGCGGTATCTTTCTTTCTGCACAAGTGCAGGGCATGGAATGATTACAGTTTGGTTCTGGGCAATCATCAGAATTGCCATGAACCTTTAAGAGAACAGAGAGTGAAAAATAACAATACTGCCAATCACATTGTCACAAAGGAAAAGGTAATATTTTTAACTGATTTAGTTTGTAGACTTGATTTAATATTTAACCAGTGATGATGTCTAGGCAATGCAAGGTAGAGAATTTTAGATGTAAAAAGTCAAAAAGCGTTTCTTGGTGCATGGAAGCAGTAAATTTAGAAGAGTTATTTACCTACAGGGAACATTTCCACTGGCAGAAGTACAGTGACATCTCTACTGCTGCAGGTTCTTCATCTACTTCATCTACTGTGAAGGTGCTAATTTATATTTTTATTAAAACTCATAGAAATAATAATACAAATTAGACATCAAACAGTAACCTGATGGAAGAATCAAAGAATGCCACAACATGCAGAAGAAAACCATGGACAAGTCTAGTTAATCCTTAGGTACAATTTCTAGATGCCTCAAGGTGCTACAATAATCTGATTTAACAATTATGTACAAGTATAAACACCATGCATGGAGCATATCGGTAGCTCCATGGATGTAGCATCAGGGTTCTGGGCTTCAATCCCAGACTTAAGTTTTTCTACATGGAGTTTGCATGTTCTCCCTGAACAGGTATGGGTTCTGTCTGGGTACTCCAGCTTTGTCACAAAACATAAAAACATGTTAGATGAACTGTTCTCTTTAAATTGCCCCATAAATGTGAGTGTTTGTGTGCATGGTTATTGTTCCTTCAATGGCCTTTGATGGACTTTCCAAGGTTCACCCAAGTCTTTTCCCACTAGACGACATGAAAGGACGACATGATACAAGTGTCATGTTGTATGTTTGTAGAGGGAAAAAGACTTGAGAAAGTTTAATGGAAAAATAAGGAACCAAACTTACAAAATTGTGGGAAGCCAGAGTACAACAATAAATAATAAAAATAAATAAGAATGAGCTTTACTTCACTATTTGCTTTTTGCTTCACTATTTATACATCATGTGCTGCTCTTACGTTGTGAATAGAAACAATCGGTATCAAGCAAGGTCGTGTGTGCTGCACTTTATTGTTGCATCCCTTAGTTTGCGTCAATGTGCTTTAAGATGGGCAACAGCAAAGCAGCATCAGTACTTTGATATCAAAGAAGCTTTTCCTTTGAAAAGCTTTGGCTCTGGACAGCGTTTAAGGGCACTTCAATGGAGAAGAATAGCCACCTTGAAAGTGGATAAGTAAAACAATATCCAAGTCTCTGCTCTGAAACATTCATTGTGAACTCTAATACTTGACTGTGCTTGTCATTGAGGTCTTTGTTAGGTCCTGAGAACAGCAGGCTAGTGGGGGCCCGGCGTAGGCTGTGATACTGAAGCTGCAGATGGCATATCGCACTGGGAACTGGATACAACACAAACAAACACAGGATGCAGAGATGGACTGGCACAGATGATGGGGTTACATAGGCTGTGTAAACAGCATGTGTCTGCAGCATACAGTGTATGTTGTTTACAGTTTTGAGAAATAATAAGCAGCCTACAGGTGATATGACATTAAAGTTTCATAACAATACTTTGTGATGAAACTGTGAACTATTTATTACTTTTCTTGTATGGCAGTGATGACATGACATGGTATAGTTCCACAAACACAAGCACTAAAAAAACATTCATATGCAATACGCTTCTTTAGGACACCAGTCACAAAACAAAATGGGATTTCTATAAACTGCACAAAGTAAATGCATTCAATCATTTTCAAATTAATTAATATTCATTTATACTTTCATTGAAAAAATAGTGAAGAATATAGTAAAACTAACAATCCTGACAATGAGGACAGTTTTTTTAATAGCTGGACTTTGTTGTGATAACAATAAATCAGGATTCTTGTCACACTTATAATGTGTCATTCATCATGACAAATGATAAGCGTATGGTAAGTATGATAAAAACCATTCTTAAATTATCATTTATCATAATTTATCATTTATCATGATAAATGATAAACGACAAGCGATACGATAAATTCCCACCGCTAAGCTGTCTTCAGCAATTACATTGGCCAGAGGCTGATAACATCTGAGTGCTGCTGTTGGCACCCAGCTGTTACATTGAAAGTCTCTCTATGTATACAGAGGAAAGTTGACCAAAGGAGATGATGCAAGTTGAAGAGATGCTTCTCTGCCAAAGCCACTGAAAAATTTACAAGACCATCCAGACAAGTGTGAGCCAAGCTTTTCACCACATCATTTCTCATAATCACACCTGTTTTTCAAATAACTGACTGAAAATTACAGTACATGATCATAATAGCCAACAATTATGTTCAAACCTCTACAAGATACAGACGATCCAAAGGGCTAGTTAAGAACACAATACATTACTCATGCCTTGTCTCAAACTGAATCAGACTTATAAAAATATGTAGCAAGGAGATGAGTGGCACAGGATTGACATCCTCCACAGCAGGATTTCAGGAGATTAAAGCCAGAGGAAAGAAAAGTAGGAGAGGTCTGACAAAAAGCAGGAGGCCCAAAGTCAGCCGAGCCCACGGCGAAAGTGTTGCTCCGTGGGGACGCAAACACACCGAAGTGGAGGTCTAGTCTCTCTTATGCAGCACTGTGCATGGAAACACACACATGGGAAGCACATACAAGAATGCATGAAAAATACATGCAGTTCACAGCATTTCTGGAGCAGAAACTTGGTGCCAAAAGAGATTCCTTTGTTCTATTACAGCAGCACACACACACGTCCACGCAAACACACACTTTCAATATGTATCAACATAAAATATACAGCAGGCAAAGCAGACAGGCTCAAGGCTTCCGGGGACTGCTGGAAGTCTAGATGTAGCATCTAATGTTTATTTGTGTTTGAGGGGAGGACAGCTCCTCAGAGCATCCTCCTGTGCAAGCATCTGGGTTTTCACATCAGCCCTCATCATTCAGGCAAAGACTGGAAGACTTCAAATGCATCTTGTGAGCCTGTCAGGTCACTAAAGCTGGTCCTGTCAGGAGATGGGATTGTTGGGCATTGAGAGGATTCCTTTTGGGAAGTAGACAGTCTGGAAGCTACACCTTTATGTAGCTTCTCTCGCAACACTCAAGTCTTTTGTGCAACTGTGACCATATCACTGGATCCTGCACAAAATCCCTCAATCTAAACCCAGGTCATAATTTTGTTTTCTTTCATGTCAAATCTAGCCATGCTGCTACTGTAACTACTTAATTAAGCAAATAAGCCCCCTGGTGAGGTAAATAGCAGTGTCTTGGTGCTACTGCAGTGTGTGTGTTACATTCTGTCTACCTTGAAAACATAAAGGTAGTTGACTGTTTGAGTTGAGGTTTCCAGGTCCCACGGCAGGAAGCTCCTACATGCAGCTGGGTGTTTCTGCCAACAGCAGCACCGCTAAACCCACAACCACAACTCATTTTTACATCTTCTTTTGTTTCAAATAAAAAAATAAACCTTTCCATTACTGGATGACCTCCAACTTTTAGGCAAACTTTGACTTGAAGAATATGAACTATAGGCTGCTGAAAGACACCGTGTCCCCTCCACACACAGTTCCAACAGAAACCAAGTAGAATCAGTAGCTTCAGCAAAAAAGCTGTTAGTTGTGATGAAATGTGAAAGTCTAAATGTATGAGTTTTACTTTTATAAATCAGTACCTGCTCTCTGATACACAGTTTTGCTGAACCGTTTAAGGTTTGAGGTTTTGGCTTTTTAAAAACCAAAACCTTAAACTGCAATAACTTCTCAAACAATTCACACATATTTATGTATTTTCTGACCATCTTTTTTTATATATCATCTCTGCATTTAACACTAAATTGTCAGGACTTTCATCTACTGAAATACAAAAGCAAAAAATTCCAATGCATTAAAGAAGCATGGACACATGCACACATATACATACTGAAGAAATCTGTAACCAGCAGCCAGAGCGAGCAAGGATTCACATTTAACTAAATCCTTTAAACCAATTAGATTATCTTTCATAACCTCCAAAGCTGGTATCACTTAATCACACATAATTTAAAATTGATGATCATCTACAGAATATTCACAGGAAACAATGCAAGTATGATCCTAACCCTATTGATATTGTTCATGACTGATTAAAAACTTTTGATTAAACCAATCCAGTTCCATAATTGATTTAACAGTTTATGGCACTTCTTGACATGCTGTTGAAGTTTGGATTACTGTTTGAGTAACCAGAAAACCTGTGAAGATGATACGTGAATTATACTTCAATAGAAATTGACAGAAAAGCTAACTTGTAATTGTGCTTCAAATGTGATTTAGGGAGCTTTTGACATTTTTACAATGTAACATTCAATTTATGCTCTGACCCAAAATACAGGAGTGTTACATTTGTTACAGTTCTTTAAGCTTCCTTAGATTGGAGGTAGTTCTCTGGTAACTAGGAATATCCACGGTTCAAGAAAGATGAATCCACAGAAATTAATTAAACCAGACCCAAGTCTAAAAAATTGGGTTTCTCACAAAGCAGACCTTCAAAAACCAATATGGCTCACCTCCTAATAAAATATAGTTATGGTTGGAGGACTAAAATCTGATTCACACTTCTGATGGTTGACAGTTAAGTTGGGTGAGATGAAATTCCCAAAATTAAGGTAGATCTTATCTTTGTCTAAATGCTTTAACTCACAATTGTCTTCCTGAGTTTTAATTAGCACTTTGGACTTTTCAGGTGTGGAAAGTCCAACACACCTGAAAAGCCTTTCTTCAGGTTCCACTTAGTAAGCTCCACACTCTAAAGAGTGTTTTTGGGCTGCAGTTCATCTTATGGACTTATTTACATTAATTTCACTTAATTCTTTTGCTTTTGCTATGACAGCTTACGTTTTTGTGTTTATTCAACTCAAAACTTACAAATCTTTAACCTACAGAAACTTTTCTCTTTGACTTTACTCAAAACAATTGAGTTCAATGCCATTTTTGTATCCTATGTCTGACCAACTCAATTTATTACGATCATCCAACTCAATTTATTAAGTCCTTCCAACTCAATTTGTTAAGTTTTTATAACTTAATTCATAAGGGGGTTTAACATGATAAATTTAAGTCACTCTTACTCAAATCATTTATTTTCTTCCAATAAACATTTAAAATTTGTTTGACTTAATTCAAAAGAAAGTCAACTCAAACTTTTAAGTAGTTTTAAACAAAATTTTAATACTCTTTTTACAGTGTCATCTAAATACACAAATCATTTCCTTAAACAAAACTTAATATTTTGACTTTACTTGAAATAATTAAATTCAAGACCATATTTGTATCCCTCGTCTGACACCATGACTCAAGCTAACCAGGGACAGATTTCCTAGCAAGCGGCCTGGTTCTGTAGGTAGAGTGGTTGTTTTTTGATCAGAAGGTTGATGGTTCAATTCCAGCTCCCTCCTTTCCACATGGGCACCCAACCCCAACCGATCTGTGCATTAAGGGAATGTGACTCTAGACCAGTGGTTCCTAACCTGGGTCCATCCAACCCCAGGGGTTCGGTGGAGCCTCTGCCGCGGAGGCAAAGACACACTTGTGCAAAGTCGTGATGACGCCCCGCTTTGCCATCACTTGCTGCAGAGGATCACGTTACATTGCTTAGCCAATCAGAGCTGCGAAGGAGCCTGTGTTGAATACGATGCTTGCCACAATAAAGGCGGAGCCTCCTTGCTTCTTTTCGTTGTCCGTGTGTTCGGCCACAGACCAGCGCAGCGTGGCTACCAGTTTACAGTTCGCTCCATAATGTCTCCTGTCTCCTATTTATTTTCGTAAGTAGGTCAGAGCTTCAGCAGGATGTATTCATGAGGTGCAGATGAGGACGAGGAGCCCGGAGACTCCCACGGAAATAATAGATCCGCTGAAGAAGCATCAACACACTGATTGGAGGAGCTTCACTCTCAGCAGGGATTTGAACTTGTGTCTTTAATTACTTTAGCAAAGCTCACAGTTTTTACCAAATTCTATAATCTAAATCTGCTCCTTAGTCGCATCTTTTCGGGGTTGGTACTGCCTCTAGTGGCGTGGGGGTGGTAACACAACTGATATAATTTAATTACTAAATCAGAATATGCAAAGTGTTTTGTGTCGGTGGGGGGATAAGAAGAGTTTGGTGAATGCTCATATGCAACTGAGGGGTTCGGTACCTCAAAAAAGGTTAAGAACCACTGGCCTAGTGTAAAGCGTTTCAGTGGTCAAAATGACTGGAAAAGCACTATCTAAGTGTATTTACCATTTTTGAAGTAAACTAAATGATTTGAGTAAGACTGACAAAGTCTGTTATCTAAAACATACTTAATAAATTTGTTAAAAATAAATTAACAAATGGAGTTTGATGATTCAACTTAATAAATTAAGTTGGATAAATTTAAGAAATTCAGTTGGATAAACTTCATTGAATTTCTTGTTACCTACAGAAGCAATTCGATTCAGTTGGTTCAACTATTTTTTAGAGTGTATATTTGCCCTTGTTGTTCAGATTACCAAACAGAACAAAACCGTGAGGATGGAACTGATCCAGGAACTTCCTGCTCCTGCTCCTGCTCCTGCTCCTGCTCCTGCTCCTGCTCCTGCTCCTGCTCCTGCTCCTGCTCCTGCTCCTGCTCCTGCTCCTGCTCCGCCAATCAGTCATGGCATCACAGCTTCAACTCAACTCCTCACATGACACAGCATCACACATCTAAATTGCTAATTAATAAAAGAAATAAGCTACAAATTCATCAGCATACATTTTGGTATTGTCTGAAAGTTCTCTTTATGTTCTTTCAGACTAATTCATTGGTTTTGCCATGCAACACCTTTAAACATGTTTCTTTCACAATGTATTTAGTATTCTTAGCAGCAGAAATGTGACCAAAGTAATATAATAAGTATGATTTTACATTATGTACAACATAAAATCTTTTAATAATTTGGTAAATGTCTACAGCAACAAAATTCATGACTGAACTCCTGACAAACACTGAACGTCTCCTCTGCTCTGTCTAATCAGTACACAATCCACTTTCCTTTACAGTTCTGCATGAAAAGTTTGCTTCCTAACTTCCAGCGTTATTAGATATGACTAGCTCATTTTTCATCTTGACAGCTTCATTAAAGCAGTGTGAAAAGGCTCAAAATATTTGTGTGCATGTGTGTGTGTGTGAAATCAGTAACCCGTTTTTCTCCAGCCTGCTTGTCCTTGCAACGTCTGAAAAGCTATTTTTTTCTCTCTCCCTCCTTTTTTCTTGGTCCTTTATCTTTCTACATCCACCTCTTTCACATTCTTCTATCATTCATCTCATCCCACTTCATTACCCTTCACTCTTCCCATCATCTTACCTTCTACCTCTATGCCATTATTCATCCCACTCCTCCTTCATGTTACTTCTTTTTAATGATTTTTGGGGTTTTTTGCCAACAAAAAAAAACACTTATCTTCTAACTCACAGTTTGTCGCTAGCCTCCAAATGTCTCCCTGCTTTAGTATTAGCCAGCTAGTTCATGAGCCGCAACACGATTGGCTGCTTCCAGAAGGTGAGGCAGAGTTGTGCCACTTAGCCAAAACCCTGAAGTGAGTCTGGGGGGTTTGAGGTGTCCACAACCACAGTGTAGCAGGATCAGCTGCCGTCAGCGTTGGCAGCCCTGTATGAAGCTGAGCGTGGAGACACTTTGACCTCCAGGCAGTCAGGAACAGCAGCATAATACACAGTAACACACACTCACACACACATGACCTCTGTGTGTGTTTTAGTTTCTCATCACTTCCCCAAAATGTCTGCAGGCCACACCCAGCACTCTGCCATCACGAGTCCAGGGAGGGACTCATGCTGCATTTCATAGGGTATTTGATAAACCAAACTCAGTGAATTAGATGGTGAAGCTTGTTTTAACAACATTTTATACTCTATGGTTGCAATAGAGCCATTTTAACCATCGTAAATTGAAAAACTTGCAATACATCGAGTATCCTTGATACATTGCCCAGCCCTAATCCACACTGCATAAAAAGTGGGATTTTCGACAGCTGTTGACACCTAGCGTTGCCATGCGCTTAAAGATTGAGGGCTATCAGCAGGGATTTTTTGTCAGAATGGGAAATTGTAGGGAACTGCAAAGAACTGACAGAAACTTTGTGTGTAGGTGTTGCCTCATCACTTCCCTGCCATTGGGCCTAGGAGAGGTTTTTATATTTAAAAGAAGTTGCTGAGAGCCATGCAAATGCAAATCTATTGAGTGCAGGACTTTGTGACTACCTTTCTGTTGTAGTTCACCTATTTTACCTTCTGTATACCATCCAGGTCAGTTTACCAGTTCCAGAACCCGACCAAAACCCCTCAGTGTTATCTTGAGAAATAATGAGTCTTGGTTAAATATAAAGCAGGCGTTAAAGCCGAAAAGGTTCAAATGTTACAAGTCATACAAATGAAACAAATACATAGTGACAGTCACCATCCAGCGCTTGACCACACTTAGCTCACCTTAGGGATGTAACCTAGTGTGCATATCAAAGTACAATTTTGGCTAAATCTGAAAATACATTGTCAACATTGCATGTCTGTCAAGCTCATCCAGAATTGTCCACATTTCCAACAGAAGTGTTTCTGCCGACGTGAAAGCAATGTGCTTTACTTAAAGCACATCGGTTGCCATCATGTGACAAAGTTCCAATCATTTGCATATATAAAATATTGGTCATTTTAGTACCATATGTAGATGTTTAAGTCATACTAAGTAGTTGACTCCTCGGGGTCTAATTTAATAGCTAGCAGTTCATGGTCTCCTACATTGTAATTTCTCTCCGCCGGGGACAATAGGCGAGAAAAGAGAGCGCAGGGATGGGTCTTATAATCCTGGTCGGAGTGTTGTGAGAGCACAGCTCCAACTCCAGAGTCCGATGCGTCTACCTCTAAAATGAACTGCTTAGTAGGGTCTAGCTGGATAAGAACAGGGGCATTGGCAAAAAGGGTCTTTAACCGATTAAAGGCAGCGTCAGCCTCAGGGGACCATGTGTAAGGGACCTTAGTGGAGGTTAAGGCTGTTAGGGGCTGAGCGGTCTGGCTGTAATTACGGATAAACCTCCGGTAGAAATCGGTTAAGCCCAGGAACCTCTGAAGTTGTCTTCTGGTTTCTGGGGTGAGTCTGTTCTATTAACCGTAAACACATTGTGAGTGTTACAGAAGCAACAATGTTTGCTTAATTTCTATTCTTTTGGGGAATGTTTCAACTAGATTAAATTGGTTAACCTGCAGTCTGAGACGCTCAGTAAGAGCAGCAGATGTCAGTCAACAGGTGACTCATCAGCTCTCCAGTCCAAGAAACATCAAGGAAGATCATAAATCGATGACCTGCCAGAACCGCACACGGTAAAAATCTCTGGTGGGATACAAACGACCGCTGCTAGAACTATGAGAGGGATCAAAATCCGCTCATTCATTTTTAGCTTACAGAAAAAGCTGCAAGCTGCCAAATAAACAAAAGCAAACTGACCAATCACATTTAGGCTTTGGCATGTCCTCCCACACAGACTCACACTGATGTGCGCTATGTACAAGATGTTTGGACACAAAAGATCTTTTTTTTTCTCTACAATTTTAATAGTAAAGTGGGTTTGTAATAATAATTATTCTTTTCTTTTTTTACTTTAAAAAAAGTAAAAAAAGACACACCCTGTACCTTCAGAGGTACAGCCGTACAGCCGTACTGCTGCAGGCGCTGCTGCCCTCCGTTAGCAACACCCTGTAGGCGTCTGCTGAACTTTGACCCTAGTAAAGAGTTTTATACATAAGGCAATCTAATATAATTTTTTTTAGAATTTACTTTTATTTTTATTCTAAATGTAAACAAATGTTATTACTTCAATGTAAAAACATTTAATTAAATATTTTTTTAGCAGTGCTCCCTAATGACAATGGCTATTTTTAGAACTTACCACCTCCAGATGGTCCAGAAGTGGACAAGCATTTATGTCTTATTTTGTGTAGAAACAACAAAATAAAAATTATGAAATAAATTCTGTACCTCATCATGTTCCTCATATGAATATATTTTGATACAGACTGACTGTATTAAATAAATGATATAGACATACTCTGTATATATATATATATATTATATATATATATATATATATATATATATATTATATATATATATATATATATATATATAGATATATATATATATATATGCCCTGCGACAGACTGGCGACCTGTCCAGGGCGTACCCCGCCTCTCGCCCGGAACGCCAGCTGGAGATAGGCACCAGCACCTCCCGACCCCACTAAGGGACAAGGGTGTAAGAAAATGGATGGATGGATATATATATATATATAAATCATTGGGGCAGGGTTTGTTTATAAAGACGTGTGCTGTCCAATGGGGACAAATCAACCAACCAATCATTGTGATGTCATTTCTTTTCATCCAATGACTGAGAATGACTGCTGAAGCACCTTTGCATATGATAGGCTGTTCTTCAGTTCTTCAGCATTTGACTCCTGTGAATGACAATTCGCTGCCCCTCTAGCTTTCGCTCACAATCTGTGCTCATGTCAGTATCAGGATAGTGTCAAAACGCCACTTTTTGTGCAGTTCAGGTGCATATTAGCTTAAAATTTTATTTGATTTCAGAAATATTTAGAAATACACAATCCTTGATTATTTTTTTCTCGAAATTTAAGTGAACCTAGTATTTTTTTGTGTTTGGAGAGATAAAAACATGCATGCTTTATACATTCCTCTCCTTCTCCTGTCTGGACTCCTTTTCCACATCTCGTCTTCCTTCCTAACCCTTGACCTCTTTCCATCTTCCTGCCCCTACCTTGCAGCCCTCCCACCCTCCGCAGGGCCCTATGCGGGACTGGTGGGCCCCCATTGGCCGCCTATTAACAGGCCTTGGTGGACTGTAATGATGTCTCTCCCTCTGTCTGAGTAGCTGCTGGAGTGTTGAATAGGAAGGAAAAATTAGATTCTCAACATTGGAATCATTGTTGCCCTGTCACTCACTGCTGCTGTGTTTCTGACAAGGAAAATGAGTTCTCTTTATTTAAATCCTTTTTTTTTCTTTTTAAAGATCTGGGTTGTTTTTGTCATCTGTGTTGGGGGCTTTCAAGATCGCTTATATTTAATTTATTTTGAACACTTAAGGTATCTAGGAAAATATCCTGAGAACTATTTGTTTTTAAGTGAAAGGTGAATAATTTAGGTCTATGTGTAAATGTATTTATTAACAGGCAAGCAGCTACATCACAGCCATGCAAAATTTAATATAGAAACAACAGATGCATCTTCAGTTCTTCAATGAGTTCAATAGTGTTTAAATTGAACCAAATACAGTAACATCTATCGAGACAAACATGTAATCAATGTCAATAGAAAATAGCTACAAATCTTTAACCTGTTCTTTTTCATTTTAGAAAAAACACATTTGTTACATATTGTACAGTATAATATTTCAACTCTGTTTTGGACAATATAAACAAGGTGTGGAAAAAATATTCTAACATGCTAAATTATTTTCACTTCATTACATGAAAAAATTCAGGACATTTACCATTTACTTGTGCTCCTTCCCAGGATCTTTGTTTTCTTCTTCTCTGTTCCCGCTATTTGGTCTGTAAATAATCTGACTCTTCCTAGGTCTCTCAATCTTTCCCTGTCTTTTGCTAAATTCTCCTGTCTTCTCTGTGGATTAGTCTTTGTATCTCAGCAGCTGTGAGTAGCATATCTTAAGTAAAAATGTGTCAGATAGCCATTATTACTCATTGTCAATCCACCATTCTCCAACTATATATATATATACAGTATATAATAACCAGCCTCTGATCGGAGAGTAAACTAGTTAGAAGCAGCTTTAGCCACAGTTAGGAAACATATACACTGCTGCCTTTCAGTGCTGTATTGTTAAAAGTTTCACTAAAATCTTCTTTCAATAAAAGCTTCTTTTGAGTAATCTACATATGTGCAGCTTTTACATTTAAATTGCTTCATTTTGTAAATTTTACACATCTGGCAACAAAGTATGTGGAGGAGAGGAAACGCTAAAATTAAAGCTGCCATTGTGGAACAAAGACATAAGGTTTGTCGCTGTTTCTTTAAAACATCTATGTAATAATTAATGATTATATTAAACACTATACATGGTTTATTTTTATATATATATTATATATATATATATATATATATATATATATATATATATATATATATATTATATATATATATATATATATATATATATATATATATATATATATATATGTCGTTCCATGTTCGCTTTCCCTGCCAGCATCTTCACCCTGCTGTTATGTGCTGGACTGTCTCAGGTGCCTCCTTGCACAACCTACACCTTGGGTCTTGTCTGGTGTGGTAGAGTGAGAGGCGACAAAGGAAAGTTACCAGAAGCAACTTCAGAGATAACACTGAGAGCTAGCTCAGAGGGCTGCAGAGCACCATTACTGGCAAACACTCAGGTGTCGAAGTGCTGGCAGCCTGCTCCTCATATACTCCTGGATGATAGGTGATGAATCATGCCCTCCAAGGTGTTGCAGCTCCAACGCACCATCTAGTGGATGAAGGGGTAAGCAGCAGGCAAACAGAAAAATCCGGACAAAGAGAACAAAACCCCAGTTCCTAACATCCAGACTGAATTGATGAAACAAAGTGTAGAGGATAGTTCTGACCAGACTAGGCAAAAGTGGGTCAAACCTAAGATTTAATACAGTGGTTGGTGAATGTTTTTTATTTCACTTGTGTTAAAAGTGACAAGGCACCTGAAACTAAGCTAAGATTCTTTTAAAGGTAAATGCACCCTGAGTTCATCAGTCTAAGCGGGTGATTGAACACACTTCTCAGTTCATGAAGTCATGGCTGAGATTCTAACTGGCTTGAAATGACAGCACTCCTCTGTGCAGCATCCTGAATCAGTCCTGAATTGTTTGCACAACCAGATATGTGTTACTGTCACTTGCACCAATTACAAAACGACAAAAAACTTGGTTGCGACTTTCTCTTGCATCCTGTTGGCTTGCCTAAAGTTTTAAAACGTCGAGTTGCACATGCTCAGTCTACTTTGTTAGGCTTCCAAGCAGTCAGAAATATTCTCTGAAGCATTTAGATCTTGGCACAGACAACGAAGGAGGTGGGAGGGAAGGAGAGATTAATTCTGAGTTGGAGCTAAGCTCTGATGTTACTATGGACAATGGCGGCGCCACAGTCAACTTATCGTTTGAGGCAATATCCTTAAACGGCCTCAGCCATCCTTCTCTCTCTCCATCTCTCTTCTCTTCATGTTGGTGCCATTCATCTCCTCCAGACATATGTGACACAGAAAAGCACCATGTAGTCTTTCATATCGCCATGCAGGCTCCATGCTTCTTCTTTGCCTGTCAGTTCGGTCGTGTATCACTGCCTCCGCTCTGCATCCCGCCTAGCATCCCGGCTCTGCTCGCTGGCAGCAGCATAATAAAGAAAGTAAGATCTCCTGCTAAATCCCCTTCAGGGCAGCATGAAATGCTTCCGTGCACCTCCAGTCGTCCACCTCTTCAGTGAAGTTGCGTGTTGGATAAAGGTGCACCTTTTAACCACAGCATCCCCACAATGTGTTTAGGTTTACCACATATTTTTCCACATATTCTGTTTCCTTTCTTACTTCATCTCTACCTCTGCACATCCATGCCTCTCACCAAGTTTTTGTCTTTTAATTCTCAGGTTATAGCTGGAGCCCATATTCCCTAAATCCCACTCAAGCTGAATATTTAATGGCTGACCATTTAAAAACCCTATTGTGGATGCCTCTGTATATTTCTGCTTTTGCTCTTTGTGATGGTGTGCATCTCCTCTCCTCCACTTGCTCATCTCTGACTGATGGAGGGTGGGGTAATATGGACTGGTTGCCATGACACCAGACAGCCCTTGCTTGGCGCAGGCACGTAGCTTCCTTTCTGCTCCCTGGAGCCCTCCGCTCAGGAGCGTGTGCTCAGATTTTCCAGCGTTGTATATGATGCATGGCTCTGCATAGATATATCTGCTGCCTCACCATGCTGACTGAAGCAGACTGGAGTGTGAATGTAAGCAGAGTCTATCTCCAAAGTCAAACAAAGGCATTTTATTTTAATACAAACATCTTAGAAAAACATTTTTAGAATATACTCAGAACTCCACAGTGAATTGCAGTCATCTATTGGTTCTGACAGACACTCAGAGATCCATTGCACTTCTAGCAGAAGCCATTCTCTTCATATTCCGACCACAAATCACATTGAACGCACCATTTCATTTCCCTCTGCAGGGATTTTTCTTCTTTTTTCAGTCCTACCATTTAGCCATCTTACTGTGAAACCTTAAACTGTGTGGGGACGCTTTTTCAGTCAACACCAACAACACAAACTACTGCATTTCAAGCAACCAGGTATGAAGCTCTTGGATTGTCCTGGAAGTATACAGAGCCAAAATTACAAAGTTTAACTTTACTTTAAAAGTTTCACATTTAAGCATTAATGCTTAATGCAATACTTAAGACTCAATCCCTCCGGCAAAAAGCATTGCAATCATTTTTCTTAGGCTAAAAAGGCAATTACAGAGTTTTGAACCACTCTCCTAACAGCTCTCAGAATCCTAATAAAAGTGTCCATGCCAGCTCCTATCCATCTATCTATCTCCAGACTCCAGCCTGGATGAATAATTTAACAGGCTGTATTTCCAGCCATCTGCTTCCCTCCCTCGCTCACATTCTCCTTCCACCATTCTACTCACTTCTCAGAGGCGTCCCCTAGATCCGATTCTAGTTTTTCTTAATGTGGTGTGTGAACAGTTATAGGTTTCCAACGATAAAATCTTATTTATGTGCCAATTTTTTCAGTTCCGCCCTGCTATTCCTCTGCTTAGAGAGCTGATCTGTAATTTTGATGCCAAGTCTAACATACTTAAACTTTAAACATATTAACAAGTAGACATCCATTTATGGTAATGCTGCATCTTTTAACATAAAAACTGCAAAGTGGAAGATGGATGTTGCTAAACTGATGCTTTGTAAAGAACAACAAGCTGCTTGCTTTCAAATGGCCCAGAAAGAAAGAAGAAGAAAAAGAAAGAAAGAAAGAAAGAAGAAAGAAAGAAAGAAAGAAAATTTATGGTTTTAACATTTATTTTTCAGTAAAAATATATTTTGACATAGTTTAATTCAACATTCATGCAAACTTTGAATTGAAAACTGGCTTTCTATCAGTCACAGAACACACAACATTATTAAAGCACCACAAAGATAAAAAATCAGTTAAGTTATTCATCATTGAAAAAAACATAAATTCTGCTTTTATTCAGTTTTTTTACCATCAGAATAAACATCCGGTCAACTTCTTCCTCCAAAACACAATTTAATTTATTCCTTCTATTAATATAAATTTAAAATGTTGCTTGTCCAATACGATCATTTAACAAATTCCATTTACTAGCTTCTTTTTTGTATAACCTGCACCAAATATAAAAGAATCTTCAAACCATGTGGCCTTGTAAGTTTGGTCAACCAAGTTAGAAATTCTCAGTCTCTCAGTCTGCTCACCTCTCGCTCCACCTCCAACCCCTAGCATGCAATGCGAAAGAAAGAAAGAAACAACAAAAGAAAAGAACAATTTCTATGCATATTTCCAATCACTTCATAACCATCATACAACATCTGCAACACTATCGGTCAGAGGCCAGCAGAGGTCAGCCAAGTTCCTCCTTCCTGCCAGCAAAACAAACCAAGTGGCCACATGCTCCTCCACTGAAATTTCATCTGTTGGTCCAGATGAGAGACTGCTAATCATCCAGTTATGAATATGAATAAGTAAGAATGCACCTATAGCATGAGAGCAGACATTTTAACTATCAATTCTCTCCAGATTTTTGTGGAAGCAAAAAAGACCCATCTGCAAAGTTCAATCTGCCGAAGAATATTCCACACCTTCAACTTTCTTCACACATGCTTTGACAATCCCTCTGTCACTTCTGCTAACAAGATCTATCTAAGCACATGCTATACAATAACCAATATAGGTATATTGCATATCCATGTAATGGGCAAAATCTCATCTAAATGATAATATTGTCTACCTCAACAACACCCAGTTCCAACACTAATCAGCTTTATATATATATATATATATATATATATTATATATATTTATATATATATATATATATATATATATATATATATATATATATATATATATATATATATATATATAAACACACGACTAGGGGCTAATTAGATGCTAACGACTCAGACCTGGTAAACACACAACACAGTGCAACATGATACTACCCACACAACCAATCAGATTAAAACCCAAGGTCTGCTGTTTCCAACAATAACAGAATCAACATGACATGTCCAAAACTCACTGAATCAAAAAAGACAAAAAGAAAACATTTCTAATTTCACAAAGCTAAAAACATAAATTCTGTTCTACTTTTGCTGTGAAATCTTCCTAATCTATGTTAGATTAAATATTTCCACTCATGTCTTGTAATCCATTGTCCTTCTATCATACTCATGTGATTTCTCACTATTTTCAACTTTTCTGTCTCCATGGATACCACCTATAAACTCAAAGGACTTCACAGCTGGAGTTTTCCGTTCATTTACCCAAATGCATTTTCGTTAGTTGTGATTGGTGAATGGGGTTGCTATGGTATTTTGTAATTCCCCCTGATTCTATTGGCTATTGGATGTGTCCAGGGGCGGAGCTATAGGGGGGCTGACCCCCGGACCCGGACCCCCCCCACCCCCCCGAACCAGGCCGGTGGGGGTCCGGGTCTGGAGGAGCCAGGGAGGGAGGAATGGATTCAAGTCGCTCGAATGTCGGACTATAGACCGAGAAAGTGAGAAAGTGAGAAAGTGAGAAAGTGAGAAAGTGCGCCCCCGCCTGTTGAGAAAGGTGTATCAATGTCAGTAGTTGTCCGTTAGTTTAGCATTTCTGCTGGATTTTCACAACATATCAGCCACGACAATGGACAGGTGAACCAACAAGTTCATGTCATCTGTTTGGACGACATCAAGGTGTTTTAGCCACGCGATGCCTCCAACATTGTGCGAGTTGCAGCTAAAAGCTACCAGTCGATGAGGAAAACAGCAGATCCTCAGCATAAATGTAGCTGTGGACAAAATCACTGATGCTTATTGTTCTTGCAAGGCTGGGTAAGTCGGACATTCATGGTTTTGAGGGTGATTTTGAAATGAGTGATTAATCGACTCAGAAATACTCTGTAGTCAGTCGACGCCATGTTAACTAGGCGAGTTAAGACTTTGCTTGTGAGACATGAAGTCCGAGGGGCGTTTCTGGGCGGGGCTTGGTAAGGTCCATGCTTTTATAACCAGAGTACAGAGGACAGTGCTTTTTAGTAGTAATTCACTCTTATATTGTAAAAAAAAAAACATTGTTATTAATTGTAAACAAAATTTATATTGGGGAAAAAATTAAAAATAAAAAAAGAGAGAAATTTGTAATTCCACAGATGGTGCCAAAATCTCCAAAAATGGCACATTTGGAATGTTCACGTGAAATTTTATCAAAAAATACCTTTCCAAATTGTCACAGTGTGTCTCTGTGTTGCCCTGCGACAGACTGGTGACCTGTCCAGGGTGACCCCGCCTCTCTCCCGGAACGTTAGCTGGAAAGGCACCAGCACCTCCTGACCCCATTAAGGGACAAGGGTGTAAAGAAAATGGATGGAACCAGCCAAATACACCTTGTAGTCCAAGAGGTATATGGAATTCATTTTGGGCAAGTCATTTTTGAGAACTCTCCAAAACATCTCCAAAAAAAGAGGCTCTGTTTTTGTCAGGGTCTCAAACTCCAGTCCTCCTGCAACTTTGAGATGTCTCCCTGCTTCTCAGTATACCTGGCTTCAATATTATGTGGTGTGTTGGTGCAGGTTCGCCTTTAAGGTGAGTCTTGGGTGGCACCAACGTAGCCTTTAAAGCCAGGTGTGTATTCATTCACACACAAGCTCATTCAGGGCCGTGTCTTCCCCAAACCTTGAGGATTTGTCATTTCCACGATAGTTTGGTGATCTCTGACTTTTAGAGAGAAAATTGTAGTGATCATTCCTCCCTTGCGTTCCAAACTGCGGTTGGGTTGTGTGGTGGTCTCCCTGCTCTCTCGGAGTGTGTGTGGACAGATACGCATTGAGTATGTATCTGTCCAGCTTGTTTTGGGCTCTGTACCATGGCTTACACTAAATTTTACCTTTAGTTTCTCGTTTGTTGTGGGACTAGGCCGCAAATTATTTGTGGCTCTCCCCCCATTCTGCTGCTCCCTGGTGTGCAAACCTGACCTGTAGGCAGGGGCAGACTAAAGGGGGGAAAAGTGATGACAATTCTAGGGTCCCTGACCAACAGGGGCCCCTCCACAATTTAATTATTTATTTTTTTGTTCATAGAAATAAAATTAAAAAAATCAGGGCCCTGTCAATTACAAAATTAATCATGTTGTATTTTCAAAGATTGTTTTTAGCAGTACAAATGTAATGTTCCCACTCCCAGATCAAAACACACACATCCATATTTGCCCTGAACCGCCTATCTGGGTTAAATGGTTCAATCCTGATTGGAGGCTTCAGAGTGATGCTGTTAGCAGCAGACAGTAGGAAACACGAACCACTGTGGCAGTTACTATACTAAGAAGTTATAAAATCAGGTTAGTGATTAGTGACAGTGAAAGAGAGAAAAAGGCAAGAGTGTTAATTTATAACCCAGTTTTTCTCCAAGAGAGGTGAGTAGACTGTCAGATTATCAACCATTTAGCATAATTAGCTTAGCTACAGACTGTTTGCCTCCTTTTCACTATCATTTAATGAATTAAGGAAAAAAATTACCAACATATTCATATACTTAACTTGTCCCTTGTACCACTTAACAGCAGCAGCTCTAACCCTCGTCCCTCCTGATCCGTCCTCTCCTGAGTGAAATTAAAGCTCCAGTATGTCACGTTTATATAAATATTTTTTCCACATATTTGTTAAAACTGTCATTATGTTGTGACAGTATGGTATGAGAGGTAATCTGTGAAAAATCTATTTGCTCTGCTTTTTCCCAGTGCTATAAACAACCAGTCAGAGGCAGGAGAGTTTTAGTGCTGTCAATCACAATCTCATGTGGTGCTGCTCATCCTTCCTTCCCTTGATTTGTGCCGTGCTGCAGCTAGCAGAGCACAGAGCTATTCAGTCTGCAGATTCAAACTGAATGCTCAGTTTAGTTAGCATAGCTACCAATGACGGCAGATAAACGGTTTCTTGTAATGATAAGTTGTTTCTCCACCATTAGCACATGATGTGATGATGTGTCTATATGTATTTATAGCCCCCTCTGTCAGGCACCGAGTGAACCTGATGAACCTCGGCGCGCCGGAAAGGCCGCTGTGAGCGTAACGTCTGCTCCAGGTCGTCTTGTCACCATTGTAATAAAAACACCAAGCTGCCAAATTCCCCAGTAACCCTTTGCTTTCTGTTCCGTCAAAAGCCACAGAGGCCCTAAAGTCCTCTGCCTCCTGGTATTCTGCTTCTAGGAACTGAAGTCCACTGTTGGCTAAGGGTGGTGGTGTGGGGGGAGCGAATGGAGGTGGAGAAAGGAAGGAAGTTTCACGCAAAGCAGTGTCCAAACGGCCAAATTATGTGTTCGCCTTTGACCTTTCAGGATCCTTTTTTTGATTGGATCTGCTAGTGTCCGTCCGCAGGACGATGGTGGACCGTGGCAGACAAAATAAAGAGGAACAATCCGCCGCTCTGCCGTGAAATGGCTGTGAGGTAAAGTGGAAGTGGGTGCAAGGCGAAAATATAAGCAAGTAAGGCGGAGAGGGAGTGACAGTAGGGGGCAGTAAGGGGACAAGGACAAGATGACAAAATGAGTAAGACCTGGAAACGAGCAGAGGGACAGGAGAGAGGGAGATAGAAGGGGCTCCACAGGAGGAGGGGGTTCCACTGCTGCTGCCGCTGCTGAAGATGATGATGATGAAGATGCCAGAGCACAGCTCGGCCAGGATGAACCCAGTGAACTGCAGTGGAGGTCAGGGAGTCCAACATTCCTCTGGAACACTGTGTTTACACTGCGTAACAGAGAGCAGGAGAGAGAGGGGAGGGTCTGGGGGCGCGAGGGGGACGGCACCAGGGAAAGAAATCATTTCCGAAGACATGCCTGTCAGGATGGGGGGAGTGTGTGTGTGCATGTGTGTGAAGCATCTATCCTGTAGCTGCATGGTACGTTTCTAAAACACCAGAGTAACATAATTCCTCCTCACTGCTCCCACAGCCGACATGATGAAGCCACAGCTGAAGCTCGTCTTCCTACGGCAGTTCATGGGAAATCAAAAAGCCCAAAGCTGAAATGGAAAATGTCCCCTGTTGAAGTGAAGGGCAATTTTAAACATTTTATAATTTTAATAACAGTCAACATGAAAATAAAGAGGGTTTTTTTAGAACTTATTCTGGAAGGTTTTACAATCTAAAAAGTTTAAAAACCTTTTAGATTTTATGGTTTCTGTTTCAAACCAAACCTTCAGGATAACAGCAATAGGAAATATGTTTCCAATCAAATTCAAAGTCTGATTAAATTTAAATCCTTCAGAATCTTGTAAACATGACAGGAAATGAGAAGTTTTAATTGGATGGTTCTCATCTATTGTCTTTTTTAATATTAAAACACATTTATTGTCATTTTGACAATAAATAATTGTTAACTAATTTCTAGTAATTTTATCTTCCTTTTAAACAAGGTAAAAATCAGAGGGGAACTCTTCAACTTAAGATCAACATGAAATAATTTATCTGCATTATCAAATTTAATCAATGTAATTAATTTTTTAAGTTAACCTAAATATAAGGAATTAAATATATATTCACTAAATGAATTCGTTTATTTCCCATAACAGTAGCCAAAATTGTTAATCTAAGAATACCCTACAATATGAACGTTTCATATAGAAATGTCTCATAAATTCTGACATTAACAGTAAACATTTAGTTGCTGCCCAGTATGGCTGCGTTTCCTTTCCTCTCATCCCATAAAGTTGCTTCCTGTCTCCCTCTGCTGGCCAACAGAGAAACTGCACGATGGCAGGAAACTCAGGAGGCGCTGCTCTCCTGATGAAAACTTCAACTAAACGGGGTTCTGATCTCATTACACAGCTCTGTACCTTTCTAAACTCAATTTCCTATGTATGTATCTATTTATTTTTCTTTTCTTTCTTTTCTTTTATAAAGTTCTGGTGTTGTGGTCTTTCCAGCTGCAGTTCCATGTCTGCCCATGTTTTGTTTCTGAGGCGCTGCAACCACATCTTAGAAAACCTCTTTTCTAAGATGTGGTTCTAAGTTATTGTTTTTTCTAAAACAATAACTCTTGGGCTTGTCAAATACGGAAAACTGTGTCCTATTTTGAAAACTTTGAAAGCTTTATTTTGTTCACAAAAATCATCAAAATAGCAGTTATAGAGCTTACAGGTGTAAGGAAGGAATAAAGTTAATTTATTGCTTATTTATTTTGTTTAATATATTCATGTTCGAAATGTCTTTATTGAGCACAAAGCAAAACCAAAATCAGTTTCCTTTATGGTGCAGAAACTTGGCAGTCATACAGTTCAGCGCAGCAGAAACAGATTTTATGCCTCTCGTCTATTACAGTCATTGAAACAACCAATTAATAAACCTAATTTGTTATCACTTTTTTATTTAGATTTATTTCCACACTGCTTTAACATTAGCCGTCACCCTGTGAGCCACATTGAGCCAGTGAGGACTAAGACTGGGTAAATATTTAGCATTTACTATGTCATTGGGGGAATTCTGCTCCTGGCATCAGTCAGTATGACATTTCAGCAAATCACAGCAGGAAGGAAGACAACCAGCTGTCTTCACCAGATGATTGGAGATCAATACTGCGACCATCCAGACAGGGAGAAGCAGGTTCCACAAAAGTAGAAACACTGAGTATAAGTTTCAGAAGACAACAACCATTCTCCATGGAAGTGAGCTGAAGTGGAAGACAGAGAACGATATGCCGATAACAACACAAGAAAAACCAAAGTACTGCCCATTCTGTAACACAGTGCAGCATTACCTGAATCAGTGCAGCAACTTTAAGCTCTTGTCTAAGGAGCAGAAGACAGAATTGATCAAGGCTAATAAGAGGTGCTGTAAATGTGTAAGCCATGTGGACGGCGGCACCTTGAGGTCCTTCATGATGTCTACAGCACACAAGATGCAGCACTATCTGCATCACCCAGTGCGCCTGAGGAAAGCACCTACTTGGTGAGTTCCATCTCTGAGACACTCTATGTAGATCGACCAACCAATAGCAGTCAAGTGTTACTCAAGCTGAGTCGTGTTATTACTTAAGAGCAGTACAATAATCGAGACTTATGCTATACTGGACGATGGTTCGGAGCGTACCATACTACAAAGTGAAGCAGCTGAGCGCTTGGGGCTACATGGGGAATCTGAGGACCTTGCACTCCGCACTGTCCGTCAAGACATCTGCACGATCCAAGTTTCCCCAGCTTGAATCCTGACAAGTCCTCCCAGATCCACCGAGCCTTCACTGCAAAGGAACTTGGCCTTGCACGCCATAGTTCCCCAATCCGAGCCTTACAGGAGAAATACTGTCACCTCAAGGACCTGCCACTGCCAGACATCAAGGAAGTACAGCCCCTTCTGCTAATTGGATTGGATAATCAAGACTTCTACGTCACCGTCTAACCCCACAGCAGTGTCTTTTCACCTCCACTTCTGCACCAGAAGCTGAGCTCTTCAGCAATGTTGAGAAACTATGGAAAATGACCATCTTACCTTTCTGGAATGAGCGGCTCATTACCAGGTCCCGGCAAGATGCTGAACCTCTCAGAAGACTTGAGGAGAAGACGATCAGAGTAAACATTGATGGCGTGAAACCGCTATGCCACCCCTTTACTGCGGAAAGAAAACCTTCCCCCTCTACATGCTACACCAGAGGCAGTCATGGCTCTGCTTCGTAGTACGGAGAAGCAACTTGCCAGAGAACCACAAAGAGCAGCCACCTACTCAAAGGAGATCCACAAGCTACTCCAGGCTGGCTATGTCAAAGCTAAGACTCCGGAAGAGGCTGCAGCGAACAACTGTTCGTGGTTTATTCCACATCATATGGTGCACCACAACGGAAAAGACAGGATAGTGTTCAACTGCTCTTTCACATACAAGGGCCAGAGCCCGAAGGATTATCTTCTGCCAGGGCCCACACTGGGAGCTGGCCTGTTGTGAGTCCTTCTCAGGTTCAGGGAACATCCAGTCGCCATTAGCAGTGACATAAAGGGGATGTTCCATCAGGTCAGTTTGCTAAACGAAGACAAACCTTTCCTCTGTTTTCTGTGGCGAGACATGAAGGTGGATGATGAACCAACCATCTACAAATGGCAGGTGCTTCCCTTCAGGACGACATGCAGCCCGTCTTGCGCTACATTTGCACTTTTATTGCAAGTTATTATTTTTGTAAGAAAGTATTATGTTTTTTTTTGTTTGTTTTTTTTTGTTTCAATGTCTTATATGTGCATACTAAGCTGGAAGTTGCCAAACACTTTGACTGTAGTTTTATAATGACTAAAATATGCCTGAAGCTCATAATGATTGTCTGTTCTGTGTTAACAGCTGATGGATGAAGGCAGAGAGTACTGGCAGCAGAGGAGGTGACATTCTGGGAGGATGGCAGCAGCTATGAGGGACTGTGGTGAGGTTAAGACCCCAAGTTCCCCCAACCAGGAGCTCAGTGACTACAGGACTACATTACAGGAGAGACTTTGGGCCTGTCTTGAACGCAGCATAATGTTGGATCATGTTTGGACAAAAAAGATGGTCCAGAAATTGACAAGCATTTATGTCTTATTTTGTGTGCAAACATTAAAAAAAATTAAATTAAATAAAGAAAAAATAAAAACTTCTGTGCCTTTCTTGTGTTCCTCATATTCATATCAAATGAAATATATTTTAATACAGCATTTATTTTTTATATGGATTTTTTTGAAATACAGCATTGAAAATATTAATGATTGGGACGGGGTTTATTTATAAAGACATAAGTGCTATCCAATGGGCACACATCAACCAACCAATCACATGTCAATGATGAACTGTGATGTCATTGTTCTTCATCCAATGACTGAGAATCCACTTGGGTCTGCTGAAGCGTCTTTGCATATGCTAGGCTATTTGTATGCTAAGTAGAGTCGTTAACACCTCTCACTCCCCCTCCTGGGATTCCGCAATCGACAGATTTCGACTCCAGTGAGTTGTGAGACGGTGAAAATGCAGAGCTGCGTTCACGTCAGAATACAGGGTCAAAAATCCCACTTTTCGTCTTGTTCCTGTGGTGCTCTCTGGATCTGGATTTTCCCTCGTTCCATTTCCACTCTGATTCTGATCAAGGATCCACAACTGACTACTTCCAATCCATCTACTGCTGCATACCCTGTCTGCCCTCATTCTCATTGGTTCCTGCCTAAGGACTATTCTTTCATTTCCAGGAGGATCTGGTCCTCCTGGACTAGATCCACTGCCCCTTCGTTAACATTAATACCATTCGTCTCAACTGTAAAATCATCATATTCTGCTGTTTTCTCATTGTGAAGATCTCGGCTTCCCTGTCTGCCTCTGTTTCCCAGAATTGTGGCCTGTCCTGGGCTGAACCTGAGGGCCACACTTCCCTCCCCAAGCGCTGTGAATCTATGAACAATACTTTGTTAAACATCTCCAAATGTTGCTTCTTCTCCTAAGAGTGTTTTGCATGTGGGTCAAAAATATTCCTAAAATCAGCACAGCATTGGGTTTTTAAATGTAACAAATGCTAAAGCTAAAAGACCTGCCCAACTGTTTCATCATATTGTTATACAGTAATTGTACATGTATTAATCAATATGCCATGTTAACATTAAGTGTGTACAACTATTTTAATTTTTTTTTATTTCCTTAGTGTGGATTCCAGAAAGAGTTGCCATGGAAATAGCAATGCTACAATGCTAGCATGGAAATAGCAATGTAGCTTTGGAATACTACATTTAGCATGGGAATGAGCTAAAAGCTCATGTAGCTGCATCAGCCACCTGTGTGTAAGGTGGCATGTTTAAAGCAGATGAACTTCTCCACTCTGACCGCCGCTGGTGATCTCAGACAGAAGAATCTTGCATTGCTGCTGACGTCTGCATCGATGCTAAAGCAAACACATCAGCTGAGAGCTGACATATAGTGCAGACTTTGACCCGCCATGAACCTCAAAACAACAACCCCATGATCTGGTGTGAGCCAGGAAATTCCTTGCCTCCAGTCTGATTCCCTCCTACACCAGCGGTGGCACCGTTTATGTAAGAGGATTATCCCATCCTGCCATTGAAATAATGCACAGCACTGCAGGTATGGGTGAGCATGATAAAATTAGAGTATGAATGTTTTATAATCCTAAAACCTTGCTGAAGGTTATGCTGCCAAAAACATCCCCTCTTCTCTTTTCTCAGCTCCCCGGAGGAAGTCTCTGAAATGAAAAGGAATATTTGAAGAGCTGCATCCTTTGACACTTTAATGACCCCTTCTCTCTGAGACTGCCTGGCATTTTGTCAGACATCTCCATCACCTTTTCCTTCTTCTCTGCTTAGAAAAAAACACCAAACACATTTCACATGAGCGCTCATTGTGTGCCTACTCCAACAGAAACAAAAACTGCAGCCTCTCCGTCATCCGGCAAACCATAAGCTTGCCTTTATCGCACCTCCCTCATTAAACTCTGAATCACTCAGCAGACAGGCAGAAAGAAAGACAAGTGATTGAATTCTGCTGGAGGAATAAAAGCCCATTAGTCTGCCATGTTGAATGTGAGCCATGTTGAACAGACTGCATCCAGAGATTCTGGGGAAGAGTAGACCATAGACCAAGGTCAGGGCCAGCTGAGCAACTGTGGATAATGTACCATGGATGTTCCATCATTGTGCTGAGAAGCAGGAGTCATGATAATGACCCGTCATGACCTCTGAGGGAGGCTGTGAAAGCCAGCACCGGGAAATCATGGCACCAAGCTGGATGGCTCTATTCACGGGCCGCACTGGCAACCTTGTCATACTGAGTGCGACCCAATTATTTCAATACAGAAACAATGGTGGGAAGGGGATGGGAAAATAAAGGGAGCAGGAAAAAAGAAAAATGAGTTTGACATTCAGGCCATCAGCCCAGCAGAGGTAACAAATTCACAGCCCTTTCAGTAAAACATGGCTGACCGCTGTGTGATGAATCATGGAGCCTCAGATGGGCCATGAAGGGAGCCTGGCAGGCGCACATGGGATCCCGGTTTCTAAGAATGAAGGCAGTCATCCTGCCACTGGGATAAATGAACTCCAGAAGGCTGAGATAGAATCTGCTTTATCACCTTTCTGAGTTGTACCAGATACAACTCAGATCCAACACATCTGTCGATCACACCCAACACATTGTTGGGTGTTATTGACACCCAACAATGCACCTGTTGGATAAATTTCCAAATGTGTGAAGAATCCATCTATTTTCTGTATGTCTTCCTGGGGTCAGGAGGGTTGCTGGTGCTGATCTCCAGCTAACATTCTGGGTGAGAGGTGGGGTCACCCTGGACAGGTCTCCAGTCTGTCGCAGGGCAGCACAGAGACAAACACCAAACACGCAGCTGTGGTGACCCATACTTGGCTCACCACAGCTGTACATGTGGCCCTCTAGATTCTGTACGGCTCCATTAATTGAACTTAAAGACGACAATATTTAGTTGTGTGTCTAGATATTATTTTGACAGTCAAAGCAAATCACTTTTTATTTGCATGGGACCAAACTGCATAATCATGAAAAGAAGTTAAATATAATTTCATTTTAGAAATCTAATTAAGGGAAAGCTATAACATTTTAACAGTTTACTTGGTAGCAAACTGTTAACATGGATATGTTTCTTTGTAAAGTGGAAAACATACATTTTTAAAAATGAGCACACATATTAATGAGTCAAATAAAAAAAATACATGAAATTATGATCAACTGTGTTTCTCTACATTTGACCAGAAAACACCATTCCAAATGGAGCATCTCTCAGAAAGACATTTAAATTCCTATTGGAAGAAAGTTTTCTTTACTCTACTAAAACCTGAGAGCAATTCCCAGCCTCCAAAACACACCAGCTCCATCTTTGTGTTGTTTAACCACATGGCTCTGAGAGTTCATCCTGCTGCTGAAACAGCTCCAATGTGAAGCACAGCAGAGGATGCGGCTGGTTGGCTGGTGCTGTGAGGAGACTGCCTGTCATGCAGCAACTCAACCTTTTATATCCAGCCTCCCAACAGAGCATACAACACTTGCGAAGCATGAACAAACGTATTCAGAAAAATTATAGAAGCTGGAAAAAAGTTGAAGTAAAAGCAGGACTGAAAGATGACAAAGAAAGAGTTAGGAAGAGGACTTAGCAGTTGTTGAGGTTTTTCCTACTGACCTGTGCAGCACAGGAATCAAAGCAGTGCTCTGCCTCCCTTTCTTCCTTGTTTCCTCACATTTCATTCGCCAGCTCCCTGCTGGTGCTTAACAGAGCAGCTATGCTGGAGAGAAAGTTTTTTCTCTTTTTGTCCCCCAGTCTCCTCTTCTGATTAATAAAAAAAATCTTCATTAAGAAAAAAAATACACCTTTTCACTCCCTCACATGTGTGAGAAAAAAACTGTGCCAGAGAGCAGCAGCAGCAGCCAGTCTGCTCCGTCATCTCCCTCCTGTTCAAATTTAGAGGGTGGATTTCAGGCTGCAAAGCGAGCTCTAGTGGGCATGCCCACAACCCACAGCCAGATTCTGTAATGAAGCTCAGTTCACACACCTCCCCTCTCCCTATATTACATATTAGTTTGCTGCTGCGTACCTGACCAAAGTTCACCTTACAGGAAAATAACAACATGACGCAACTTGAACAGAGCAGATATAAAAACACAAAGTTACTTTATGCTTTTTATTATTAATCCACACCTTTTTTTTGGCAAAGGCATGATTTTCAGTTGTGTTTGCAAGTTATATCACAGTACATATAGATGGTTCAGAATACAGGAGTAATATATTCACCTCCTGAGACACACACAGTTTTGCTTCATGACAAGCCAAACATTTAGATCTGAGCTCTATTTTGTGGGTCTTGAAGCATAAAATAATAAATACAACAGACCCCTGCTAATGTATAGTTTTCTATGAAATGTAACTCCAAGTTCACAGAAAATTTGCCATTAACAAATTGTGTTGAAGTGCATATATATTTGAAAAGAAATTATTGAGAAGCTGTAATACCTGGGTGCAATGGTTACTTATTATTAGCTGATGTTTGCAAAGCAGCCAACTCAGGAGTGCCATTTATTTTCCTTTGTGCTGATTGGCTGCACCCCCAATAGTGGAAGACGGTAGATATTAGCTTCTGGGGTAATGTCACTGCACCATCACTGGAACACTTACCGTATTTTCCGCATTATAACGCGCACTGTCCTCAAAAGCCGACAGTGCGTCTTATAATCCAGTGCTCCTTATTTATGGACCAATATTGAGCCACAACAGATCCAGCAACTACGGTAAGCAGCCGCCGACTTCATTTATGCCTGTAGAAGAAGAAGCACTCAGTGCATGCCGGGGTAGTTGTCAGAACGCTGGTTTGTTAATAAAGTTTGACTGACCTATCTACCTACCAACCTGATAATCAGGTCATTTAGCATCACATTCTCCACCAACATGCTGTGCGCGAACGGAGAAGGGTGACCATCGTCCGGCCCAGACGCCCCGGCTCAGTCGCGGAAGGCTCTCCTCAGCGACTGGAGTCGGACTGTTTTGTTGACATTCACTTTAGTGCAACTTCATCTAGTGGATGCATAACATAACTCCAGTCTCTACTGTAGTGTCTATTCTATGCACCTTATAATGTGGTGAGCCTTATATATGAAAAAAGTTCACATCTTTGTCAGCATAACCACTGACGGACAACATTTGGATGCTTTAACATCCGCTCTGCTGGGATGTAATCGCACAGAAGTAAACAATCCATCTGAAGACTGAAGAGTCTGGGGGCAAGAGAAGAGCTAAGTGGAGCAGGAGGAGGTCCAGACAGCTGCAGGCTTGACCCTGAGAGGTCACCGGTCATGGGAAGCGTCTGATCAATATGAAAACTGTTTGCCTTCCTTTCACTAGCATTTAATGAATGAACAAAATAATTTAACAACATATATTTAACTTGTCCCTGTACCTTTTACCACACGTAACAGGTGAGTCAGTCAGCAGCAGCTCTAACCACCATATCAGATAATCCCTCCCCCGTCCCAGTGAAAGCGGTGAGCAACACTCTGTTCAGTGACAAGCTAGTTAGCATTATTCCAGGGGGTCTATGTAGATTTTTCCTGTCTCTATACTCTTTTACAGTTACACAGCAAAAACAATTTATTACTCATAGAAATTGAAGCAATCTTTATAAAATCTTCCACTTAGCAGTGAGTTAATGAGGCTGATTGACAGCACTAAAAGTGTCCTCCTAGTTCTGATTGGTTGTTTTGGTCAGAACTGTGCATTTCTTTGGACAGCAATAGCAGCTCAGGGAGGAGATTATCACAGACTATCTGTCTCTCATAACAAACTGCTCTGACATGGTGACAGATTTAAAAACATATTCACGAGCAAGGACCACGCCACAAACAGATACGATTAAAGATTTATTTATGAATGCAATGGAGATGAAGGGGAGAGGGAGGAAGGGTAGAGGGAAGAGGGGATGAGGGAAAGAAGGGATGAAAGTATAGAGGGATGAAGGGATGGAGGATCTTGATTTGGTCGTCTGGGAGAACGATTGAGGGCTTGGGACGCGGACACTCTGAGTGGGGGTATGTCCTCGGGAGGCGATCCCTCTTATTTATTCCCGAGCCAACATAGGAGCCCTAAAAAGTGTCCGATGTAAATTGAAAGAAAATGGTTGCTGAATTTCTGATCTGAACGAGAAGATGGGCTCGTATGAGTTGAGTGTGGAAGAGGTTAGATGGATGAGAGAAAGCGAACTGATAGGTTAACTTCTCTGAAGACTGGTGTCTAGACGATGAAAACCTAGCTAGTGTGGGTGGATAAAGAAGTATGCTTGAAGAAAAGAAACAGGGAAGTCAGTTGGACGTTATAGAAGACTGAGGAATCGGAGATTAGTGAATCTCTAAATCTGAAGCAGAGTCGGAATTTGAAGGAAGCGATAGGGTATCGGGGATGATCTGAGTTACCGGAATGTGCGCTTCTCGCATGTGGAACTGATGCTGTACTGAGGCCCGAATGAGGCTGAAATAGGAGAGAGTAAACTTCAAGCGCCATATTTGTCCCCAAAAATTTTTTCGCCGTGATGTTGGATTTGAATGCGAGGAGAAAGAAATCTAGCCCGTTTGCTTCATCTGTTTGTTTCTGGAATGGCTGCCAAGCCTTGGAGGGAGTCGAATGTCTGCGGGTTGGCGAAGTCGCTGAAAGAGAGAAAACTTGCCCTTGTGAGAGAAATTGAGAATGAGTGAGCTTAGAACCAGAGGGGTGTTGGCTGGAATGTAGGGTTTCTCATAGGATAATGTCTGATGTGCGAGCGTTTGCCTTGGTTTGAAGTGAAGAAATTGTGCTGGAAAGCTGGGAGTGGACTGGGACTGAGAAGTCGGAGAGTCCTGAAAAGAAGCTGATATGGATTGGCGAGCGTCGGGTTGCGGCTGAAGAGAAAACTATTGGGATTGTTGGAGTATTGCAGATCGACTAGCCCCCAGGTAAGGGACGGCGTGGCCTAGTCGTCGGTGCCCTCGGAAGTTGATGAGCTTATGAGAAGGGTTGATGTCTGAGTTTTGGGTTGATCTGAAGAGAAGGGGTGGAGGGGGATAGCTGTTTCCCGTATGGAGGGAGGGATGGAAAGATGAAAGAATGAGGATAGGTATAGCATGAGTGAATGAATGGATGAAGGGCGGGAGGGATGGATGTGGATGGATGAGCGAATCTGAATGCTTGGGTGGACTGATGGATCTGAATGGATGAATGGATAGGAATGAGCGGATCGATGAATGAATAATTCGGTGGGTCGATGAATGGATGGAGGGATCATGGGGACAGATGGAGAGATGTGGATGGGTGGATGAGGATGGATGAATGAATGAATAAATTGGTAAGTGGATGAGTGGATGGAAGGATGTGAATGGATGATATGAGGATGGGTGGATGAATGAATAAATCGATGGGGTGAATGAATGAGTGAATGAATGAACGAATAAGTCGATGAGTGAATGGAGGGATGGGTGGAGGGATGAGGATGGATGGATATGAGAACGAGTGGATGAATGAATGAATAAATCGATGGGATGAATGAATAAGACGATGAGAGGATGGAGGGGTGGGAATGGAGGGATATCAGGATGGAAGAATGAATGAGTGAATAAATGAATGGATAGATCAATGAGTGAGTGAAGGGATAGATGGATGGTAAAGGGATAACGGATGGAGGGATGTGAATGTATGGATATGAGGATGTATAGATCGATGAAAGAATAAACGATTAGATGAATGAATGAATGAATAAGTCTATGGATGGATGGATGGATGGATGGATGGATGTGAATGGATGGATCTGAGGATGGGTAGATCGATAAAAGAATAAAACGATGAGATGAATGAATGAATGAATGAATGAATGAATGAATGAATGAATGAATGAATGAATAAGTCTATGAGAGGATGGATGGATGGATGGATGGATGGATGGAGGGATATGAATGGATGGATATGAGGATGGGTAGATCGATGGAAGAATAAAACGATGAGTTGAATGAATGAATGAATAAGTCTAGGATGGATGGATGGATGGATGGATGGATGGATGGATGTGAATGGATGGATATGAGGATGGGTAGATCGATGAAAGAATAAAACGATGAGATGAATGAATGAATAAGTCTATGAGAGGATGGATGGGTGGATGGATGGATGGATGGATGGTAGATCAATGAATTAATACGATGAGATGAATGAATGAATAGGCAATGAGTGGATGGATGGAGGGATGGATGGATGTGAATAGATAATGGAGGGATGAATGGAGGGAGACCCAGATTGAAGGATCGAGTGGAGGATGATGAAGAGATGGTTATCGAATTCAGACCCGAGACCTGAATAGTTGATGAGAAGTTCCTTCGAGGTTTGCCGCAAGATGTGGACATCCTCTATGATTCTGATGTTGAGTCGTCTCTTTTGACCTCATCTGCTGGGTTGGCAGCATCGGAGAAGAGGACCTGGAAGCTGGAAGGCCTGATGACGGTTGGTTCAGACCTGTAGAGGACTAAGGATAATTTGGATGGCTCCTGGCACTGGGCCGGAAAGCTGTGCTAATGTTTGTCTGAAACCTAGAATATAGGGCACATTTCTAAGGTCTCTGCTCTGGCTCCTTGAAGCTCGGAGAATAAACTAAGAATACTGCTAATGGTTTATGTTCCTTGAATGGCTTACGCCGAAATATGTAGAAATTTGCTTTTGAGATAGTTATGAAAGAGAGATGATGAATGAAGAGAAAAGGAGGGAACGGAAGGTGGGTGGTAGTTGGTTTGAAAACAGTGAAACCTAATGTAATGTAGTTGCTACTGCTCAGGCTGGTCGTGGTGCTTTTTAAGAAGAGTGAAGAAGTATTACTGACCTGCTAAAGAAGACAAACTTTTTTTTTTTTTTTTTTTTAATATATATTTTGGAACTTGAGAAGCTTAGGAGAATAGTCCCGAAATGACGATGTGGAAAGGGTATTTGGACTGAGAAAATGCAGACAGAGAGTGTGATACAACCTGGCTCTGCTAGGGGAGCCGTCGGTGCGGGTAGAGGTCCGAATCCGGGAGAATGAAGGCAGAGGTGACGTCGTCGGGGATGTTGTTGGAGAAAGAAAGAGCCTGGTATGTTTGAACGTCGATGGTTGTGGTGCGGGTTGACTGTTGAGTTTCGGAGGAGGAACGCTGAAGTAAGGATACGTTTGTGATGCTTGGCTGAGAGGTTCTGGAGGATCGTGGTGATCCGAAGAGTCTGGTGCTCGGGTGGAGATTTGAGCCGGCGTCTGAGATGACTTCACCGGAGATCGTGGATGAGGAACCGGACTTTGAAGGACTAGCTGGGCGGCTGAAAGGGATCCGTCTCTCTCTGGGAGGCGGCGGTGTCCCGGGAGAACGAGCCTGAAGTCTGGCGTCTCTTGGCTTCTTGGTTCGTGGAACAGGAATGCTGGAGGTGAAGGGCGAACCTCGGACTGATGTATGAATGGCGCCAATGAAGAGCAAGACAAAGATGAAAAGAGCGTGTGGCGTTTGCTTACTTGGAGCTTGGCTAATTGCTGGAAGAGGGAAAGAAATGATCGCGGTGGATGGAATATTGAAGAACATCGTCTGAATCTGAAGAGAAGAGCTGAGTAGCGCCGTCGCTTTCGGTGGTTAGTTGAATTGTAGCTTGTAGTTGTAGCGGAAGTCACGGGTCTGACGTTTGACAAAACACGACAGACTGAGTTGAGTGGGTGAGCGGAGTATAAATAGGTTGCTTGATGAGTAGGAGGTGTGGTTTGGGCGTGGCCTTGCTCCTGAAACTAAGTCAACAAGTTAACTTCCATTTTTTATTTAAGTTCTATACTGCAGCTTGAAAAAATGCAACTACTTTGAGAAGTCTGGTTTGCTTCACGTATATTTTGCATGTTGCCTTTGACTGTCACTGGTGGGGAGAGACATTTCAGAAAGCTAAAGCTAATAAAAAATTTAAGCAACCTACTTGCATACTGTATGTGAACAGTTGCATGTAAAATTCACTAGCAGTAAATATTGTGCTAGTATCAACCAAAGAAAGCAAGGCAGCCTTTAAAAGTGAAGCTTTTTATGAGTCAAAAAAACTCAAAAAATGTAACAGCAGCTGTGCGGGGGGGCCTAATCTAATTTTTTGTCATGACTCACAATATTCCTGGCGGCGCCCCTGGCCAGACCAAAAGAGATGTGCTGTCCAGCAAATTCTGTGACCACTTCCAGTTTGGACCGAGCCTCTCTCATGCTGACTATAGGCGTGTGAGGTGGGGGGTAAACATTCACAGACAGAAGAAACAAAAGCATCTCTTCAGAGATGGCGAATAAGACTGGATCAGTGCTCGCAGAATAAATCCCATTCCATGTGTCCATCTTCCACTCCATTTGAATGAACAAAAAACAAAGATAATTAGTCTACTTCAATCAAAGCACAGACTGACCCCCAATCCAGAAGGTGCGGTTCACCTTCGGGAACCACACCCAGTCCAAACCCGTGGCCTGACATTTAGAGGAGCAGAACAGAACTAGGTCATCTGCAAACAGAAAAGATGAGACCCTGAGGTTGTTAAACCAGACTCCCTCCTCTTCACAGATATTCCCCCACAGCAGGATCCATGACAATTGTTGCCATTTAAATATTTTATTATTTTTTTTTAATTAAAAGATACTTAACATAGGTCTTGTAAAACTACTCAAAAGTTCTGGGGAAAAGATGTCAATTCATTTAAAAAGTGTAAGGTTTCTGTAAAGTTCTTAAAACCCTATCTGTCAGTTGTCCGTGGGTATTTTCATAATAAAAATATAGCAGGAATTGTCCTTTGGGGAAGTGAGTTGGAGTCCCATGTAGCTTTTCTGGGTTCAATTCCCAGCAGAGACCAGTTACTGTCTATTAGTCTGGTAAATAAAGGCCACAACAAACCTTGAAACACATTTAGGAGTCCACCTAGATAAAAGTAACCAACCATGTCTTCTTAGTTCACTGGCCTGCTCTTTGGAATAGCACACATAGAAAGATTTTATAAAATGTGTTTTTGTTCAGTTGACTTATACTACATGGTGCCAGTTCACAAAATCTCTTCATTTCAGCTCAGTTTATTTATATAGCAGCAGTAACAGTAAATATTAATTTCACACATTTTACTTTAAAAAAACGGTCCACTCCAATCATACAGGGCAGATCCAGGGTCATTTAGTTATATTCCAGATTGAATTGACATGACGTCGGCTCCGCCTCCCTGCTGACATAGATCAGCCCTAATATTAAAGTATACTTTTTTTTACCAGGGAAACTATTTTTTTTTATATTAGACAATTAATTTAATTTCACATAATTATCGCAGTAGAAGTCATTTGTTTGTTAAATACTGATGTTTGTTGTGAATGAAGTATAGACTCATAGACAAACGAGGTAATTGGTCCAGGTTTTGTCTTTATCGAATGTTCAGAAACTACAGCGGCTGTGATGCGCTAAGACAAAGGTAAATAAAGGTAAAACAACTGAACAGGTGATCAACTCTAAACCACTCACACCTTTTTATTCTCCGTCTCTGTCATTTAAGCACACCCGTTGCCATGGCAACCGCCTGCGTGCAGCAGGCCAACCTGACAGTACAAACATAACATTCAGTCCGTTAGATTTTCAGATATTTTGTGATTATTAATAAGCCTCTCATGAACACAGAGGTGGTTGAGTAGTTAATTTTCAAATCTGCTCTGCTAGTTATTTTGATAATGGAACCAAAACACACAATTGCGCAACACCCTGCTGAAATTATGATTATTGTTGTTGGATCATTAATTTGAACACCTTTTGTTGATTTTTGTGTGGATGTTCTTTAATAAAATTAAGAACTTGATAAGCCAATCAGAGGACGTGCAGCTCTCATCCTCAAGTTCACGTTCAGTTTGTCACCTAATGCCGAGATCCACTCAAAACCTTCCATGATCGCGTGTTGCAGTCCTGCTCTAGCAAAGCACGAAGAGTTCAGAAACAATATGAAATGGGAAAAAAGTTATTAACTGATTATGTCGTGTTTTAGATTGTTCTTGAAAAACTCATCAGTCACGGCTGCACAGTGAATCCACTGACTTTATACAGTCTCTCTACTGCGTACCGCTAAATCTTTTAGGGGTTCGCAGTACCCGACCGTATCCCCCCTACTTTCATCCCTGCTTGTCAGAAACTGTGGAAAGCTACGGAAGAGGATTAGGGCCACTGAAAAAAAAAAAAAAAAACGTCCGATTTTTTTTTTTTTCTTGGTTGGTTAAAAAAAAAAAAAAAAAAAAAAAAAAAAAGTGGCCCAAAATTTTTTTTTTTTTTTTTTCAGAATTCAGAGGGGAAAAAAAAAAAAATCAGTGATCCCCGAAATTTTTTTTTTTTTTTTTAGAATTCACAGCGGGAAATAAATAAATAAATAAAAATTGACCCAGACAAGTAACCATCTTCAGATACATAGATGCGAGTTGTGGCGGACAGTTAACTAACATTTTGGAGAAACATGTCTGATTTAAGTGAGTTTTTACGAGCCAAAGGAGTTTTAGAAGCTTCCATCGCACTAATGGAAGAACAAAAGGTGAGTAAATCTAATGAGATAGTTTGGTCTCTAAATACGAATGGTTATGGATAGTTGTTAGCATGTTTGTTAGCTTACGCTGTTATGGGAATAAGCTGATTTACAATGTTAAATCAAACAGCTGAATAAAGGATGGAACAGCTGTTGATTGCTGGAATTGTCCCGTAAGTGTTTGATGCGTTTATTTTATTGTTCTTCTGTTTGAATGTTTTATAATGAAACTAAGGTTTAGCTGTATGTCAGCCACCTTCTAAATAAGATGTTGGCTGTGTTAAACGTTAACTTTAACGTTGATTTGCAGTGTAAATAATTGTCCTTTCTCATCTGTTTGTGTGCAGATTGACTGTGATGTCATATGTCTCATGGACGATGCAACACTTGAAAACTATCTCCCTTCATATGGAGACAGAATCGCTGTTTTCAACTACTGCAGAAGCAGTCAGCCATTGTCCAAAAGAAAACATGGACTTCTTCAAAAGCTTCGTGATAAAATGAAGAACAGAAAGGAAAGTCCAAAGGAGACGACACATGAAAGTACAAGACAGAAAAAGAAGCAAAGGGGAACACAAAAAATTGAGATTGGATGGGTACATAATGATGGAAAAACTACCAAACAGGTGAGAGCGAAGCAGGGAGGTGGCACTAGAAAAATGGAAATGGCCACTGATGCTGGATTAAAAGACCTTCTTCAAGAAGGAAAGACCCTTTTTTTCCTGATGGCACATCTCCTAAGGGACCTGAAACAGATTTTGAGTTTGAGGTTTGGGACTTTAAACAGAACCTCCTTACTGAAGACTCTAGCCTGACTATTGCCAAAATGTATGAAGCAGCAAGACTGTCAATGTTACGCTTCTACATTGCAACAAAACCAAAAGATCCAGAAGAAGATAACAGTGACACATCTGAAGTTGTATTTGTCTTGGAAAGCAGTAGCAGTGAATTTAATCCATTGCAGGTGGTTGAAGTCAGAAGTAATTCTGTTGAAGTCCTGCATAGTTCAGAACTTTTAGATGATTCAGAAATTACTTTTGGTCCCATTCTAGGTGCTGAGGAAGACACAGATGACACATTAATTTATGAGGGTTTTGTTGTTCCCCCAAGTCCAGCAAATCCAGAAGATGCAATCATGATCACTGTACGCTATGCTGACACTTTACAGGACCTTATTACTGCATTCTCTGATGACGAGATTATGAGAAAAACACTGAATGTAAAGCGCATACTTCCAGACAACACAGAAGAAGCAGGCACTGGCTCAGGATTACTGAGAGATGTTCTCACTTGCTTCTGGAATGAATTCTATGAACGATGCACCTTTGGTACAACAGTGAAAGTGCCATTCATCCGCCATGACTTTACTGCTGAAAAATGGAAGGCAGTTGGGCGAATCCTTTTGAAAGGTTACCAAGACTGTCAATATTTTCCAAATAAAATTGCAATCCCGTTTCTTGAACAAGTGCTTTTCAGTAATGTTGACAGCGATCTTACAGCACATTTTCTACAGTTTGTGAGCAGCCAAGAATGTGAAGTTTTGAGGGAGGCAGTTAAGAATTTTTCTGCTGTTGACCTTGATGATCTTGTGGAAGTTCTTGACAATTATGGCTGTAGAAAAAGAATCACTCCTGAAAGTCTTCCTACAATCCTTGATGAAATAGCTCACAAAGAGCTTGTCCAAAAACCAATGTTTGTCATTGACTGCTGGAGGGAGATCATCTACCCACACCTGTCCCTCAGCCCAGAGACACTGACCAAGCTGTTCTCAGACCTGGAACCAACTTCCAAAAAAGTCTGTCAGCTGCTGAAATTTGCTGTAGATTTAACTCCAATGCAAAAGGAAGTGGAGAATCATCTCAAAAGATTCATAAGAGAGCTGGATGACATTAAGCTTCAGAAATTTATGCGATTTTGCACCGGATCTGATCTTATTGTAACAAACTGTATATTTGTGGAATTTCAAGATATGTCAGAGTTCACAAGAAGACCTATGGGACACACATGTGGAAGTACTCTGAAAATAGCAGATAGCTATGAAAACTTCCCAGATTTTCGTTCTGAATTCAATGCAGTTCTTGAAAACAATGTCTGGGTAATGGACATTGTTTGATTCATAGTGCAATGCACTACTTTTGAAATGTTCAATCAGAGTAGAGCAGAACTACAAAGAAACATAAAAATATGTATTTTGAATGGAGAGAAAATATTCCTGTTTAAAAGAAATTGATAGAAGTTAGCTGTTTCTGTTGGAAGCTCAGTTTTGGCTAAGAATATTCAAGTTTATTTTATTATCCCTATAATTTCACATTATACAATGAAGTTTCCACAAAACTAATGAATAACTGTTTACATCCAAAAGCATCTTGACTTGATCTAACATCTCCAGCTGCTGGATAAAAACCTTCAACGGTAACAAGAAAATTATTATTAGAGATCTATAAAAATATAATAAAACTTGCTTTTAAGTTTACTTTAATAGAACACAAATGACAGTTTAGTTAAATCACAAACTCTTTTGATAAGGAGTAAGACTTATAAATTTGTTTTTTAGTAATTGGGTCTAGAATAGATGTGGAATAAAACAAGAAATTGATTTATATTAAAACTTATGGGTCAGTTCGTTTAGACTTTTTATGTCTGAAAATGTTTTTCATTTTCAACACACATCTGTTAATGAACGTTCAGGTGTTAGTCTTTTGTGTTTGCTGTTGTATACCAAAGTACAATAGAAAAATATTGTTCAACATTTTCCTTAATTTTATAAATGTTTTTGTCACTAAGTACTGTATATTTGCTGTTCACCTGTCATCAATCAAGCTGTGAGATTGTTTCACTATGTTTTTAAAGAAATCCACTTGTTCCTAATGTTATAAAACTACAATGCAGTGCAAAAGCTGATGTTATTTGATCAAATTCAAGCAAAATAGTCATGTTCAGAAATGAGCAATTGATCTAACAAACAAATGTCCTTGTCGACAAGTTATGGGTTTTTTGTATTTTATCAGCAATTAGCACTTGTTCGATCTCTGCGTCTGAGATGACTTGTTATTTTTGATACCACAAAAGCAACAGTGTTCATGATCTTTTATACTAACTTACTGGTGTATACAAGGTTATTTTCAATCTGAAAGTTTGTTTTAAAAGTTAGGTCATTCTAATGGCCATGTTGTTAGGATTAGCAAAACAAATGTTTTTTGTAATATTTTGCTAATAAAATGTAACTTTGCCCAATACTTTTCTGTTATGGTTTCCAATGTGTAAATTAAGCTCATTTTTCATTTGAACAGGTGTAATAACCAAAAGTGAATTTACTGAATTTGAAGAAAGTTATAAAAACTATAAAAAATGTTCTCACATTTTCTGGAATTTAGCAAATACAACTTTTTAAATTATAACTAACTTAAAAATAGAGAAGTTGGGGTGGTGTGGTGGAAAAGCACAACCCATGTATGGAGACCTCAGTCCTGAACGTGGACATCACAGGTTTGAGTCCTGGCCTGGTGAGCTGTGTTGTGTAGCTTCCTTTCTCTCATTACTGGCTTTCCTGTCTGACCACTCTTAAAGGAAGAGCAAATAAAACTATAAACAGGAAAGGTTTGGTCTTATCTAACTTCACAGAGAGAAAACAATTGGATATGACTTTTTAGCAAGAATTCCTAAATATCTGTTATCAACTGTACTATGCAAACACTTGAACAAAACAATGAAGTTTATTTGTATTTGACAGAAAACAGGTTTATAAATTTATGACATTCTTTTTGATGTGTGGCCATTTTGATCACATCTCAAATATACATTGTCAATATCTTTAACAGAACAGCATTGTGTTTGAAGAAAAATACATTTTTCATGAAGTAAGATATTCATTTAACACTGAAAGTTGCTAAATACTTTGAAGTATTTCTTCTCTTAACCTTATATACAAATCAGCGGCAATAAGCAGATCTCTTGGTGGCTCCCAGTTGTTTTCTACCATAAGCAGACAACAAAGTTCAAAGACTGTTTCATCACAGGGATATTGGCCTTTTGGTGTACATTCTTCCATACACACATCAACCTCCTCCATAGAAACCGGTTTGAGTCTATCCTCAGCCCTGTGCAGCTCTGGAAATGAGAACATCACCACTGGTCGACCCGATGCTGCACCTCCACTTGCCCGGATTTTGTGTGAGTTCCATGTGTTCACAACATCATCCAGGTCATCCTGCATGAAATTGTCACAGTATAAATGTATGAAACTAAATATGTAATGGTAGCTTTTGCTAAAGATGAGGCTTATATTAATATATACGTAGAAAGTGACCTCTAATTAAAACCAAGCAACAAGAACAAAATGGCAATTCTAAAACATTTTATTGTGTGTGAAATTATTCCTCAATCTATTGTAAAATTATTAATTATTGGATAAAACTTATTTCTGAACCTATACCCAAGGAAGTGTAGGGGAACAGATTCCCAAGTAATTTCAACCATTTTGCATAAAAACTAATGTGCTTAATGGTTATGTGCTGAGAAGGTGCTGTTATGTAAACTGGTAAAATAATATATAAAAGAAGAGCTTTTATTATTTCTGGTAAACATACCAGATTTGCTTTTAATACTTTTTAAAACAGAGACATTATAGTGAACCAGTAAACACTTTTACCTGAATAAGATTAAGAAAGCAGAATTGGATAAGGCTTTTATCCAAAAAGTCTCCTGTAAAGTGACCATCATCCAGAAAGGTTTGAAATAAGTTCATCCAAAACTGTGCACTCTGTTTGCGGAGGGTCGACCACCAGCCTTCTATGCGCTGGTTGGATGTACTTCTTCCATAAAGGAAACTTTTGTCCCCTGCAAAACTGTCTGTGTGGTTTTGCCGCAGAAATATCTGCATTTGTTCAACACAAATGTTTTCTGTACCTCTGTCAGCACGAATCCTCTCTGGACATCCGTTGACGCATGAAACTGTTTTCAAATAATAACTTGCAATCAATTTGGGGTCATTGTTTGTGGTATAAGCCTCCATCCATAAAACATGTCGGCTAAAACCGTCTATACAACCACTGATAGCAATACCATAAGGTTTTAGTTTATCATAGCCATCCATGTGCCAGAGAGCATTTGGTCCTCTGCAATTGTACTGACGTCTTCTCAACCGTCGTGTTCGTCTCAGTTCCACACCTTCTGGATCCAACAATTTGATTAAATGTCTCACAGTGTCTTGTGACACCACAAATCCATGTTGAACCGCACGAAGATGTAGCCACCGATAACCTTGCATTTGTCCATTAGTCATTATTTGTTGTTGGACAAAGGCCAGCACTTCTTCGAGGTCGGACTGATTCTTTCTTCTAAACAGCCCAAGTCTTCTGCAAATTCTTTTTAGAGTTCGATTACTTAATATAGTATGATGACTGTGCGCTAAAATATGAAGGATTTCTTTGTTACTTAAAGACAGTCTGAAGTAAAGCTTAATGATATCATCCAAATCTGACATTTTCTAGCTTCTTTCACTTTAAGAAGGGAACAGTCTTTAGCAGAAGTTGAAAACAGCAATTCCATCTCCATAATTTTCCAGCTTTGCTGCAACATCACAGTCAATCTGCACACAAACAGATGAGAAAGGACAATTATTTACACTGCAAATCAACGTTAAAGTTACCCTTAATAATGTAATTATTAGGTCCCTGCTTAAAGCAATTTACTGTTTTCGGGAGAATTACAATAATAGCAGCAGTTAATGTTCAATCCTCTATTTTACTGAAAAAGAAGAAGAACTATATACAGTAGGTTAACATGCAAGTATAAAGACAGATTTGGAAATATACAGTCTATTTAAGGTAAAAGGTATCATGCATAAAAACACACAAGGAAATATTAACAGCTCCTTTTTTATTACAAAAATTAAACATCACATTAAGTTTGATTTAGTTAAATGAAGCCACCATTTCCACACCTGTAGTGTAGCTCAGAGTGACATGTAATGTCAGTCCTGAGGTGACACATCACATGGTGCAGGAAAATGATTCTGTGATTCTCATAATGTAACTTTTTTAAACGCCGTAACACAAACATTAAACAAAATAGCATAAATATGCACTTTAGTTGGTGTTGGCAAATATGGTGAAGGGATCCTACGATCAGATCTACAGCCGATCTACAGATCGGTGGCTGTATGACTTGCACCAGATCGATGCAAGTCATACATTTTCCATTTAAATATATGCATATATAAATGTTTCTGTCCTCCACTGAACTAAAAGTCGTACAGTTTAACACAGCAAACATCTTATTTAGAAGGTGGCTGACATACAGCCAACATTAGTTTCATTATAAAACATTCAAACAGAAGAACAATAAAATAAACGCATCAAACACTTACGAGACAATTCCAGCAATCAACAGCTGTTCCATCCTTTATTCAGCTGTTTGATTTAACATTGTAAATCAGCTTATTCTCATAACAGCGTAAGCTGACAAACATGCTAACAACTAGCCATAATCGTTCATATTTAGAGACCAAACTATCTCATTAGATTTACTCACCTTTTGTTCTTCCATTAGTGCGATGGAAACTTCTAATACTCCTCTGGCTCGTAAAAACTCACTTAAATCAGACATGTTTCTCCAAAATGTTAGTTAACTGTCCGCCACAACTCGCATCTATGTATCTGAAGATGGTTACTTGTCTGGGTCAATTTTTATTTATTTATTTATTTCCCGCTGTGAATTCTAAAAAAAAATAAATAAATTTCGGGGATCACTGATTTTTTTTTTTTTTTCCCCTCTGAATTCTGAAAAATAAAAAAAAAAAATTTTGGGCCACTTTTTTTTTTTTTTTTTTAACCAACCAAGAAAAAAAAAAAATCGGACGTTTTTTTTTTTTTTGCAGTGGCCCTAATCCTCTTCCGTAGAAAGCAGAATACAATTTATTATATTTCCAAAACCAAAACAGAGTCTGGAATAACGCAAGAAATGGATGATGGACTGCAGCACACCCCAAGTCCAGTTGAATGAAACTGATGGACGGAACCTACCAAGTTAGTCAGCACCACAGCTTACTGATGCTCCCTGATAACGACTCACGGTTGACGGCTAAGCGTCACATAAATTAAATTAAAATAACAAGCTAAACATCTAATTTCCAGATCAACAAGTGAAGTTATGCTGGATTTCATGCGTGTAGATTCCAACGTAGCTCTGGCAGCATGAAAACCAACTGCGCTACCTGCTGTATTGGCACGTAAACATCGTTTCTACTGTTTGTTTCGGAACATTTCCCTGAAGGCAGATTTTCACAAGTCAGTATTATTTAAATCATTTCTCACCCATTTTGTACGTGCAAAATGCGTCCCACAGCGTTCACACTCACATCCAACCAGACTTTGTGACCCTCATCAGGGGCGGATCTAGCGGGGTGGCAGCTGCCACCCCAAACGGGAGCCTTGCCACCCACTGAGCGACAATGAATCCAATAAATAGTTATGGCAAATCGAACATTAAGCGCATGAAACTCTTTTTTCCCGACAACACTGAATGCAACACAATGTAACCTGACACCTACTGGTGAGTAGGGGAAGTGCAGAGAAGGACAGAGACCAGCAGCATTGATGGATGTTACTGAACTGGACATTATGTGATTTATCGTAAGTCACACATGCAACATTTCTGTCCATTGAGTCAAGAATATCGGTGGTCAGGAAAATACTACAATCAGCAAAGAATCAGAACAACGGACCGATGTTTAGCAGTTAATTCAACCATAGATGATGGTAATAAGGGCTTCAGATGCAACAGGTGAGGGAAAAGTTTTAATTTAAAGAAAAGATTGAACAAGTGAGCAGTGAGTCAGTTATTCTAGCCTAACTGTTGTTAACCTGCTACTGACTTTGATAACCTAACATGAGCTGCGCAGTTCGGTGTGTTTTGGTTCCGTTGGCACTAAAACAGGTTCAAACCCGCCACCAAGTCATCAGTAGAGCAGCTGGTTAAATCAGCTAATCAACCACCGCTGAGCTCAGGAGAAACTTATTAATAATCACAATATATACATTAAGCCTGACAGACCGGATGTTCTGTTTTAGTGTTTTTGATACTTTTTTGTGTGGGAAATGTTTGTTTTTTGGTGTTGATTCCGCTGATCGGTAATTTCTGCTTTATCTGCTCGTTGAGCTGTTGTTTCTCGGTTACCATGGCAACGGGTCCGTAAAGCCGACATACACACAGAGAGAGAAAAGGGGGAATAAAAGTGGTTGGAGCTATTTTTTCTTTAATTCTTTATCCATTTGAATTTTGTTACTTTATTCTTAAATTTATATTTTTTGTATTATTTACAGAGTTTATTTGTAGGTTGATAATTGTTGATTTTATGTATTTTTTTTTATTATTATTTTCTTGTTTATTTTCTAAATTTAGACAGGAAGTAATGTGGGTCAGTCCACTTTCTATAAGTCCAGGGGCCTGAAGGACCAGCAGGCATTTGGGTTTGGGGCTGATGGTTTTTATGAGTGGTAGCATGAGAACAAATGAAAGTTTGATCTTTGTAATTGTTGGTGAAAGAGGAAAATAAATCACCAAGAACAATTTATAAGTTTGGACATTGAACCATGTTTTGCCCGTGTCTAGAAACTTGACCCCAGTACCTCAGTAGTGGCTGGTGGAACTTTAATTGGATGTTTGGCTTTGCAAACAGTCAGAAGAGGTTCAGTCTAGTTTGGTTCTTCACCTATTTATCAGCTTTATTGTAGCTTTATTGTGGCTCATTGCAGCTGCTGCAATTCCTAAAAACAAGTGACAAAAACTGAGCTAATCCCCCGTGTTCTCAAAACATGGTGATATTTATAACAGTCGTCAAACTGCGACTCCTACAGCATATTTAAAATAAAACGATTGATCAATATAAGTAGATATTCACCCTTTCTTGTATCTTGACAGAACTAACAGAAACTAAACTGTTTATAGATTTATATCATGGAGAATTGATCAAACATCAGTTTTCTAATCTTTATTTTAAGTCATATTTAATAGATATATCTAATAATAAATGATGGCGCTACTAATTTTGTGACAGATTTCTCCTTGTCCTGTATTGGGATAAAATGGTTTTCTGAACACAATGCATGTCAATTGATATGCGTATCAATAATGCATATCAATTAGCAGGAGTATGAAAGACGTGAAAATAATTAACTATACACAGTAAAAAAAAATTCCGTAAAAAAACAGGAAAATGTACTGGTAATTTTCTACCAGTACATTTCCTGTTTTTTTACGGAATTTCCAGCAGAATTTTTTCCGTAATTTAACAGATTCTTTCCCGTAATTTAACAGCTTTTTCTGTTAAATTTTAAACATATAAAACTGTTAAATTACGGAAAAAATCTGTTGAATTACGGAAAAAATTCTGCTGGAAATTCCGTAAAAAACAGGAAATGTACTGGCAGAAAATTACTAGTACATTTTCCTGTTTTTTTACGGAAAATTTTTAACTAAAATATTGTTAAATTACAGGAAACTTCTGACGGAAATTCTGTTAAAAAACTGAAAATATCCAGGTAAAAAGTTACCAGGACATTTTGGGTTTTTTCTTCCAGAATTTCCATCAAAATATTTTCCATAATTTAACAGTTTATGCCAAATATACCATACCAAAGTAGCACATGCAAAGTGATATAAAAATAAAACCATTCGGCAATTTGCACATTTTATTTAGCAATTTAAGACCATAAATTGACATCATCTAGTCTTGATAACTAACCTTTGCTATTATACATTAAGAGTTAAACATATTCTTGACCTTGCTAATGTTTATCTTCTGTACATCACAACTAATTTATTGCATTTTACTATACAAATTTGAACATATAAATTAAATGTAAAGCAATCTTGACTAGTCTTTATAGTCAAACAGTTTTGTTAATTACTATAAGATGGAACATACAAAAAAATTGCTTTGGAACATGAAAATCATAGTTGTAAACAGGACCAACATACTTCAAAATAAATGCTGAAAAATAAATGAAATACAGGTATAAATATTTAGCTAAAAATCAAATACATAAACCCAACCTAATGCCAACGACAGTGGAAGACACTGGATTCATGAGATTTGCTCTCATTACCTCTAGTCGCTGTGAACAGAAAGCAAAACAGTCCATCTTGTGTTTATGTTCTGCAAAAAAAAGGCTAATCCAACTTTTAGGTCCAGTTACCAAGAGCTTGAAATATTCTCTGACCAGTTCTTGAGCTTCACAAAGGTTCTTCATGCACCAGGTTTGATGAGATGATCAATCACATTTAAACTTCAAAAGGCTCAAATTTTCCATGGATTCCCAGTCATTCAGTTCATTAAAGGACTTGAATGCAAATGTAGTGGTATAGAAATATAGTAATTCCACAAATAGTTTCCAGGTGAGGAGTTCCGGTTCTGAAGGTGGTCGTGGTGTATATAAGGGAGCTGAACGCTCATTCAGGGTGTGTCTCTTTGTTCTCCCACTGTGTGGTTTGCGTCCGGTGGACTCTGGCAGCGGAAAGTAACAAGTTGCTGGCTGGTGCGTGTTGCGCTGATCTGGTGGTAAAAACGCCTCAGCGCTGCCCTCCTCTTCCTCGGTCTGCGAGTGTGTGTGTGTGCGCGTGTTTGTGAATCGGCAGTCCCCACAGTTGGACCATTGCTGCTCTGTCGACGTACGTTTCTCGGATCTGTGCTGCTTTGCTCTGCTTGGTCTACGTTCATCTCCTGGATTCTTGACGCGACTGTTTTTGAAGTTGGACCGCGGCGGCGTTGTCCGCCTTCATTGAAGCGTTTGGGGCAGCGGCGCCCGTCTCATCTCCCGCTGTGGTGTGACAAGAGGGCCACACCGGGTCCTGATGTTTTAATTTGTTATCTGATTTTTATTTCTTTTGTTCACAGCCCCTTGTTTTTCTTTATTTAGCTCGGGCTGATATTCATTTTTTATTTTTTTAACTGTTTGGGTTTTTTTTTGCTTGCAGCTCCCGAGGTCCGGTGGCGGTGTCTGTGTGGTGACGGCGTCTCCCTCGTTTGTGTGCTGTGATTCTTGAGTTTGGGTTGTCTCACTGCGTCTGGTGTTGAATGGTTTTTTTTTGGTTTGCGGTGTTTGGTGGATGTCGTCCCCATAGCGCCCCTTCTGGCCGGTAACCTCAGTTGCTGCAGCTTTTCTAGTTTCTTTTGATTTATTTGGATTGATTTGGTGTCATTTTAAAAATAACTTGTTTTTAAAACGAACATTTTTAAAAGGGAATTTAATAAAACTTATTTTATAATTGTGAACTGTCTCAGATGTTTTAAATCCTCGCATAACCGAACCTGTGCGCCTCAGACAAGAGGTAATATTCTCTGGGTGAAATTCCCAGGGTGGCGTTGTTGAGCAACCTATTGGAACTAAAATCCCACAAAACCTGAACTTCCATCTAGTGTTGCCACATTTTTGGCGTTGTCGGCAGGATTATGCTTTTTATGAACATCTGAGACCAGTATCTGTGTTCAATATTTGTGTTTTGTGTATTTTTTTTCTCTTTTTTTTTTCCTTTTTTTGTGTGCAGATTGGCGACAGATCCAGAGACAGAGCAGCAGTGGTTCTATGTAGAGCTTCAAAGTGGTGGGTGAGGTTTTAATAGTTTTAGGTGGTTTTTTTTTGTTTTTTTGCACCGCAGTAATAAGAAACCGCATAAGCTTGCGATAATGGAAGAAGAAATTCAGGAACTTAAGGACCTGGTAGCAAGCTTAAGAGCTGACAACGAGCAGTTGCGACAGGTTAGCTTAAGTGCCCAGCCGTCCACTTCTTCGGCATTGGCTAATGCCCGTCCTACGCCCAGTCTCCCTGTAACAGAGAGACTGATTTTTGTACCTAGAGATAGGAAATGCCCCATCTTTAGAGGAAGGACAGGCATAGGATTGAGTGAGTGGATGGAGGAAGCAAAGGTGTGTATGAGAGCGCGACATTTATCTGTGGCTGACCAAGCATTTTCCTGTTCGATCACTTGGATGGAGAGGCTAGGAATGAAATAAGGTATCGCTCCAGTGCAGAGAGGGAGGACCCTGCTAAAATATTTGCCATCTTACAGGAATTATATGGTTGTTCAGAGTCGTATGTTGCTCTGCAAGAGGCCTTCTTTTCCAGGAGACAACAAGAGGGAGAGAGTCTTCAGGAGTTCTCCCTCGCATTAATGGATCTTATGGAGAAGGTAAAGCAACGCGCACCGGCTGGTATGTTAAATTCTGAGACGCTGCTAAGAGATCAGTTTGTTGAGCAGGTGTTGGATGGTTCCCTGCGTCGTGAGCTGAAGCAGCTGGTACGCGCAGGGCCGAACAGCAGTCTGCTTGACGTTAGGACTGCAGCAATCCGGTGGGAACGCGAAGGGGTACCTCATCCTGTGAGAAGTCGTAGCCAGTCGGTTCCTTCAGTTTATGGTGTCCAGTATGGGGTTCATGGCAGTCCGCAGGTAGCTCCTTTGACATCAGCAACAGAAATGAGTCAGATAAGAGAAATGCTAAAGCGCCAGCAAGAGCAGCTTCAGCAGCTTAGTGAGAGCATCTCTCAGCTGCAGAATTTCCGTCGCCCTAACCGTCCACCCGTTGCTGGCCCAGTTATCTGTAGGCGGTGCAATCAGCCTGGTCATTTTGCACGAGAGTGTGATGGCGTGCGTGCCCCTCGTCGAACCCAAGTTCAGTCAGATTCAGCTACTCGGTCCCATTCTGCTTCAGCAGCGGAAAACTAGTTCCCACCGAACTGCAGGGCCACAGTTTGGGTGGGGTTGCTTCTGGCTCACCAGCCGTTCTTGGAAATTCAGGTGCTTCTAACTTAATCTCAACATGTCCTCATGCAGACGTAATCATGGGTGGTGTAACAGTCAAATGTTTGGTGGATACTGGGTCGATGGTGTCCACGGTCTCTGAAAGTTTTTTCCGTCAGCATATGGACTCTTGGGGTTTGGATCGTCTCCATTCGTGTCATTGGTTGGAGCTTAGAGCTGCCAATGGTCTTAAGATTCCTTATGTTGGCTATTTGGAACTTGATGTACAACTCTGTGGCAAATTGATTCCCAACTGTGGTGTTTTGGTTGTACAGGACCCTTGTGGTGAGCCCCCAGCTAAAGTCCGAGGTGTTTTGGGGATGAATGTGATCAGGAAGTGTTACCAGGAACTGTTTGGGCTGCATGGTGTTGCTTGGTCTTCTGTGTCTGGTGTCTCTGAGGCACCCCAGTCAGTCATGAAGGCACTGCAGCAGTGTCAATCTGCCTACTTAGAAAAGCCTCATGGTTTTGGAAGGGTTAAGGTCAGGGGTAAAAAGGGCTGTCGGATTCCTGGTGGAGTCATGAAAATCGTGGCTGCCACATGCTCTGATGGGTACTCGGGTTCTACTGCTTTGTTTGAACCTTTAGAGTCCGGATTACCCTCTGGTTTGCTTGCTTCTCCTGCCTTGGTCCCAGTAATTGGGGGTACAGCTTATGTACCCATTATTAATGTTGGTTTGACTGAAGTGGTGTTATACCCCCGCACTGTGGTTGGCACGCTGAATGTCGTTAATGTGGTGAGTCTCCCTGCAGGAATTACTGAAGTTCCAGCAAAAGTAGCCACGATGGAGTGCCAGACGGCTTCAGTTAGTGTGGAACGGCAGGTGAAGGACTTGGATTTGTCTTCATTGTCTATGGAAGAACAAGGTCAGGTGAGATCATTGCTCCATCAGTACATGACAGTTTTCTCATCTCATGATGGTGACCTGGGCTGTACTAGTGTGATAGCTCATGACATTCCTTTGGTTGACAATGTCCCAGTTAAACAACGCTATAGGCGTATTCCCCCTTCTGATTATGAGGTGGTGAAGGACCATATCAACCAATTATTGGCTTCACAGATCATTAGGGAGAGTAGCAGTCCATACGCTTCTCCCATAGTCTTGGTGAGAAAGAAAGATGGAAGCATTCGAATGTGTGTTGACTATAGACAGTTAAACAGCAAGACACGAAAAGACTCCTTTCCTCTCCCACGGATAGAAGAGTCATTGGATGCCTTGTCTGGTGCACGTTGGTTTTCCACCCTTGATCTGGCTAGCGGGTACAATCAGGTTCCAGTTGTGGAAGCAGATCGTCCAAAAACTGCCTTTTGTACTCCCTTTGGGCTGTTTGAATGGAACCGGATGCCTTTTGGGCTCTGTAATGCGCCTAGCACATTCCAACGGCTCATGCAGCGGATCAACAGTGCCAATCTGTTCTGTTATATCTTGATGACATTGTTGTTTTCTCTTCAAGTGTGGACCAACATCTGGAGCGCTTGAAGGTAGTGCTGGATCGACTTCTACAGCAGGGGCTCAAAGCAAAGCTCAGTAAATGTTCCTTTTTTCAAAAAGAGGTACATTATTTAGGACATGTGATCTCTGGTGAAGGGGTGGCCACAGATCCTAGTAAAGTTGAAGTTGTAGCCAATTGGCCAACTCCCACTGAAGTTTCAGAACTTCGTTCGTTCCTTGGCTTTGCCAGTTATTACTGTCGTTTTGTGGAAGGTTTTGCAAAACTGGCAGCTCCTTTGCATAGAACTGTGGCTCAGTGTGGTGGTGCTAAGGGTGGTAAGAAATCAGATGGTGGACTTGCTGCACGTTGGACTGATGAGTGTCAAAAGAGCTTTGAAAGCCTGAAGGCTAAGCTAACAACAACACCAGTGTTGGCCTATGCAGATTTCACTCAGCCATTTATCTTGGAGGTTGACGCCAGCCATGGTGGCCTGGGAGCAGTCCTCTCTCAGATGCAAGGAGGTAAGGTAAGACCGATTGCCTATGCCAGTCGAGGTTTGAGACCCACAGAGCGAAACATGGCAAATTACAGCTCCATGAAGCTCGAGTTTCTGGCCCTTAAGTGGGCCATGACTGATAAGTTTAGAGAGTATCTGTTGGGGAACAAATGTATTGTCTACACTGATAACAACCCTCTCAGCCATCTGTCCACCGCTAAATTGGCTGCCACTGAACAGAGGTGGGCTGCTCAGCTAGCATCTTTTGATTTTGAGATCAAGTACCGGTCGGGTCGGAGTAACATCAATGCTGATGCACTTTCTCGCCAGCACCCACCTGGTCCACCAGATGTGAACGTCATGCTTCAGGGTACAGCTATGCCTAGAGCATTGCAGGAAGCTTTGGGGTTTGAAAAAGTTGAGGCAACTCAAGCAGTTGTTGCAGTTTTGCCACAGCATACTACTGCTGAACTTTGTGCTCTGCAGCAGGCGGATCCTGTTTTACAGGACGTGTTGGGGTTTTGGAGGAAAGGACAGCATCCCAGTCGAGAGGAGCGGGCCCAGCTGTCTTCACCCACATTGGTTCTGCTTCGGCAGTGGAACCGGTTTGTCGAGAGAGATGGAGTTCTCTATCGAAAGGTATTTAGATCTGATGGTGGTGATGTTGTGTTTCAGTTGGTGTTACCAAGTGTGCTAATTAAGGATGTTTTGACTCAAGTACACGAAGAACATGGTCACCAGGGAGTGGAGCGAACTTTGGCGCTCTTGCGTTCCCGGTGTTACTGGCCTCATATGGCCTCTGATGTGGCCCAATGGTGCCAGGCTTGTGAGAGGTGCCAGGTGGCAAAGGATGTCCACCCTAAAGCTCACAGCTACATGGGACATCTACTAGCATCACGTCCTAATGAAATCTTGGCTATTGATTTTACCACTTTAGAGCCCACTCAGAATGGGTTGGAAAATGTTTTGGTCTTGACAGACGTGTTCAGTAAATATACTGTTGCTGTCCCCACACGGGATCAGCGAGCGGCCACGGTGGCTAAGGTTTTGGTGTCTGAATGGTTTTACAAGTTTGGTGTTCCCGCTCGATTGCACTCCGATCAGGGTCGTAACTTTGAGAGTTCACTTATCCAGCAGCTGTGTAGCTTGTATGATATTGTAAAATCACGCACCACTCCATACCACCCAGAAGGAAATGGCCAATGTGAGCGCTTTAATCGGACGCTGCACAATCTGTTAAGGACGCTGCCTGTGTCTCGCAAACGAGATTGGCATGCCTGTTTGCCCCAGGTCCTTTACTGTTACAATACAACTCCTCATCAATCTACTGGAGAGTCGCCTTTCCTTTTGATGTTTGGTCAGGAACCTAGACTGCCCCTAGATTTCCTGTTGGGTAGAGTTGAGAGTCCAGTTGGTAGTTCTGTCCATGAGTGGGTCCAAGAGCATCAAGCTCGTTTGCAGGTAGCCTTTGATGGGGCTAGAGAGCACTTGAAACGTGCTGCAGATCGCCGAAGGCAGGCCCATGACACTCAGGTGAAACATCTGCCACTGAAGGAAGGTGAGGTTGTGTTTTTGCGTGACTTTACTGCTAGGGGGGCTCATAAGACCAGGGACCACTGGAGCTCTGTTAAGTACAAAGTGTTGAGGGCACCAAAGGAGGATGGCTCTGTTTACACCATTGCACCAGTGAATGACCAGACTAAAGTAAGACAGGTGCATCGTACCATGCTAAAGCCTGTGGTAGGTGTTGTTCCTCCTGATCATATTCCTTCTCCCAACTTGCCTCCTGTAGAAGAGGGACTGTCTGAGGATAACGGCCAATTTGATTATGATCTGTTTGTTTGTGAACAGCAACCCCTGGTGGTTGCTTCTGACTTGCCTTCTAGTGGATCACAGCTTCAAGCTGTATCCCAGGAACCGGGGTCACCATGTGAACCAGTTGTATCCGCTGAACCCTCTACATCTGTGACTGTCCCACCTGTCAGCTGTCCTGACCCAGTGGCTCTACGGCGCTCCACACGTCCAACTGCTGGACAACATTCTAATGTGCACCATCTTCCACGGCCAGCAGGAGACGTTCTCCCTGGAGGCTCTTCTACATCCATGTCAATTGTATCCGTTTTTAGACCTTGGAACTGATAGTTTTGAGTTTTGAATTTGCCATCGTCGGGTCGACGATGCAAGAAGGGGGGGTAGAATGTAGTGGTATAGAAATATAGTAATTCCACAAATAGTTTCCAGGTGAGGAGTTCCGGTTCTGAAGGTGGTCGTGGTGTATATAAGGGAGCTGAACGCTCATTCAGGGTGTGTCTCTTTGTTCTCCCACTGTGTGGTTTGCGTCCGGTGGACTCTGGCAGCGGAAAGTAACAAGTTGCTGGCTGGTGCGTGTTGCGCTGATCTGGTGGTAAAAACGCCTCAGCGCTGCCCTCCTCTTCCTCGGTCTGCGAGTGTGTGTGTGTGCGCGTGTTTGTGAATCGGCAGTCCCCACAGTTGGACCATTGCTGCTCTGTCGACGTACGTTTCTCGGATCTGTGCTGCTTTGCTCTGCTTGGTCTACGTTCATCTCCTGGAATCTTGACGCGACTGTTTTTGAAGTTGGACCGCGGCGGCGTTGTCCGCCTTCATTGAAGCGTTTGGGGCAGCGGCGCCCGTCTCATCTCCCGCTGTGGTGTGACAAGAGGGCCACACCGGGTCCTGATGTTTTAATTTGTTATCTGATTTTTATTTCTTTTGTTCACAGCCCCTTGTTTTTCTTTATTTAGCTCGGGCTGATATTCATTTTTTATTTTTTTAACTGTTTGGGTTTTTTTTTGCTTGCAGCTCCCGAGGTCCGGTGGCGGTGTCTGTGTGGTGACGGCGTCTCCCTCGTTTGTGTGCTGTGATTCTTTAGTTTGGGTTGTCTCACTGCGTCTGGTGTTGAATGGTTTTTTTTGGTTTGCGGTGTTTGGTGGATGTTGTCCCCATAGCGCCCCTTCTGGCCGGTAACCTCAGTTGCTGCAGCTTTTCTAGTTTCTTTTGATTTATTTGGATTGATTTGGTGTCATTTTAAAAATAACTTGTTTTTAAAACGAACATTTTTAAAAGGGAATTTAATAAAACTTATTTTATAATTGTGAACTGTCTCAGATGTTTTAAATCCTCGCATAACCGAACCTGTGCGCCTCAGACAAGAGGTAATATTCTCTGGGTGAAATTCCCAGGGTGGCGTTGTTGAGCAACCTATTGGAACTAAAATCCCACAAAACCTGAACTTCCATCTAGTGTCGCCACACAAAGCTGCTTCTTCACCTTCGTCTGCATCGTGAGTCGACCTCGTTCAGGGTTTGAGCCCAGAAAATCTATAAACAGAAAGACTGGATACTCAAGTTTAACACATAAACGCTTCATGTTATAAACATACTTTTTACAAAACGCTTCTAAATTACATTACAACAGCATCTCACCAGGCTCATCAGCGTCTCACCAATTTCTAATAGCTCTTTGACAAACAACATTGAGTAATTTTGATAAATTCTGACAGATAAAAAATCTACACTAGGAGTGAGTCAATTGCAGATTTCTGGCCAATCTTTAAAAATCTGACTTGTCAATTCTGATTTTGGCCGATACTGTTCGTCTTGTCTGAATATTGCTAAATGCAGAAAACATCAGTGGTTGGCAACAGTGGGGTGACTATTGATAACTGCAAACATGGAGACCTGACCTGGTGGGTCTATCAGTCAAACGTCTCTAACAGGAGAGGAAAGTGGTTGATTTTTAGATCTTTGCTGAAGTAGATAAGATCAGTGGATGAAATCACTTTCACATGTATTGGTGCATCACCAATATTCAAAATTAAGGATTTGGGTTAGATTTATTGGTGGAACCCTAACATACACAACACACAAATATTTTCTTTTGAAAATAAAAACGTACACAGATTTTTGCATATTTGTTAAAATAAAGTCACCATGTCATGATTTTATGTTATGAGACGTATAATTTGTGAAAATAAAAACTCCTTCACTCCCCCTGAGCTACTATTTCCATCTGAAGGAATCCATCACTCCCAACCAAAACCAACCAATCAGAGACAGGAGGATAGTCTTAACTTACCATTACAGGAAAACCGTTTCTCCACTGTCATCGGTGTCCATGCTAACTAGCCTTAACATTCATCCTTAAAATTCATGAGGTTCCTTAGCTGCAGCGTAGCCAAATGCAAGAGATCAGGGAGAAGTGGGATGAGCAGCACCACAAGAGTTTGTGATTGACAGCTAAGACCTGCATCCTGGCTCTGACTGTTTGAATCCAGTTAGCACTGGCTAACAGAAGAGCTACATTTTTTTCACAGATTATCTCTCATGCAATATCATGACACAGTGACAGCTTCAACAAATATGTAAAACAAAATATGTTACATAGTGCTGCATTAGACATTAGAAAAACGCATAATAAAACATTATGCCTGTTATTGTAGAAAACACCACACACTTCTTAATTTAAACTAAAGGTTTAACAGGTTGATGTTAAGAGAAGAAAATTACTCGTTATATCCTCTCTATGCACGGGTTCAGAAAAAATGCTGTGCGCAAGGACCGAGACCACGCAGAGACAACAGCGTCACAATAATCAACATTTATTCAAGACAGATGCAAACTATCACCAGAAAAGCACATCACAAAACATCAGAAAAACCTCAGAGCACAAACAACACATACACAGTCCAGTCACATTAATGTGACCATCTGTCAAAAGCCAGAATAACCACCTTTCGCAGAGCGAACTGCTACGAGACGTGCAGGAAGAGAGTCACTTAGGTCCCTGAAGGTCTTCTCTGGGATGTTGAGCCATGCCGACTCTAATGCCGTGGCCAGCTGCGCTAGATTACGCGGTTGAGGATCCATGGCGCGAACAACTCGATCGAGATGGTCCCACAGATGCTCGATTGGGTTTAAGTCAGGTGAGTTTGCTGGCCAGGGGAGGACGGTAAACTCATCCTGGTGCTCTTCGAACCACGCACGTACACTGGCAGCTGTATGGCACCTCGCATTGTCCTGCTGGAAGATGCCATCATCCTGAGGAAAAACAATGCGCATGTAGGGGTGGACATGGTCCGCAAGGACAGATGCGTACTTGTATTGATCCATCGTGCCTTCCACAATAATCAGTGAACCCAGAGAATGCCAGGAAAACATTCCCCAGACCATAATGCTCCCGCCTCCAGCTTGGACCGTTCCTGCAATGGTTGCAGGGTGGTTCCTTTCAGAGGTTTCACGCCTTATACGCCAACGTCCATCTGTCCGATGGAGCATAAAACGCGATTCATCTGAAAACGCTACCTGTCGCCACTCAGTGGACGTCCAGCTGCTGTACTGGCGTGCAAATTCTAGCCTTCGTCGTCGATGAACACCAGTCAGCATAGGTGCACGAACCAGGCGTCTGCTTCGGAGGCCCAGACGCAGCAATGTTCGCTGAATAGTGGTTTGGGAGACACTTGTGGTAGCCCCTTGGTTCATTTTAGTGGTCAGTTGCTCAACGGTAGCCCGTCTATCTGCCCGAACGCATCTCCGCAACCGTCGTTCGCCTCTGTCATCTATGGCCCGTGGTGCACCACATTTGCCACGTCGTTGATTTTGGACAGTCCCATTTTGCCATGCACGGTACACTTTTACCACGGCGGCACGCGAACAGTTCACAAACTCAGCCGTTTCGGAAATGCTTCCACCCTTGGCCCGAAAGCCAATGATCATGCCCTTTTGGACGTCGGATAAATCGCTTCGTTTCTGCATTACGCCAACGATTGAAATGTTTTCCGAAGCCCACACACACCCTTTATATACGCTCAACTGCACTGTGCTGCCACCTGCCTTCTGTGATTGGTTATTTAACTCTGAAGTGGAAAGTACGTGGTGGTCACATTAATGTGACTGGACTGTGTATATTTACCTGAGAAGAGGAAAAGACAAAAGATGGAATGACAAACATAAAGCAAGAACGTCCTTGGAGAAGTTGCAAAGAGCAAAATCTGATTTGTTACTCTGTGTGTAAAGTTTTATCCTCTTTTCTTTAATTTATTCAAATAGGGTGGAACTTTGCCCATCCAACCAGGACCTGTCTCTGACCCTTCCTCCAAATCCATTCTGTCCCTGTTGTCCAAGGAGACCTTCTCCTGATCTCCTGCTGATTTATGGCTTCCACCAGGACCTGGCTCCTTCCTGAGACCGGAATGTGGCCCTGCTTTGAAATGCTTTTCACAGATAAGATTGTTTCCCTCCTGTGGTTTTATAACCTGCAACCAGGTTTTATAAATGCATTTATCTGTGACCTTACAACCTCAGGCCCTGCATCTGAGCTTACTGACACAAAACTCCTAATTTTAAGTAAAAGATAAAGCTAACTCAAACACTACAAAAATGGTTATATTTTCTAAATGCTAGAAACGATTATATTTCCTCAACATTGAGTAAAACAAAAACAGATGTAAACACCTATTATAAAGATGCCTAGTTGGTTTCCAGGAAAGGTTCAGGAGTGTCTGGATGCAGCTGTTGGAGAGAAAACAAAATAACCATAAGGACAAGGAAATATAAACACCAAATCATGCAAGTCGTCCAATAATTAAATCAGTTTTTGTTTTTTTACAATAAAATGAAATAATTTGTTCTGACAACAGATTTAGAACAGTACTATTTATATAGTTTTTAAGCTAAGCTTCAATAACCGATAATGAGTTTGCAAGCAAGGATTTCAGTAAAAACACCCAATTGGATTTTTTTTTTTTTGCAAACGTCACTTTTATTTACTTTCAGTGATGTTTGTTCCTATTTCAGAAACAGGAAAATTAACTATCTGTATGTACAATCCACTGACTTACAATGTATATGAGGCAAGAAGCTTCTGACCCACTGCAACAGTTTATCAACCAAACCTGATCCCAACATGCCTGATTACAGCACCGAACTGACGTTTCCTTCTGTGCTTCCGGTTCTGTTTAGGATTCTGCTCATGCTATTAAAGGTTTTAACCACAGTGCAAAGCAGCATCAGTATCCATGTGGACCAAACATGAAGGGAAACCTGACCAATTCATGTTACCCAATGTAATAGGCTAACATAACACCGCCACTTTCTGGACATAAAATTATCACGTTTTAACGTGATACGTATCACGTTTTAACAAGATAGTATCACGTTTTAACAAGATACTGTTAAGAGAAAGAAATAATCCAAACTTTAAAACCTTTTGACTTGTGTATTTCCTCCTCTGCCCGGATCCATTGAAAGTGATCATTGAATCAGCTGAACTTACAAGACAAGACAACTCGGTTTCCACGTGCAAAGGCATAATGACATTTATTAAACCAAACAACAAATGAAACTAACAGAACTAAATACAACAAAGAATATTCACCTCATCCGACAGACCTCACTCACACGACAATACAGAGAAAACCTCCCAACCGCGTTGGGTGTTCTCCCCGGAGATCCATCACGATCTGAGGATTCAAAGTTCCCGGTCCCCCTCTTTAAGCGGGTGGGCGTGTTTTCCCTTCGACGCAGTACAAACTTAGGGAGTGTTGTTGGCGAGGTTTCATTTTAAGAACAAGTAACAACATTCATTTTACCTAATTATTGAAGTCATGGTTAAATTCTACAACTAGCTTATTTTAAATATATTTTCTTAACAATACGTATCACGTTATAATGTGATACGTATCATGTTTTAACAAGATAGTACCACGTTTTTTCAAGATATCACGTTTTAACGTGTGCTCGAATTTTTTTTTTCTGCGTGATAGCAATGCGCTTCCGTAGATCTGTCTTTTGGACTTCGGTTGGATTAAGAGATGGAGTTACCTTTCTGCCACCTCCCTGGTAAAGTAAAATAAATAAAAACATATGTTAAGTATAATTTACATGATTATTATTATTCACCGAATTTCACCTGATTGTACATCATTACAAAAAGGTGACGTGAAAAATAATGAAATTCAAAGCTTTATATTTTATTTTGGAAAGAGGAAGTCTTTTATTTTGAAGAATGCTTAACAGGATCTAGTTTTGTCTTTTGCCACTATCTAGCCTTCTGTTGATTTCGGTTGCTTGGTTACGAACAGCTGTTGCCGTTGTTCAGCAACTGTACTGTTAAAAAAGAAAATCTGAACATCAGATGTTCAGCAAATCCATCTGAGCCTCGGTTATAATCGCTCTTTAGCCATTTCCCGAATCAGAAGCTACAATCTGAAGGCAACTGCAGCTTCGACCCAAACAGTCAGGAACGGCCCACAGCTACAGGACCGAACTGACGTTTCCTTCTGTGCTTCCGGTTCTGTTTAGGATTCTGCTCATGCTATTAAAGGTTTTAACCACAGTGCAAAGCAGCATCAGTATCCATGTGGACCAAACATGAAGGGAAACCTGACCAATTCATGCTACCCAATGTAATAGGCTAACATAACACCGCCACTTTCTGGACATAAAATTATCACGTTTTAACGAATTTTTTTTTCCTGCTTGATATCAATGCGCTTCCGTAGTTCCAGGGTCGGGTTAGCGAGCTTGAAATGTCTTCTGACCAGTTTTCGCGCTTCGCGAAGGTTCTTGTTCCCATGATGCAATGCGTAAAATGGAAAATACGGTACAAATACCTGTAAAACTAAAAAAACGGAACATTCCTTCAAATTTATACGGTACATTTACCCGTTTTTTTACAGTTTTTTTTACAGTTTACATTAATAAATTGTATTTAAGCCTTGGTGCTACATGAAGCTGATTTTGAAACAAAGCAAGTTAAAAACAATATTTTGTATTGTTATATACTGCCACCCCTGAAAAAGTCCCTGCCACCCTCTTGCCACCCCATAAATATTTTTCTAGATCCGCCCCTGACCCTCATTATTTTTCCTCTTGGGCTTTATTGTTCATTTCTCCGTTATTTCCTGCTAATAACCTTATAAACCTGACATAGGAATAGTTAGAGAATTTTCTTGCCCGCCGTCTTTGCCTCAGTGCTGATTTATAAGACAAAAATAACTCAAAAAATGTCTCTGGTAACACATCCGTTAGTCTGCCATAGTAACAGTTGGCTTGTCTGAGGACAGCTCTACTTCCTGAAGGGGGCGGGGCCAGCGTCACGTCAATTGTCATTCCATTTGTATTTTTCTACATTCACAACCACAGGATGACTAAAACCTTTCTGGGTTGAATGAGCTAAAGCAGATACAGGAAGTAGGATGAAAAGGATAATATTGTCACAAATCTGTGCTATGCAAATCTATAAAGGAAGGTATTGTGTGATGAGGGACTATAATGTTATTCCCTCATTAAAAACATACCTGGAGTGTTGCTTTCATGCATGTTTGAGGAATGCATGAATCTCAAAGACAACCATTTTGGGGTGCCTAAAGGCTAAAGCACTGTGTACAGGTGCTGGTCATAAAATTAGAATATAATGAAAAAGTAGATTTATTTCAGTAATTCCATTTAAAAAGTGAAACTTGTATATTATATTCATACATTACATACAAACTCATATATTTCAAATGTTTATTTCGTTTAATTTTGATGATTACAAATGACAACAAATGAAAATCTCAAATTCAGCATATCAGAAAATTAGAATATTACTGAAGACCAATAAAGCATGAAGCATGAAGTGCTCTAAAACTTCCTGGTATGTGGCTGCATTGACCCTGGACCTCAGAAAACACAATGGACCAACACCAGCAGATGACATGGCAACCCAAACCATCACTGACTGTGGAAACTTTACACTGGACTTCAAGCAACGTGGATGAAGTGCCTCTCTTCTTTTCCTCCAGACTCTGCGACCTTGATTTCCAAAGGAAATGCAAAATTTACTTTCATCAGAGAACATGACTTTGGACCACTCACCAGCAGTCCAGTCCTGTTTCTCTTTAGCCCAGGCAAGACGCTTCTGACGCTGTCTGTGGTTCAAGAGTGGCTTGACACAAGGAATGTGACAGCAGAAACCATGTCTTTCATACGTCTGTGTGTGGTGGTTCTTGAAGCTCTCACTCCAGCTGCAGTCCACTCTTTGTGAATCTCCCCCACATTTTTGAATGGGTTTTGTTTCACAATCCTCTCCAGGGTGCGGTTATCTCTCTTGCTTGTACATTTTTTTCGACCACATCTTTTCCTTCTCTTCGCCTCTCTATTAATGTGCTTGGACACAGAGCTCTGTGAACAGCCAGCCTCTTTAGCAATGACCTTTTGTGTCTTGCCCTCCTTGTGCAAGGTGTCGATGGTCGTCTTTTGGACAACTGCCAAGTCAGCAGTCTTCCCCATGATTGTGTAGCCTATAGAACTAGACTGAAAGACCATTTAAAGGCCTTTGCAGGTGGTTTGAGTTAATTGGCTGATTAGAGTGTGGTACCAGGTGCCATCAATTTTGAACCTTTTCACAAGATTCTAATTTTCTGATATGATGAATTTGAGATTTTCATTTGTTGTCATTTGTAATCATCAAAATTAAACGAAATAAACATTTGAAATATATGAGTTTGTATGTAATGTATGAATATACAAGTTTCACTTTTTAAATGGAATTTCTGAAATAAATCTACTTTTTCATTATATTCTAATTTTATGACCAGCACCTGTATTTACCCAAAGCTCCTCCGTAGAGCTGCAGTCTCCAGCCATCCGCCTGCTCCTCCCCCACTCAGCTCCTCCAAACTAGCCAGCAGCACAAGAGACAGAGGCCAATTTCAAGGCACCAAATTATGAAGTAAAATGTATTTTAAGTCATATTTTGGCACATTGTGTCATATATAGCATGTGACTGGGCAATAAATGACACTTTGTGCCTGAAAAATACATATTATTGCCCGCTATATTCACACCATGTAAAAAAAAAACAGCAGTTTTGTATATGACTGACCAACTCATACAAGCTAAAAACCCTGAATCTAAATAATTTTTTTTTCAGTTCCTAAACATTACCATGAAATTGAAACTATGTCACCTCAGCCCCTAAAGATAACCATACAATTAGGTCACAAACACAGAACAGGTTTCCTTTCTAAATTACATTTGATCCACCTCTTCAGTCACACTATGCTCAGGTGGGTTTTTCTCTGGTCCTTTAAGACTGGTGCTATATAAAACTTACCTTAATTGATCCACTGTTCAGTCAGAAAGTCTGGATCAAGTCCTGCCTATAATGAAAAAAGTGCAATAGCTGTAGGTCTGGAGCCTCTCGTTAAGGTTTCACCTTCAAACTAGTCTTGGCTGTTTAACACAAGCTTAGCTCAATCCTGACACAGCAGTCCTCTGACAGACAGTCTCTGATGACCTCTGACCATTGACTACCCAGGTGAAAAAAAGTATACTTTAGTATACCAAATTTTAACATAGTTTACCATACTTTTATGGATGTACCTAAAGTGTACTATTTTGGAACAACTAATTTTGTGCTTAGTATACTTTAGTAGTATTGAAATAGTATTAAATTAAAACTAATAGTATATTTTAGTATACTATATGTACTTTTTTGGAACAACTTCAAGTATACTTAGTGTACTTAAAGTATACTTTTTAAATACTGTATCATATTTCAGAGCTTTATTATATTTTGATATAGTTATTATATTTTGAGTGTAATATAATAATTATAAGTGTAAAAACATGATTTGATTTAAAGGTGTAGCTGCTCCCCAGCACTCGAATAAATTGCGCGGTCTCGACGGGCGAATTTTCAAGGTTTGTTTATTTTCTTTGACGTGGATCATCAGTCACCGTAGTCACCTTGATCACTTCAGACATCATAATCACCGTGAAAACTAAACAGATACACAAATATTAGAATATAAACATAAACTTACAATACAAACAAAATAAAATAAAACGTACCTCGCTGCCTTCACCGGGGAACACCTAAGTGTTGGTAGTTTCAAGCACCTTTGACAGTTCATTCATTTGCCAGCTTTTATAGGCCTGCCCTCATTAGCTACGGCAGCCCGTGAGGTACAAAAAAAAACTTTACAAAGTGCAAATACAAATCAACAGTGGTAATCAACAGACAAATATCATTAAACAATCCGCAACATACTTAAATAATTTACAATGAATAATTACCAATTTGAATAATTTAGGAAACTTAATTAAAATGATTCACTATCCATTACAAAAGGTAAGTGGAAAGAATTTTCCTCTCCTTGTTAATCTAAAATTTATCTTTTTTTTATTTGTAGTTGACTTTCAGGGCCCTGTGATGGTCTGGTGACCTGTCCAAGGTGAACCTGCCTCTCATCTGATGGATGCTGGAGATGGGCACCACCAGCCCCCCTCACCACCCTGCAAGGATCAGTGTGTTCAGATCATGGATGGAAAGATTTTAAGGTAGTTTGTCTCCTTAAGTCCACACTTAAAACAGCTTCATAGTTAATGCCAACATCAACTGACTCTATGACATTGCTGACTATTTTTTTCTACTTCCAACATAAACAGGCAAAGACACCCAGAAATGTTTTCCACCCCAGCCAGTCGGTCCCAATCATCATCAGATCTTATGATGTCACATATATGGTGAGTCCACAACGTCTTGAAATTGTAAGTATTATTTTTTATTTGCCATTTTTCTGTTCTCTTTAAATACAAATGCTTTCTCTGTTTAATTGCTCTATTGTTCTTTTTGTAGGTTTCTGTAAGGTGCAGTGAACAGGAATGTTCTGTTGTTGATCCTCACTTTCATGTTTTATTATCACACTTAAATTTTCATGTTCATGTGTTCACTTTTGATGTGTAAACTGATAATTTATGTAAAGTTCATAAAGTTGTGAGTAAAATTGGACAATTTTAAAATGTCTGTAATAAAAAATATTTGAATTACCTTGGGCATCTTGTGTAATTAATCTTTCCATTTAATTTTAGCCTAAAACAATGTAAGTAGTGTAGTTATGCATGTCATGTACAAAATAGGTACGTAGGAATAAAGACTTTCACAAATAATTAAAGTTGTAGTTTATTATCAATAGCAGGAAATAAAAAATAAAAATTAAGTGTAATTTAAATAAATTATTGAATTAGTATATTTAAAATACATTTGAAGTATATTTAATATTCAATATAATTTTGAGACATTATTATATAATTAATAACACTCAAAATATAATAATTATATCAAAATATAATAATAAAACTCTGAAATATGAAATTTAAAAAGTATACTTTAAGTACACTCTAAGTATACTTGAAGTTGTTCCAAAACAGCATGTATAGTATACTAAAGTATACTATTAGTTGTAATTTATTTTAAACCATTTAAATAATACTAAAGTATACTAAGTACAAAATAAGTTGTTCCAAAATAGTACAGTTGGAGTACATCGATAAAAGTATACTAAAGTATGTTAAAATTTAGTATATTAAAGTAGTCTGTTTTTTCACCAGGGCAGCCCAGCAGTGCTTTCATCTCCGCTTGTCTCTCCAGAAGGTTTTGAGCCAAGACAGCCGCTAATGGTTTAGCGTTTATAGTTGAGGTTTACATTGGAGCCGCCTGGGCAGCGGCGCGCGTGACCCGCACCGAGCTGCAAAGATCCAGAGGCGCACGAGGCGCTGCGACTCACTGCGCATGCGGCGGGTTTGGCGCGCGCCTCTGCGTGTCCGCTTCAACGCGCACAATGAACTGAGCTCCGTACTCATCGTTTCTCTGTTTATTTCTCTCTCTTTCGACCAAAAACTGTATGATAAAAGCTTTAGATTGGTGCTTTGATCTCAACTAAACCTTTTTTTGAAGGACAATTTCATTTACCAAGACTTCAAAATTCATTTTTTTTTTGTCGTTTATTTAATTTGGATATTTGAAATGTCTTCTAGTTGCAGTGTTAATGTCCAGTACAGCATCTACTTCCAGATGCTGCACCAATCCGCTTGTTGAGCTCCTGCTCTATTTTTCTTGTTGGTTAATGATATCCCCAGATAGTTAAACTCCTCCACTTGGGGCTGGACATCCTCCCCAACCTGGAGAAGGGACTCTACCCTTGACCAGCTCAAGATCATGACCTTGGATTTGGAGACACTGATCCTCATTCTGGCCACTTCGCACTCCGCTGTGAACCCCTCCAGTGAAAGCTGTAGATCACGGGCTGATGAAGCCAGTAGGACCACATCATCTGCAAAAAGCAGAAACACCCACAGTAAAAAACAAAGTGTCAATAGAGTTGAATTTAACTCCGTTTCAGATAACATTTGGTTCCACTCGAAAATAGTGTAAAATGTACTCTATGGCCAGTGTAAAATTTTCAGAGTTAATTTTACTCATTTTAGTGTCAAAATCAATGAGTCAAATTATTTAACACTATTGTTGTTTTACACTCTTCAGAGTAATACAGGTATTTTTATGGAGTTAATTTTACACTATATTTACTTAAAAATGTACACTTTAATGTGATGTTTTTTTCCCTTTTTCCAGGTTTTTTATTTTGTACATACACCATATAATGCTAAATTTTAGCATTATATGGTTTTTATAAAATCTACCAATCACAATAATTGCAAAGTTATAAGTTGACAGTGACGACATTTATTCAACTTTATGATCCAGTGACAAAATTACTTTAACAGTGTCATTTTAATCATCTTCAAATCAATGTTCACCAAAGATAGCAATATGGGACAACAAAGAGAACAGTATCATTTGCTTTATATGACATTTGTATGTAAAAGGGCTTTGGATAACATAGATGGTTGACATCAAACACAACAAAACATTGCATCATTTTAGTAACTTCATAAGCATGAAAATGTTCCTGAAAAGTTACTGTACATAAAGGCAATATAAGCAGCAACAATTTGTCTTAACTATGAACACAGACTTGATCTGGTAAAAGACAGGCGTCTCAGATTCAACTTTGCCACAAACAACCAGGTGAGGACGGTAAATAAACCCACTGTGTTTTGCCCAGTTCACTTTCATAACTTGAGCCTCATGAGACACTTGCATTGCCTTAGAAATGTCAGAACCTCCTTATACCATGTTTAAAGATACCATTTCCCCTGGTCCAATGTCCAATCGATTAAAAGTTGATGAAGTTTGCCAAACATGTGCATAATGGGCCTTAAAGAGCTCATCAAGAGCTCCAACTGAACATGTTGCCTTACATGGAATAGCATAGTTGTCAATCACAATGAAGAATGTGTGAATACTGCTTTGGACGGATCCATGGGCCAGGAGGTAGGGCTGGGTACGTTGCGTGATTTTGTCAAGATGCTGCTGTACACTAGTTCCAATCTATAGTAAAAGATAAATAAGAACATAACAAAAGTATTTAGAGACAAATTTCTGAATGAAGATCAGACAGAATCAAATTTTGAATGAAGAGACTGAATTATGCATGTTTATCTTTAAACAACTGTTTAGCAGTACTTTTAGAAATCTGATGAGGTGATCCACTGCTTGAGATGCAGACATCTTACCCGGCCTCTTTCATGCTTGTGCAGATGGTGATAGCAGATGCAGCAGAAGCAAAATAGCAGCCATGTCACTATCCCAACCTACAGAGCAACAGCTTCAGGTCACCATCATCCCACTAACATATGAATTTGTCACAAAAACCCTGAAGGACCAACATACCATTCTCAGCTTCAGCAGCCAAGAGCTCAGTGGTGGGTACCAGGCCATGGCTTTCCTTTACAATCTTGAATTTGAGACAGGTGGGCCACTTCTCCAAAAATGTGTTGGCAGTGCCTTCGCCAAACAGGAGTCTAAAATCTTGTTCTACCTGAAATGCATAAATTAAAGCATTTCACACAGTGATAAGATGGTAAATGGCCTGTGCTTGTATAGTGCTTTATGAAGTCCTGAGGACCCCAAAGTGATTTACACCACATTTAGTCATTCACATGCTGATAGTGGTGAGAAACATTGTAGCCACAGTTGCACAAGGGAAGACTGACATCAGCAATGCTGCCACATGCTTGTGCCACCAGGCTTTCTGAACACCACCAGTAGGGAAGGCAGGTGAAGTGTCTTACCCAGGGAGATAACAGTATAGAAAGAGTTGTGGTTCAAACTGGTAATTCACAGGTTACAGGACAAACTCCTATGACTGTTGCCACTCAATATTTTAGTAGTGTAAGAGATAAAGCTGCCTTACTAGTCCTGGTGTGTCCAGAAACCGTGGAAAGACAGAGAAGACATTTTCTGCTTTCTTTTCATCATTGACCATTGAATGATGGTAGTGGAAGGTAGCCTTCATCTTCTCACGGACCGTGTCATCATCAGCAGAGTGTTTCAAAACAGCAATAGCTGCTTCCACTTCCTCATCTGACAGCACTTTGTCAGCAATGAAAACCCTGGAGTGACCATGGCCTGGTCCACCACCTTAAAAAGAAAAAGGTTTCTAACTCCCAGCCACAGTTTTGACATTACTTTACATATACTCACTTACTTACTTTTGGGAGATTTGCTACCTGAGGCACCCCTTTCCTCTGCAGTTTTTCTTTGAATGGTCTTTAAACGCCATGCAAGGTATCCTGAACCGCTCCTATGTCAATAAATACAAGCAGACTTACCATTCCATAAACATCTTTGAAGGTAAATATATATGCTTAATGTTACTAAGACCCTCTTACTTACATATCCATGTTTTGAAAACGAATCCTCCAGATAGGGAAATAGGGCAATGATCCCCTGATCATACATCACTCTGACGCTTTTAGGAGGAGATGATCTGATATAATCAGATCATCTCGCGAACCGTTTCGGCTCTCGCTGAAACGGTTCGCGGCCGAGTGTGAAGCGGCCGGGATGAGGCTCAGTGCCTCCAAATCCGAGGCCATGGTCTTGAGCCGGAAAAGGGTAGAGTGCCTTCTCCGGGTCAGGGGGGTCGTCCTGCCTCAAGTGGAGGAGTTTAAGTATCTGGGGATCTTGTTCACGAATGAGGGAAGAAGGGAGCGGGAGATCGACAGGCGGATTGGGGCAGCGTCTGCCGTGAAGCGGCGCTGTACTGGTCCGTCGTGGTGAAGAGAAGCTGAGTCAAAAGGCGAAGCTCTCGATTTACCGGTCGATCTACGTTCCCACCCTCATCTATGGTCATGAGCTTTGGGTCATGACCGAAAGAACGAGATCACGGATACAAGCGGCCGAAATGGGTTTCCTCTGCAGGGTGGCTGGGCTCTCCCTTAGAGATAGGGTGAGAAGCTCAGTCATCTGGGAGGGACTCAAAGTAGAGCCGCTGCTCCTCCACGTCGAGAGGAGCCAATTGAGGCTCGGGCATCTGGTCAGGATGCCTCCTGGACGCCTCCCTGGTGAGGTGTTCCGGGCACGTCCCACCGGGAGGAGGCCCCGAGGAAGACCCAGGACACGCTGGAGGGACTATGTCTCTCGGCTGGCCTGGGAACGCCTTGGGGTTCATGGAGGAGCTGGAAGAAGTGGCTGGGGAGAGGGAAGTCTGGGCCTCCCTTCTGAAGCTGCTGCCCCCGCAACCCGATCCCGGATAAGCGGAAGAAAATGGATGGATGGATGGATGGATGATCTGATATATGATCAGTCAATGAGTCACTAAACTGACGTTTGAAAAAATAATGAAAAACAATTCAATTTGTCGATGATCATAAGGGGATTCTTATTGTAAAACTTTTAAAACTATGCCATTTTCGATTCTTCCTTTGTTCTTGGGTCCCGGTTTCTTGTCCGCGGTCTGATAACTCTCGCGAGACACAGAAGAGACGTAAGCAGCGTGATGGCGTCACAGAAGTTCAGAATTTAATCCAATCAGAAGAAAGTATCACACAAGACAGAAAATTTAAAGAAACACAGAAACATACATTGGTTACCTGAGAATAATAAAAAGAAATATCGAAGACGTCTTCGGAGAAACAGCCAGCCCAAAAAGGAGCTAAAAAAATAGGCTATTTCTGCCTTATTCTCCCTGCGCAAGAGGTTTTATGCTAGTAGGTGTGTTCTATTCAAATAGGGGGCAACACCTCTCGACCAATTAGAAGCCGCCTCCGAGCACCCCTGAAAACGGCACTTCTCTACAATCTGGCGAGACATCAAAGAGACTTTTACCTCCTTGATGTTATTTGAAGATAACCAGAACTCTAAAAATCCTGCTGACTTTTACAACTTACAAATGCCTCAGGAGACTTAGCTGTATTGTTTTAGACCAAATTGTCTTAAGGTGAACTGCAGGTCAATAGTTTACCCCACCAGATGTCCACCGGAGATTCCTCCCCTCCTGAGACCAAACGTGGGCCTGTTTTAAATGATCCCCACACAGATAAGACTGCTTGTCTCCTGTGGTTTTACGACCCCAGTGACTTCAAGTAAACGATAGAGCTAACTCAAACACTAAAAATGGTTATATTTCCTTAACAGTCCCTCTTTTGAGGTCTGAGTATTTACAGACCTCACAAAATAAATTGATTAGTGTTTTAACCAAGGAATCAAAAAAATTTAGAATGACCAAACATTGATATACTCCTTTAACAGTCCCCATTTTTAACTAAAAGCCCTGTCTAAGCAGGACAGCACTGGTCTACAGCCCACCATCTGCAGCACCTTGGAAAAACAACTAATAGGGAGGTGGATTAGGTAAGCTACTGCCACCCGGACCAGTTACTTGTATCTCCAATTAAACTCTGTATTCTACCTAGAGATGATAGAATGATCCTGAGCGAAAGTTTAATACTCACCTGTAGAACCTAAAGAATTCATAAGCTTTCCAATCCAAATGTCAAATACCCATTAACCTTTTTTAAATATGAAGATCTTATAACTCAATCATTTCAGGGGAATCAAACCACATTACAATCCTCACCCAGACATAATAAAATGGAAAACTGAATGAGTCACATAATACTAACTCAGGATGTCCACCAATTACAAATCAATCATGAACACATACATCCTCATCCTTCAAACCTATACAACCAACAGACTCAAAGCTGTGGAGGGAAAATCAGAACACACAAAAAGCAATTACAACTGGTTTCAATGTTTTTTTTTTACACAGAATTATCAAAGTTCGTGTCTCTTCTTTGGTGATCCTCTTCTTAAACAAAAATATGAGTTTCACAAAAAATAGTTCGAATGGACGCGCAAAAACGAAGGTTCATAAAGAGTTCGCAAAATCAACGATATAAAAAACGCAAACGTGGGGTCGATGTGTGATCCTCTTGAAGCTTGATCCGTTTTATACCCTGATCAGGTATTTAAAGCTCAAGTTTCCCACCTGAGCGTCCGTTGCTCACTGAAAATTGGATTATTATGCCAATTAAACAGTGAGTTTAAGGCGAGGTTTCAATCTCCTCTTCTCTCAATAAATTGAGACCAAAACAGGATTATTATGCCTGTTCGGATCTCTGAAGACCTCAAAACTCAGAAAGCAAAAGTGGTCTCAGCAGGAATTCCTGCTGCACTTATTACTGGAACCATCGATCCTCCTTGGTCTGGGGAACTGCGTGTCGAAGCTCCTCCGTCTGAAGGCTCACTGGGGCTCCTCAGCTGCTGCGCACTGACTCCACTGGAACCCGGCGTCTCTTTTCCATGCAGATGAACAGCATCAGACGTCCTCTTGATCTCTCAGCCTGGTCTGGTGAAGTGAAGTTCAGCCCCCGTCCTTCTGATGACTTTAATTTGGACCCAGATGATTCCTGGAACTGGTCCTGTGACGTCTGGTATTCTGCAAACTCCGATCCCAAACCTAGGACTTCTCAAAAACATCATTATGAAATAAATGTGCCGGTTCACCTGTCCCTTCTGGAGTCCATGCGCAGGTGTCGGAAACATCCTTCTCGTGTCAAACTCGTATGAAGAGAACCCTGTTAATTTGTTAATGGACAACACATAAAAATATCGACCCATAGCAAAACGTTTTATCTAATTTGAATTTAGACTGTGCACAGTTTATAGCCAATTTTCAACTTTTCTTAAATTTTATCCAGAATTATCCGTATAACGAATAATCAAATTAGACCCAATCTCCCGCATATAAAACGCTTCGAATCCATCAATAAATCTACAGTCGCTGTGAAAATAAAAAATTGATTAGGAACAATTGGTTGTACAAATCTTCAAACATATCTTCATTTTGGGTCTCTGTGTTAAACATCCTTGAAGTAAAATGACTTCCTTGGCAAGTCATAGATGAAAACGTAGTAAGAGGAAACCACAATAAACGATCCTAATTATTTTGTCATTTCAAATCATATATTATTCTTATTATCAAATTTTATTTAGATAGTTTATTTCAATTTATCAGGCATGTAGAGATTTTGTATTTAACTTTTATTTTATTATTCTTATGCCTTCATTTCAGATTATAATTTCATTCCTTAAGTTAACTCTCTTTAGAAACAGTTCCATAATTGTTCCTTTTAAATATCCAATTTAGACCACTTTAATTTTAATCCTAATTTTTCATTTTAAATCCTCAAAGGATGATCAGCTTGTCTTGCAAGAATATGTTAACCGTGTCATTAAATAAAAATGATTCATCCAAATTACTCAAAATTCCACACTCCAAATTTCAACCCTTTTAATATTTGATTCAGTTTTTTCTTTTTTAAATATTTATTTATCTTATTTAATAATGAATTATCCTTTTTATTTCTATCAATATATTTTCAATTTACTGGGGAGAAGCTTGATACAACTATATTCTGTAAACATTTATTTTTAGACCTTCCTGGATGCCTTATTTAAACCACTTATTTTGAATCATATGAAGTGATATGTAATCATGTCACGATCCCTTTCCCTCTTTTAGGAAACACTGTTTTGTATAAACTATTTGATTCCAATCATGCATGTTAATTATTTCTTATTCCCTCTTTATTCTATAACAGAACAAATGTTCTGTCATAGAATACCATAAAAATGCCATATAAATTAAATAGAGAAATCAGTCACTGCTAACCCATGTCCCATGTTTCAGGTGGCAACAAATTCATATTTGAGTCAAAATTTAGAAAGTAAGAAGGAACGTGGTGCTGTTAGCTCATTGTGTACTCAGTCCACTTCAGTATGTTTAAATGCAAATGTCAAATGTAGTCAACTCCCGATTACACTAAAATACTGCAACTGAGGAATAACCAAATGACATTTAAATCATATACCGCCGTAGTTAAAACGCGGCACCAATGTAAGTCAGTTATGGCTAAAAATAGGAAATCTGAATTATTCCCCTGCACCACGCTCGTCAGTCTGAAATTAAAATAAGTTGAAACAAACGAAGTGAATCACTGAGGCAAAAAATGCTTGTTCAAAAATTGCAGAGAGTCACAAACACCAGTCTTGCAATCATAAATCTTTTGAGACATCCTGTTTGTTGTCACACCCCTACCATAGCCAAAAGGTCAGAATGTCAAGCGAGAGGAATGTGAGGCAATAAACCCAGTAAACATAGTATGCCCTGTGGCAAAGTAAGTCAGCTAAAATAAAAAATAAAAAATAAAAACGTAAAAATAAACATCGCACTTAATACAAGATAAATTTGGAAAAATAATGAAATTTCACCAACTCAAACCGACAACTGGCAGTGGTTTGCATCTCAGAGGCCAAAACACGCTGAAGGAGGAGTCAGAGGACTAAAGTCACATGCGACAGGTGGAGAATCCAGTATCACCCAGCAACCAGACAAACAGGACATCCACCGAGCTATAGCGTGAACTGTGCAGAGTCCATGTGACTCAGAAACGGTACAGGGTATGCATGTCCCGTCTTTGAACTGAGGTAAGCTGTGAATGACAGCAGTGGTCCCGAGGGAAGAGACACAGCAAAAGTCACAGAACCACGGAGGATCCCCTCTCCTCCTTGTCCATTCCCAGCAGAATGTCTTTTGATCCATGAAGTGTGACCTCCTGCCAGCACGCTTGAGATAACAGTCAGAGTGTAATCCATCTCTGGGTCCTGTCGTGACCCAAATAACAGGAAATAGCAGTAAACTCCACCGACCTCAGTCTTTGAAGATGTCGTCACTTCCACTGAACAGTCCATTTCAGAGGCACAGTTTGTAATCGCAGCGGAGCGGAGAGCCGAGACATCGGCTTAAAGCAACAGCAGACACCTGAAGCCAGATGCCAAGCGACACCATCATCTCACACCTCCAAGCATGGTTCCAGCCTCAGAACCTACCCCCACAGCACTTCAACCTCCAAGAGCAGAACTGCCAGTGTAAAACAAACCAAGTTAACAAAAAATAAAACAAAAGGCTATACCAACGTTCCGTACTGCAAAATGTCAAATTAACTTTCAGACCCCTGTGCGATATCAAGGTTCCACAGAGCCATCTGACATTCCTCTGGCTTCACACCCCACCTTCTGTAAAGAAAAGAAAAAAATAGAATTAAAACAAGATATTTCACAACCAAATGTGATAGAAGTGATATAATAAGCTCACTTACTGTTTTTTCTTTGTTTTGATCTATGCAAAATAGCACCTCGAAAGCATTCACTTCGCCTGTGCCAAAAAATCAGCAGTGACATAGAAATCTGCTATATTCCAAATGTGTGTAAACATGACAGATGCTTAACTGTCATCCGGCTTCATTACCTCAATTAGTAGTCCACTTATAAGCAGACATCATATGTTAGTGAATCATAAAGGCAAGATAAAATCTCCTTACATAATTAAATCCATACTCCACTATTTTGGAATGAAGGTCAAAAGTTTTGATTAAAAGATTCACAATCAACTGCCCCCAAATCTCACCAATTTAAGTAAGGCCTATTTTAGCCTACTCCCCCATCTATTTAATAAAAACAGAAATTTATTAAAAAACAATTTATAGGTGGAAAACCAAAAATAGAAGAATTGTGCTCCTCTCACCATGTCCAAATCAGTAACCCATGTGTCACACAGACCAACCAATAAAACAATTAAGTTAGTGTGTTAGTCAGTAGTTAGTACATTATAAATAGAACAAACAGAATGCAGGTAGAACCCAAAAACATAAAAACATATGGAATATCTCACAGCAACTAAAAGAGTCTCAATGTACACCCATAGTGTACACCACATTCCTACATGTGCAAGAAAGAGTTTTGTTTCACATACAGATAAAACCTGTTCCAAACATATTTCCACGCAAAATGCATCGTCGTGTGCGTAGAATCACCTAAGAGAAAAATATGGATTAGTCCACACGTCCCGAGTTATCTATATGAAAAGTAGGAAAGAAAAACGATTAAAGCAGTAAATGATTAGAACCTGTTGGAATTAAAATACCTTATGACAGGAACAACGATTTCCAGAATTATCATGTCAATTCCATATATCATGCAGGTGTGTATCGCAAAAAACCTTATATTTAATATTGTCTGTGTGTCTAACCAAAATCCTAATTAAATGACCAAATTAAAAACTGAAGTCTCCAAAGGGGTGCCGGCTGTAATGTCATTTTAACATCCTCCCAGACTCACTGCACTTTCGTGTCACACACTGCTCCATTCCATAATTACATATAAGATCGTCTGCAGACAGACTTAGTACATTATCACTGTGTAGCACTCCAATGTGCTGTGTCTCTTGCGTCTGGGGCAGAACTGTGTGCACAGACAGTTCAGCCACAGAAACAGTAAGACAAAAATGCAAATCGCAATGAAATAGAGTCAATCAGCCAATTATCCTCAGTATATAGCAGGAGCCTAATTCCTACCATACCTAAGCATACAGAGAAAGTGTAAAATGTTCGTCACAGCCGGGGTAATTCAAACACACAGCCCTGAGACACGCAACCATCTAAATGGTTCGAAACAACAAAAATATAAAAATAAAATCAACTGAACAAAAATCTATATACCCGGAGACTGGCCGCTCAGATCGTCACAGCATAAACTACACATTCACTGAACTTCAGAATAAAAATGCGCGGCCATAATCCATGCATACAGTGAAAGTGCGCGTACACATTTATAGCGTCGCAGTCCTGCATTTTCCAACAGAAGCTGCGAATCGTCTGCCGGCACTCTAACAGCTCCCCCACACAGCTCAGGACCGGGGCCCCACACACACACAGCTTGATACACACGCACTGACACACACACAGCTACACACGGACACACAACAAGTAACACAGAACAGGCACTTATGACACACAAAGACACATAATAAAAAGACAATAAAACACAAATCATACACTCACACAGAGAAAACTACACGCTAAGTCAGGTAACAAAAAGGACAAACAGATAGTATAGCAAAATAGGAGCCGGCTATTATACAATGCGAACAAACTTCCGCAGACTTATTTAACTATTTCATTTACTCATCACTTCCAGTCTGCTACGAGCCGGTCAAGCTCAAATGGAGAAAGCGCATTTCAATCGACCCGAACACCGACTGTTTGCCGGTAACGAGGAGGGCCACGCCACCGTCATTAACCCATCCGAATTAGAATTTCGCCGCAACGGATCCCAGATCCGTCCGAGCGCAGTTCCCAGAACTGAAGCCAAATGACCTTAAATGGTAAGTCCACTTTTGGAACGAGCAATTTTTTCCTCAGTCGATTCAGACTGATTAAAAACACACCAACTATGCCAATTTATTGTTTTTTGGAGACGGTTAAATTCCAAGGTCACAACTACCTAGCCTCAAAAGCAGAGTGTGCAGCTCTGCTAAGCCTGCCAAAGCTCCCCGTTCACAACGTGTGTTTCACCATTAACCATTAAATCAAATATGCTCAATTTCGGTTGAAGATTCCGTACGCATTGTACACAGAAAGTAATTCTGAACACCTGGAACGCCACTCACAAGATGGCGCACACAAGATGGCGCTTACTACAAACCGAAAGCAAAAAATGAATTAACTCACCGTTCACAACTAAACACCGCAACGAATCCTCAGCGTCCCCACAGAGGGTTCCAGACCGCGCAAACCGGACGAGCCTCCAATTTGTCGATGATCATAAGGGGATTCTTATTGTAAAACTTTTAAAACTATGCCATTTTCGATTCTTCCTTTGTTCTTGGGTCCCGGTTTCTTGTCCGCGGTCTGATAACTCTCGCGAGACACAGAAGAGACGTAAGCAGCGTGATGGCGTCACAGAAGTTCAGAATTTAATCCAATCAGAAGAAAGTATCACACAAGACAGAAAATTTAAAGAAACACAGAAACATACATTGGTTACCTGAGAATAATAAAAAGAAATATCGAAGACGTCTTCGAGAGAAACAGCCAGCCCAAAAAGGAGCTAAAAAAATAGGCTATTTCTGCCTTATTCTCCCTGCGCAAGAGGTTTTATGCTAGTAGGTGTGTTCTATTCAAATAGGGGGCAACACCTCTCGACCAATTAGAAGCCGCCTCCGAGCACCCCTGAAAACGGCACTTCTCTACAATCTGGCGAGACATCAAAGAGACTTTTACCTCCTTGATGTTATTTGAAGATAACCAGAACTCTAAAAATCCTGCTGACTTTTACAACTTACAAATGCCTCAGGAGACTTAGCTGTATTGTTTTAGACCAAATTGTCTTAAGGTGAACTGCAGGTCAATAGTTTACCCCACCAGATGTCCACCGGAGATTCCTCCCCTCCTGAGACCAAACGTGGGCCTGTTTTAAATGATCCCCACACAGATAAGACTGCTTGTCTCCTGTGGTTTTACGACCCCAGTGACTTCAAGTAAACGATAGAGCTAACTCAAACACTAAAAATGGTTATATTTCCTTAACAAAAACAAAATGTAGTCCAAGTGTATGATTCTGACCCATGTGCAGCTGTAAGGATGTTTATCATCTGTCCTCTGATTGCATCTGTCAAGCATTTAGTTCTTGGATACTCTTACATGATACGCTCACCACCAGGCTTTGTTGTCAAGATTTTTTCAATCAACTTCAATTTCAAAGAAAAAAAAATTAAAAACTCTTGAACCACTAAACCTAGAAAGTACATAAACAATGCTAAATTAAATGTAATAACGTACCGCTTGTGCCTCATAATTTATGCGACATGGCCTTTTAGGTTGACTTCCTTCAGCAGTGGCTTCTTCTTTTGAAGGGTCACACATTGTGAAATTCAGAATGATAGTATCATCAGATGTGGCTGTAGATGATGATGATAGAACAGCACCTGCAAAAAGTAAAGCAACAGCCTGTTTAGGAGAACTTAATGCTCCCCAACCAGCTTCTAAATGAAATATAAATACATCGGTGAATTGTTAGTGATTACCAGGATCTTCTTTGTTGCTCAACATAACTCGAAAGGTTCCAGGTGACTGATTCACTATTTCTTCAAAAACATCTCTATCAACTTCTGTATCAGATGGTCACACACCTTCAGATCCTGCCTCTGCCTTCTGGAATGTTACATTTCAGGCACAATAAATCAGAAAGAAATATTAAAGAAGTGAAAATTAAAACATTTAATGTTGATAAACAAAGGGTGAAATAAGTAGAGTAACGCAACTAATTTTACAAAATGCCAGTGAGTTCAATCCAGTACTCTTTATCTTTTACATGTCAAAGAAAAAATTACTTAATGCAAGATGGGTGTCTTATGCAAGTAAAATTTAGTGAGATTATTTTACTAACATACTAACTTTCTCTCACAAATCCAAATGCTTCAAATGTTAGGTCAGAAAGTTTCACGTACTTCTGGTCCCCACCAAACAAAACCCGCAGTAGCCTGGTCTGTTCGAAAAAAACAACCATGACAAACACATTTTAATAGTTAATTTATGTGCTTTATAGGTAATGCCATTTGAAAACCGAGTTCATATTCCCGATACACTTGAACATAATCTGTAAGCAGTATGGCGCCTGTTAGCTGCTACATCCATGATGCTAACCATGCTAACATGACTCGGTGGATGCTACGACCCCGAAGTACCGACGGAACCTGGGCTCTGGCATAAGAAACAGTGATTAATACTATTACAATTTATACGTATTCTTACCTGGACAGGCTTCAGAAACAAACTGAGCAAATATTTTGAGGTGGACAACTCGCCTAGCATAGGACTGACTATTCCTAGACTCTCGTCCTCACACAACTTTCTCCCGCTACCCTGAATGTGAACAACGGAATAAAACGGTACAAAAATGAGGAGACATGGATGGTTTTCACCTCTAACAAACGAAGCCATGGTGCCAAAACCATACACTAGTACTCGCGCACAATAGTTGCGATTGCGAACATATTTAATTGATAACAACAGAAGCTATAATATCGTTCTTCACAATTAATATTAAAATAAGTTATCAACACCGGATTGTACTTACTTTTTCTGTAGCACAACTCCGTTCTGAACCCAAAATAGAAGTAGCGGTCTCACGAAATTTAGAAAACTGTTGCTTCGTTTTCTTTCTTCCTCCTCCTTCTCTTCGCAGTTGCCAAAATTCTTTAGTGGCGCGTTATTGACACTTGACAGAGTCAAACGTTTCACTGTGTGAATGTAGCATTTTACTCTGACTTTTAACTCCAACTCCAGAGTCGATTTACACTACATATAGTTATAAATACTCTATTTAGATTAAATTAGGTTTACACTGAAATATTAACACCACATTTTTTACTGTGAAAGGCCACCAAAACAGATCCAATCAACACCTTGTCATGGTGTTGATAAAATAATTCCATTATTTCATGGAATTTCTGTCCATAAAAAATAATTAACAGAATCAGTGACAGACTCTGATAGCGGTCATACAGGGACTGGTATCCAATACTCCCTAAGCACCACAGGGACATGGCTGAACAGCTTCTCCAAGTCCACAAAACACCAGGACTGGTTGGGTGAACTCCCACACATCCTCCACCCTGCTGAGGGTGTAGATCTGATCCAATGTTTCAAGACCAGGATGAAAACCACACTGCTCTAATATCTAATAGAGGCTTAAGAGTGTGACCTCATTATGGACAAACCATAACCCATATGCCTTTTTTTTTCTTTTTGTTTGAAGAACAAGACCCCTTTTTAATTTTTTACCAATAAAAAATACTGAAAGATCTATATTATTTTACCTAATGACTTTAAAATCTTGAATAAATATCATATTCCTGTTTTGTGTATGTGTGGACATTTATCACAAAATACCCATTTTCTAACGCAACTAAAAAATACATGAAGTTTCAGGATATTACCACCAGGTGGCAGTGAAGGATCAGAATGGAACAACCTTATACAGGCGTGAACTTCAATTTCCAACTAGTGAATGCTAACATTAAAGATTTGTTTTATGATTCATACCTGTTTTCTCTCTTTTAGGTATACAGCAGCAGCAACTGATGATGATGACGATGATAACGTGCCATAGGTTGGTGAGCGGTGATCCCTATCAGTGTTTTTTCTCTCTTTCTGCAGACTCCTACAGGAAAAGGGAAGCTCTGACTGGTATTTGTCAAACAGAAGTAATATAATGCCTGTTTGGTAAGAAAGGTACATTCTATGCACCAGACTGCTCTCACAAAATAACCTGCAGTTTTGTGTGTGTGTGTGTGTGTGTGTGTGTGTGTGTGTGTGTGTGTGTGTGTGTGTGTGTGTGTGTGTGTGTGATGTTTGTTTTTAATACCTTGTGGGGACCATTTTCCTGACACATACTATGTTGTGGGGATACACTGCTCCTTGTGGGACTGAAGCCTGGTCCCCACAAGGGGAAACGCTGTGTTTGGATCAGAGTTTAGATTTAGGAATAACGTGTGAATTGAGTTTTGGTCAGTGTAAGAGTTAGGTATGAAATGGATAGGGAAAGGGTAAGGTTTGGGCTGTATGAATGGAAGTCAATGGAAACTCCCCACAAAGATAGCCACACAAGCATGTGTGCGGGTGCATGTGTGTGTAGTGTGCATTGCCTTCATATTTTATACTCTGTTTCCTACTCTAGAAACTGCACAAGCCCCAACTTGTGTGAGGGTGCAGGCAATGTTCAGCAGATGAGTTTCAGTGCAGGTTCTGAATACCTTCTCCTGCTGCTCAGGGCAAAACATGCTCAGAAATGTTTTATTTCATTTATTAGCTCAGAGATTGTATTTTCCACAACTGTTCTGCTGTTTTTGATATCTGGCTAATTAATATAGAAATTCTCTTTAACAAGTAATGCAGAAAAGTTTGGCCATTTGGGTGGAAGCATTGACCAGAAATGACTGAGTTGTTGCACAAACAGCTTAGAGAATTTTATGTCTGTCACAGTTTTTTAGGTCAAGAAAAGCAAGGGAAGAAAATGCATGGGCTGATCTTGTGTTAAATAAACAATCTAACCTCACAGTGTCACGCCCTCTGAATAATTTATGAGTGTGATAAAGTTCAAAATTAACATTTATTGTCATAAGCACAGTGAAAACACATTTTTTTGTAGAATAAAAAACTTACTTTGCTGTCTGCAAGAAAGCCACTTAAAAGGAAACATAGAAACATATTATCTTCAAGTACCAAATATAAGAAAAGAATATATATAAAATTAGTCAAATAAATAAGGCGAATGTAAAATAGAAACAGGGACACTCCTTGTTTAGCTGTTACCTTTTTATTAGTATTACCTTTCTTTCTGTTTTCTCCCTTTCTATATGAAAAGAGCAGAGGATGAAAACGGAGCACGAAGACAACCTGCTTTTCTGTCCCCTGCCGGGAAGTTATTGTAAGGTGGAGACAATTCTGAGCTGGGTTGATGTTTAACTTAGATAAGCTGGAAAAAAACATCTGGCACAGTTGCTGTTCAGAAAACTGAAAAGGGAAGTTCCATCACTTCCTGAACATGGCCACCTCACAAAGATAAAGCCTTAAGATTACAGTGTCTTGCAGAAAGTATTAGCACCTGTTGATATTTTAGCATTTTACCACCTTACAACCATGAACTGTAGTTCCCTTCTTTTATGTTTAGAGAAGCCATAAAGAGTTCTGGTTAAAGTTAGCAACAAGCCTTTAGGAGACAAAAGGTGTAAATGGTGTATAAGGGATGGTGTTCCTGTCATATTCCACACTTTGGAGACATATGGTGGGGGTATCATCAAGTTGTGGGTGCAGAGGACTAGGAACTGGGATTAAACTCCTGAAACACATTCAGAGCTGTGGGTGTTGTTGGACGTGAGCATTCTGGACTGAAACCCCACATGTTGATTTTGTTTTTACTAGCCTCGGATACCATGAAGGCAGACATTTAAAATATATGTAGAATGTGCATTAAACATCTGAAGACCGTTAGAGTTCCATATGTTTACTCCTTTTGTTTCTGGGTCATGTAGTCCTTTTTTGGGCTTTGTGGCAAAAACACCTGGCAGTTTCTATCAGGCTTCATCACAGCAAAGTGGATGTGTTTACAAATGTATACACATTTGTAATTAGCCCAAAATTAGTTTTGCTAATTTTTAAAATGGTTGATATCAAGTTTAGGGGCAGTATTATGTATTTTCCAGGCACATAGTGCCAAAATATAGCACAATCAAGTAACTATGTTAACTTCAGTTTTTATAAAACACTATATATGTGGAGCAGGAAATATTTAGCCTCACAGGACACAATAACTAGGGTTCTTGATGGACAGTATATTTTATTTTCAGTGAAGTCAGATTAAACAAAGCTGTCTTCACTCTTACTTTTGTTCAACAGCTAGATTGTACTTCTATGACATGGTTGGCAACCACAGATGAAATGTGGCAAATTTTCAGAATAACAAATTCTGAATAACACTAACAAAAATACAAGTGATGAAACAAAACTAAATATGGCAGTGGTCTTTGGCATCATAAGCAAAATACAGAAAGCTATGTTACAAAACACTCATTTAGAGTGTATGCAATTCTATCTAATCTCACTCTGACACAAGAAATTGCTGCCCTGCGCCACACATGCATGTCTTTTAAACCATGTTTCAGAAAGACACCATCATGGGGACTTTAATTGCACCCTAAACCCAAGTCTGGATAAATCTACTCAAATTGACACCATAGTCGTACACAAACCAGGAAAATACTCACCAACTACATAAAATATGTAAGAAGGAGAACAAGGAACCCAAATAACAGGGAATTTTCATGTTATCCAAGCTCACACCAATCCCATTCATGTATTGATTATTTTCTCATTTCCATAGAGTTCCTATCTCATGTGGCGAACTGCTGGTGTAATAGTATTATAATTAGTGATCATACTGGAGTGTCCCTGGAAATTAAAGTAAATAAGATTGATCAAGGGATGAAACGATGGAGGATGCAGACACTTTTGCTAAAAGACTCAAAATTTGTTACATTTATAGAAACTTGCATTGACAAATATTTTGAAATGAATAAAGATAAAATGACAGCTAGTATTAGATGGGAAGCTTTTAAAGCTTATATTAGGAGAAATTATCAGCTATAGCAGCAATAAAAATAAACAATATAACCAATAATTAAAATCCTTAGAGAGAAATTAAATACAATGAAGCAGAACTTTATCAGAGCAATGATCCTACAAAATTACACAAACTTATTGTTTTAAGAACCAGATATGATAAATTAACGACAGAGAAAGTGGCAAAAAGCTTAATGTGGACTAAATAACCATTTTATGAACAAGGAGAAAAAGCCGATAAATTATTGGCTTGGAGCAGTGGTCCCCAAACTACGGCCCCCGAGCCGAATCCGGCCCGCCTCCACATTTGATCTGGCCCCCTGAACAATACCAGAGAGCATTCAGATTTTTTTGTTCATATATTTTATTTTCCGGTTTATATGTGGATCTGATGGTTAGTTTTGGTACAAGACACCATAGCGAGACCATTACAAAGTGAATTATTGGAAGTCAAAATTGGAAATAAAAGACGAATGCGCTCATTAAAACGGAATTAGGTTTTAATAGGAAATTGAAATTTGCGAATGTTATTGATCAGTTAAATAGCATTGAGGGGAAATGCTATTTAACTGTTTTTTAAATAATACTGGGATCATTAAGAGAATTTGAGGTATAGACATTAGGATCCAGTAGATGGCAGTAGTGCAACAACAATGAATGCAAGCTGCTGTTGAAATCTAAAGAAGAAGAAGAAAAAGAAAGCCCCCATTTTCATTTAGCACATGCTAGAAGCAACACAAAGGATCAGCACTTTTACTGTTACCGTTACCATTCGGAAACTACCATAATCAGTTCTGTTAAATCTAAACTTGGCAACTTTTCTTTTTCAACGTAATTTAAATGTGATATTTAATTGACCTGTCATGACTCAAAGTTGGGTGTTCGCCCCCCTCTGCTGCTGCATCGTTGTGGAAAACCTGGAGTAACAGAGATATCTGAGGCTTATACGTCGGGATGTGATGCAAAGATTTTGTGTAAATTCAGATTAGATAAATACCTACCCAATTTAATAAAAGATGATCAACAAGGATTTATTAAAACAAGACAAATACCAGAATATAAGATGGGTTCTTAATGTATTACATGAAAAACATAATTTCATTATTTTCTATTCTATCAAATGCTATCAAGCATTTGATAGAATAGAGTGGAATTATCTCTTTGAAGTTTTCCCCAAATATATACTGGGTGAAACCTTTCTAAAATGGATACGACTACTATATACTGACCCGACATCACAAGTTTTTAACCAATAACATGCCAAAATCTTTTAATTTACAACGGTCAACCAGACAGGGCTGCCCTCTGTCACCACTGCTTTTTGTATTAGCAATAGAACCTCTGACTGTTAGAGCAAAAAACCTGGAGCTGAGGCCTCTCCTCCTTAGAAAAGTTTCACACTGCATGTATGAAGACAATCAAAAGGAAGAGTATACTGTATTTCATGCATACAAAAAATATGAACTTAGAAACTAAAAAAAATCCATGAGGAAGGGAATATGAGTAAGTGGAATTTGAAGAAAACACTGGGCAAAGTTCAGAAGATAATATCTTCAGAAGTATCAAACTCTCTAGAGAAGAATATTATATTCCCGTATCAAATGGTTCATATACGGTGGCCGACAGGTGCAAATGCGCAGCAACAGAGAAAACATGCAAACAAAAAAAAAGACGCGCACAAATGAAATGCAGCGAGGCTTAGCTTTAATCAGTCAAACCCATTTGCTCAGGAATAAATTAAATACTTTAGTGAACCAAAACAAATTACAGCTATTACCTGCCTTAATATCTGTTCCACCTCCACTCATAGGGGAAACTAGCGGGAGTTTTTTAAAACAATTTGCCGGGAGACCTGGGTTCTCTCTTGGTACCGAACCTGGAGCTCCGACCAGCTGACAGCTGGAGGAGCTGGATGTTAATGCAGCGGAGCAGAAGGTCTGAAAACATGGAGCAATATTGGAATTAAGTGGTTTATTAATGAACTGAGCAGATATTTCAGATCTATACATCTACATTCTCGCCTAAAAACATTGTAAATATAGCAACAATAATTTTGCTGCTGTTGCTGCTTTTCTGAACACCCATTTTAAAGGATGCAGACCCTAAATATGGACACAGCTGTTTTTTTATTCGACTCCCTCTAGTGGTCTGGAGCACTTCCGGTTTTCAGCACTTTTTGTTTTCTACCTTTCATTTGTGGTTGTATTCTTTGTTGTTTGCGTCTATTTTTATGTTTGCTGCATTTCGTTTGTGCGCATGTCTTTTTGTTTGCATGTTTTCTCTGTTACTGCGCATTTGCACCTGTCGGCCACCGTATTCATAAGCCTACAAACACATTAAACTCTTCATATCACACTTTTAGCCACTGCAAACAGACAACAAGCAGTGGAAAACAACATGGTGACTTGCCGACATAAGCAATGTGTTGTTGTGAATCCCCCTGATGAGCACCAGAGCATGTTGAGTTCATCAGGTTTGATTATTTTATTTGTTAGCGCCTTTCAATACAAGGCAGGCAATTTTATTAGCATGGCATATTTTCACAGAGACTATTCAAAGCAAATAGTCTTAGTTTCTTTTCTCTTCACAATGATTGAAAAAGCACGCACACAAAAAATGACAGTGACATGGTAACTGGTTTTGACCATAACAGTTAGTATAGTAATCTTACATTTTTTAGTATTTTTTCACAATAGTTTATAGTTAAGAACTGACTGAAAAATAAAAACAGTTTCAAATGAAATTTAATAATAGAAAATATTTGATAGATGTAAAATCAGTTTTGTTTCAGGTCTGATGACTTTCAGCATGAAAAGTGAACCTGTACAGCATGCTTGTGTCACTCTTTGTGTTTCTAATATTATATTTTAATTGCGTAAAATTGTTCATAAATGACGAAAAGTACAAATTTCACAAACATATCTCTCTAAAACTACATATGTCACTGCCTGGCAGGCAGACATTACCCCCATCTGTTCCCCAAAGGCACTTTGAAGATGTCCTTAATTTTTTTCTGTAGTAACAAATGACACAAACATTGACTCCTATCCTTAGTGCACGACCATGAAACCTATCAACCTTGCATGTGATGCAAGACAACCTTTCACCTCCTCTCACTTCCTTACTATTCTTCACCAGTGGAAGCTATTCTAACCTATTTCTGCCTCTGTTGGTTGTAAGTCAGTTTGAACTCCCTGACAGTTCAGGCGGGGATGCAGGACTGAAAGGCTGGCCAGCTCTGTTCTCAGTCTCTACAAGCATGCAGATGTCGCTGCCACAAAGAGAGCATGAGGGGAGAAAACAAGAGAAGAACGTGAGCCAGTGGCACCCTAGTAGAAGGTTTGTTTGCTCTGCAGGTCCAGGCTTGCTTCAGATCGGCATGTAGATACAGGTTGATCATAGCAGGAGCCGATCATGCGGCAGTAGCCCCTGAAGGAAAAGTGTCTTTTTAGCACTCAATGCCACCGGCTTGATCCTTGGTTTTCCTCAGGCTGCATGCTGAAGAGTCTCAAGGCAAAACTGGAACTCACCCGAACCCTAAAGCTCTCATAAGAGTGTAACAGAGGACCATGGTTTCAATTAAGAGGTAGGAAGCATTTTATAAAACTATGAGACTTAAGTCATTCAAACACATTCTCACACATAAACTTAGCTCCCCAGTTTCAGCCTGTTTCTATCCCTTCAGCAAACTGGCTGTAGTTATCGTACTGTGTGCCATCAATTTTCCTCATTCCACTGATGAGGTAGTAAATTAGAAGAGACTGCATTACCACTACTAGGACTAAATGCTTCACTGGAAAAGAGACTTGTGACACTCAGCACAGAAGTCCTCCAGGTTAGTGAAAATACACCTGAAGATTTCAGTCAGGAAATTAAATGTGAATATAGTGATCTGTTCTCAAATGAGTTGGGTAAGCTCCCAGTTACATACTCAATGATTCTTGACCCAGAGGTGAAACCAGTAATCCGCCTTGCTCACCGCATTCCGGTAGCCATGAAAGAAAAAGTCAAAGCTGAATTAGAAAGGAATTAGGTGTAATCATCTGATCTAACTGATTGGGAATCATCCATAGTTGCCACCAACAAAAAAGACAAACAAGAGATCAGAATATACATCAATCCCAAAGACCTCAATACTGCTCTGAAAAGACCACATCGCCCAATGCGAACAGTAGATGATGTTGCATCACAGATGTCTAATGCTATTGTAATTTCAGTTTTAGATGCTAAAAATTCCTTCTGGTAGATTTCACTGGACCGTAAGTCATCCCTACTCACAACTTTCAGCAATTGTTTTGGTTGCTACAGGTTTCAACATATGCCATTTGGAATTAGCTCTGCGAGTGAGGTGTTCCAGCACACCATGGAACAAATTATTGCTGGATACCTCTGTGCCATTATTGCGGACGACATAATAATTGGTGGCAAGGATATTGAGGAGCATAATGCCAACCTACGAAAAGTACTTGACCAAACCAGAGAGGTAAACCTAAGACTCAACCCTCTTAAATGCAAGTTCAGACTGAACCAAGTCAGTTATTTTGGGCATGTGTTCACTGCTCAAGTTTTGAAAGAATATCAAAAACAAAGGCAATACGTGACATGCCAGTGCCAACGACATTTCAGTCTTACAAAGATTTCTTGGCATGGTCAGTTACCTCGGGAAATTCATACCTAACTAAGCTCTGCTCCACTTTGACAATTCACACATAAAGACAGCAGCGTGCTTTTGAAACATTAAATGGACACCTGTCGAACCCTCCTCTACTCTTTTATTACAACGTTCACAAACCTGTCACAATCACCTGCAATGCTTTGCGGTATGGACTTGGTGCAGCATGCATGCAGGAAGGTAACCCAGTAGCCTGTGCTTCACGTACCTTGACAGACACTAAAACAAGATATGCCCAAATTGAAAAAGAGCTGCTAGCTGTTGTTTTTGCATGCTCAAAATTTATGACAAACAAATAAATTTTGAAACTCTTGTGACAATAATTAAAAAGTCCATTCATGCAGCACCTTCAGGACTGCAAAGAATAATGGTGAAGCTTCAAAAATACAACATTAGCCTTGTATACAAGAGTGGCAAACAAATGCACCTAGTCGACACATTGTCAAGAGCCCCGAGAAGGTCTACACCCAGCTTGCAGATGAAGTGGATGATTTTGATGTAATGTCTGTGAGTGGGAATTAAAGGAGCACACAGCCACAGATATGACTCTCCAGACACTCAGCAGCACCAACAAACATGGATGGTTCACCAAACAGCCCACTCTCCCACATGCAGTATGTCCTTATTTACCTTTTGGGATGAACATAACAATAACATCTACATCACAATACAGAGACCATTGTGATGAAGGGACAGAAAATTGTAATCTCCCTCTCATTACAGAAGACATTTGTGGGCATACTTGACAGAGGACACCCAGGAACAGAAGCCACCAAGCGCAAGGTGAGAGGCATAGTGTTTTGGCCCACAATGACAAGAGACATTGATGAGGAAGCACAGAGATGCTCTGTATATAAAAGTACTAACCCTCATCAGCAGAAGGAGCCACTGCATTTATACTCTTTTCCACAACTACCCCAGTCCACAGTAGCTACTGATTCCTTTGAATGGTGCAACAAGCAGGTCTGGTACTTGTTGACTCTCATTCAGGCTGGTTTGAGATTGACCTGCTTCGTGATCTCCCATCTGTTACGGTCATTGGCAACCTGAAATATCATTCTGCAGTCCATGGAGCACCTCACACTCTGATATCAGATAAAAGCAGGCAGTTTACAATCCACCGTTTTAAAGACTTTGCCAAAAGTGAGACTCCACTCAGCTCATGAGACAAGACTGACATCCTTCTCAACCTGTTGAACATGAGGAATGTACTTTGTGACACCATACTCGGATCTCCAGCGCAATGACTTATGTCGCAACAAACACGAACTACACTTCTGCTCTGAAAGGAACTGCTAGCACCAGATATGTGTAATCCTGAAGACATCAGTGCTCAACTTCTCAACAACAGATTGGCACAGAAGGTGTATTATGACAGGATGTGTCAACCTCTTCAGCCACTAAAGAAAGGACAAGTCGTCAGGCTACAAACACCAAAAGGCTATGACCCCATGGGAACCATCAAAGAAATGTGCAATGAATCCAGGTCTTATTTGCTTCAGTCAGAAGGACAAACCTATAGTGCAAGGGTGGGCAACTCCAGGCCTGGAGGGCCGGTCTCCTGCAACTATTAGATGTGTCTCTAATTCAACACACCTGAGTCAAATAATGAGGTCATTAGCAGGACTCTGGAGAACTTGACTGCACTTAGGAGGTGATTTAGCTGTTGGATTCAAGTGTGTTGGACCAGGGAGACATTAAGAGTTGCAGGACTCCTGCCCTCGAGGACCTGGATTGCCCAGCCCTGCTACAGGAGGAACAACAAACACATTTTACCTGTGGCTGAACCTCCTCCAACTCAGCTTGATCCAAATGACTCAGTATCAGGATGCTGGCTCTCTCAGACAAACCCATCACCATTACTGGACAAACAACAGGAAATGGACTCTGAGCATTGTGGGGTCCAAATTCCAGTTACTGATTCATCCTTGACCACGATAAACAATCTCTACAAACACGCTAAGACTCTGTCAGTAAACCAAATCCTAAATACTTGGACTAAGTGCTGTGATCGAGCGAATTTGCTGTTACAGCTCTACAATGTGGCTGCATCATTAATATTGTTAGGTCTAGTTTAAAAAACAAAACAAAAGAGAAAAAAATGTTCATCCTAGTCTTTGTAATTTTACTTGTTTTTAAGGTCATGGTTATGATAATTTGACTTCTTAATGATTCATGATAATAGGCATGAGCTAAAGAAAGGGGATGTAGAGTATTGACTGTGCACAGTAACATTGGGCTTTTACAGATGCTGTAGTTCTGGTGTAGTTCATGGGATAAGCAGATATCAGTGAAATCAACCGGACTCTAACCTTAACCCTCCCTAGTGTGTCATCCCTTATCCTTAACTGATAAAAAATACAAAGGGAGATATGACCTCAGTTATTAAAAATATCTGGTTTGCCCCAAAATAACCAGGATTACAATAGGCAAAAAAACAATGCAGTTATTTTTCAATAAACACATTTAAGATAAAAGGAATATTCCCAAACTTACCACAAAAGTGCTCAGAGTAGAATTCAATTCAGAGGGGGTGGGGGACGGAGTGGGGCAGTAAAGAAGGGAAGGTTGGAGGGAGTGGGTGGAGGGAAGGGGGAGAATAGGGAGGAAGTTTGGGGGGGTAGGGGAAGATGGGAGGTTGTAGCAGAGGACAGGGAAGGGGAGGGAAGAGAGAAGGGGTGTAATAAACATTGAAAATTGAAAATTGATTAGCAGTCCAACATTGAATGAACATCTTTTGCAAACAAGCCAATAGCAAAGTGGCTGTGCAGTTGGGACAACCCACTTATGTAAATAGTGGGGTGGACCGCTTCAGTCCTAGTAGTAACTTGTAGATGTTTTTGTGTCAACATATCACGCTCAAACAGTCGGTAATCATTTTTATGGACAAGTAAGAAAATGTACAGAAAGGAATTACAACCCACTATCCTGAACAGTGCTTAATTTAAAATGTGATTTACCCTGCTCACAGACGAGGAAAGGAGGAGAAGTAGTGCGACAAAGAGCATACATTGATTCAACATTGATCAGACATTAATCAGATATTGGCATTTCATTCATTAGATTTCAACCACAGAACAACAATAATTCAATGACATCTTTTACACATATAAAGGATGTCATTGAATCATTGTCAGTTGTCGACCTCAATCAAAATCAACTATTCTGAGTGTAATTCAGCGTTGAATTACCATTGCGTGCCATCTGGGATCTTACCTGTCACGTTTTGGATTTGAAACTATGAGAAATGTCACCATCCGTCAAAACTACAACTCAACTATGCTGGTTCCTTATGTGACATAATAAAATATTTTCACAGAAATCTGAACCACCAGTAGATGAACCAGCATAATCTAAGTCAGACTTAGATCTCTGAAGCACCACATTCATCTGTTGAAACAATTAAAACAACAGTAAACAAGTTTAATTCTTTATTTTATTTGATTCTGTGTCCCAGAGAGACATGTCTTGGTGGAAAATGTGCATGTTGTCCTCAGAACAAAGGACAAAGACGATGTGAAAATTCTGACTGAACCTAGAGTACCATCCTGGGATAAAGTCACTCAGTAAGGAACAATGCAGAATTCAAAAAGCCTGATTGCTGTTTGCAAATGTTCTCAAGGACAGACGTTTTCAGGGATGAGATGTTTCTCTCATGAAAATTAAATTTAAATGTTTGACCTCAACGAACATTGTCACTCAAACAATGGCGAAACTTATGAACCTGAAAATACTATCCCAACTGTGAAGTAGCACCATGGTGTGCAGATATATTGCTGCAGGAAGGACTGGAGCACCTTACAAAGCAAATGGCATGACGAGGAAAAAACATGTATATTAAAGAAATTACAGCAGAAGTTGAAGTCGGCGCATTAATGGACGACAATCATGAACACACTGCCTAATTAGCTACAATTTAGCAATAGTTCAAGTGTATACAAATTTCTGAATTTAAAGAAAGTGGTGAAAAACTTTTTAAAAGCTTCTTTTTCTTCTTATTAGATTTTTGGTAATCTTAATTTAGTTCCAACAGGAAAGATAAGGTAAGGTAATTTAATTTAATTTATATTGCACATTTTCAGCAATAAGGCAATACAAAGGGCTTTACATGAATTAAAAGAATACCAGCAAAATAATTAACCAAATGCAAGAGCAGAAGAAGAAAAAAAATCTAGGGTGTGAAATGGTGGTGCAGGGGTTAAGCACAACCCACATATGGAGGCCTATGGAGTCATTGACGCAGCCATCGCTGGTTCAATTCCCGACCTTGGTGACCTTTGCCGCATGTCTTCCCCTTCTCTCAATACCCAGTTTCCTGTCAATTAACTATCAAATAAAGGCCACTTGAGCCAATAAAACCTTAAAAAAAACAACAACTATCTAACAATGCTGATCCAAAGTATAGCTAGATATTCCTATTCAGAGGGTTTGACTTTCTAAGTATGCTCTAAATTTGTAAAAGTTCTCTACAGTTTCTAAGTAATACTAAAAACTAAATGTTCCTCTTGTGGAAGACTTTTTAATGTTTTATAAGTTCATTTTAATTCATTTTTTGGGTTGTAATAATAGAAGTCTCTGCATAATAATCTAAAAAGTTCTGTCTGATCTAATGTCACAGTGAGAATTAGTCACACACTGCCACTGTAACTTCATACTAAACATGACACGACACTCAATGTAAAGAAAATATGATGTTACTACAACACCATACCACATTTACTGACGTGTTACCTCAGGGTATGTGTTTGAAGTGAAAGTGAAATCTTATTTGCCCTCTTAAAGCATTTTTACAATCCAGGTAAAAGTCTCAATTGGCATCCGAAAGGTTTTGAACATATTGCAAAGAAAACACAAAGGAACAAATCCAAAAAGTGAGCTAGATTTTATCTGAACCCCTAACCCTAACCCATAGACCAAATCAGATAGATTAGTGAGTGGCTAGCTCTATGTTTGGGAACAATGCACCTTGTTCACTGTGTTCCCCACCTCTCACTAACTGACTGCTGAAGGATGAGCTGGTGTAGAAAAAAGATTGGATGAATAAGCTGAAATATAACATCTACAATAGGCAACAGAGGGCAGAAGTTTTGTTATTTCTACAAGCAGTGCCAGAGCAGTCTGTCTACATTAGGGGTCCCCATAGTCAGGCCTGGAGGATCGGCATCCTGCATTTTTTAGTTCTCTTCCTGGTGGTAGTAACAACCTTTTCAGCATGTCAGTGTTCTTCTTAGGCCATCTAATTAACCATCATTTGATCCAGGTGGGTTAAACCAGGTGGGTCCCTCCACTTTGGGCATGACTGGTCTATATAGTCACTAATCAAGGAAAATGCATTTCAGAGTTTTTTGAGTCATCCTTTTGTTAGGCTCAGGCTAATATTGCGGAGGACTGCACAATTTTATGACTTGATGCTCATCAGATCATTGTTTCTGGTTTAGCTTGATCCTTCATCTTCTTTTTCCCTGTTAATCAGGTTTTCCAGCATCACCCTGCACTCAGTGGTAAGATGGGTGCGTCAAATAGAATTCAAGTTACAGTAGAATATGAGGTTTGTTTTAAACAGTTTGATTTTATACCAGTTCCATAAGTTTGTTGAATTGTCAGTCCGGAGGAGCGCCTCAACCAGTATTTCTCGTCTAAATGTTCTTTTTTTGAAGCCAGATTTTTTTCAAATTGAATCTAACATGCACACTCTAAATTACAGAGTGACTTCAACCAAATTTAGTTTTTCTACATTTTATTTCCTAAGTGAATGGGAATTGATAAGAGAATCGATAAAGAATTTAATCAGTGTAATAGTGATAATGGAGTCGATATTCATAAATTCTTATCAATTCCCATCTCTAGTGGTGCTCTTTTCTTTTAGGATTGCTCTTTTGTTGGCAGGAGGAATGGCTGATAGAAGTTGTTTGACCCTTTTGCCCTGCACTAGCCTGTGTCCTGCTTTTGGGGTGGTATCTGATCTGCTTGGCGTTCACATATGCATTTGAACCACACCAGAGTTCACTTCAGTTGAACTGAGACCGGAGTTTGTAGAAGTGTTCACTTTTCAATCCACATAAGAGTTTGATTACACATTCATACCTTCACAAACCAAACAGATTTTCTCTGAAAACAAACTAGAGTTTGATTGAAGTGGAATATAAAGGGCTAATATGAATGAACCCTAAGTTTATGGAATGGCCTTCACAAAGCTCTGAGCTCAGCCACGATTAGCATTTGTGGACCGTTGGCTTCTAAAGTCAAGTAGAAAGGATAAGCTGAGTTAAGCTTACTTGATGCAGTCACTTTGTCTGAGAAAGGGATGCTTTTGGTAGCTAAATGCAGCAGCTTCAAGGTAGATCGAATAGGATCAGTATTGAAACGAAGCTGCTACTGTTCTTGATGAAATGGCTGCATCTTTCACTCATCTTTTACTTTCTTTGTATTTCACTGATTTTCTGTCCTTTGTCTCTGTCTCTGGCACACATGCTCCAAAAAAGCAAACCCAAACTAGGTTCTCTGAGACAATAAATTATACCGTTGCAAGCCTGAACTGTCCCTAGTTTTAGAAAACGTCTTTGCATCTGGATAAAACAATGTTTTGCATCACTCACTGCACACATTCAAACTCCAGCAGCATACAGATTCTAGTACCATAAAGAGTGTGTTAGGGACTTGTTGAAATTGCCTGAAATGTGAGAATATAAGTTTAAGATTTTTTCTTTTGAGTTTCTTTATCTCCTTAGATAAATGTTGCATGGTATTCTCAACAGTTTCAAGAGATTTTTCTCCTGAGTCAAATATCAAGCAGCAGCGGAGCCATATATTGGGGAAAAGTTAACACAATTCCAAGGTCCCCTGACTGACAGCCCCCAGCCCCCCACAAATTGTTTTTTCTTTTTGTTCATAGAAGTAGAGAACAAATTGGGGCCCTGTCAATTATGAAATGAATCATATTGTGCTTTTAAATATAGTTTAAATGTTACCCATCCCAGACCAAAAAGCACACATCCATATTTGCACGGATCACCCCTCTGGATCTGCATGAAATGGTTCGTTCCTGCTAAGCCCACTATAAAGCGACAGTGTTCAGCAGCAGTCAGTGGAAGACAAGAAAGACTGACAGAAAAATGATGCTAAGAAAAATGATAAAGTCGGGGTTAAAAAAAGTAAAAAAAGACAGAAAAAAGACAAGGATAGCATTATTAGCTTAGCTCCAGTTTGCAAACATGTGGCAAACAAGACTGTTTGCCTCCATTTCACTAGCATTTAATGAATTAAGGAAATAAAAGTTTCCAACATATTCATATATTTAACTCGTCCCTGTTCCTTTTACCACACTTAACAACAGATGAGTCAGCAGCAGCTCTAAAGACCATACCAGCATAAGCCCACCTCCCTGTCCCAGTGAAAAAGGTGACTAATATTGTGATCAATGACAAGCTAGTTAGCAAATTTCCTGCCTGGACTGCATCCAGTCCAGACAGTTTTACCTTAACTTGCATTTCAATTACAGATATCTGTTCCCATGTCCCTCCTGACCTGTCCTCTCCTAAATGAAATTAATTTATTTAACCAGGTAAACCCCATTGAGATCTAGATCTCATTTTCAAGGGGGACCTGGGCAGAAGTCTGCAGTACACAACATACACACACTCACACCTAGGGACAATTTTTTGGAGAGGCCAATTAACCTGACAGTCATGTTTTTTGACTGTGGGAGGAAACCGGAGTACCTGGAGAAAACCCATGCATGCACAGGGAGAACATGCAGGCTCCATGCAGGGGGGCCGGGGCCGGGAATTGAACCCAGAACCTTCTTGCTGCAAGGCAACAGCTCTACCAACTGTGCCACTGTGCAGCCTGCAGTATGTAACTTTTATACATACTGCATATTTAATATTTGTTAAAACTGTCATTGTATTGTGACAGAATGGTATGAGAGAAAATCTGTAAAACATTTATTTTCTCTGCCTTCTCCTAGTGCTATCTAGAAACAACCAATCAGAAGCAGGAGGCGGGTTTTAGAGCTGTCAATCAAAATCTCATGCGGCTGCTCATCCTCTCTCTCCCTTGGTCTATGCTGCAACTAGCATAGCCTGTTGTGAATGCTCAGTTTAGCTAGCATAGCTACCAATGATGGCAGATAAACCGTTTTCTGTAATGATAAGTTGCTTCTCTGCCATTAGTACAGCAGTGAGTGAATGAGGTTGATTGACAGCACTAAGACCCTCCTCCTTATTCTGATTGGTTGTTTCTGGTTGGAATGTTGCGTTACTTTAGACAGCAAAAGTAGCTCAGGGTTGAGGTGGAGGAGATTGATCTTTTCACAGATTATCTGTCTCGTAACAAAATGTCACAACATGGTGACAGCTTTTACAAATATGAAAAAAACATATTTTTTTATTAAAGTTATATACTGCAGCTTGAATGAAATTAAACTACATAGCATTTTTTGAGAAGTCTGGATTGCTTTATTTATATTTTGCATGTTGTCTGTGACTGTTGCTGGTGGGGAGAGACATTTCAGTAAGCTAACACTAATTTTAAAAAAAATTAAGCTACCTATTTGCATACAGCATGTGGACTGCTGCATGTAAAATTAACTAGCAGTAAACATTATGCTAGCATCAGTCTTGGACCAAAAAAAGGAAGGCAGTTGCACGCCTTTTCTAGGTCAAATAGACTCAAGAAATTGTAACAGCAGATGCAAAGGGGGCAGGGGAGACAATTTAATTTTTTGCCATGGGGCCCAAGATTTCTGGTGGCACCCCTGTGTAAGAGGACCAAAGTGCAACACATAGTCTGTTGTGATTTGTACCACTCTGGTATTGCAGATGACTGCTTTCTTCCTTGTAATAACTGGAGAAGACAAATAGTCTCAGCTGTCTGTCACTGGCTAACTGGATGTCAGCAACAGCTTCTAAATATACCAACAAATAAAAAAATCTAAATACTTGTACCCAGCGAATGTTTCATTTAGGTAGTGCAACATGCAGACGTGTCAAAGTTTCTGCTTGTGGTTTTATGTCGTTGCTGGTCTGTGAACCTTGACGGACATGCAGGTGCTTCCCTCCAAACCCGCCTAGTCTTGGTTTTAAACTTTAGCCAGGGTGTGTATAATTTCAGGTCAATGCAGCTGATTCAATTCTAGAATAATTAGTTAAAATAGCAAACAGAGAATAATTCAGAGACTGATGTGTTTCAGTGCATTCTTCATTCTTTGTTTCATTTAAAGGCACAGGATATTAACTCCTGTCAGTGTAGTTCAGCTTTTGACAAATCAGTCCAATTGAGTTTAGAAATACTACACTTCTTTATTTACTCCATCACACTGGAATGTGCCTAAACTTTGACTGGGCCGTTGTAACTTTTTTGTTCTCTTTTTTTTAAGCCATGCTGTTATAGATTTGCTGTGTTCAGCATCGTCATCCTGTTCATGACCCAGTTTCGAGCTAAACCTTTGCTGTCAGGCAGATAATTTCACATTTATTTAGTAGCTTGCCATACAGAGGACTTTACAGTGCCCAAATCTTCCACCACCGTCCTTGAACAGTAGAGTAGTTGTTTATACAGCTATGATGTTTGAAAATAGAACCACTGGGGATAAAAATCTCAGCGAGGTCTCATAGTTAGATAGAGGTGTATTCAGATACAGATAGAGAAACCTATGATCTCCTGGCAAATGTTCGAGAGTCAGCATAGCAAACACAGACAGTTGAACTGTTTTCTAATTCTACTTTCACAAACTTTAATATCCTAGAGAGACTGAGAGAAGTTTAGTTTGTTCACAAGGAAACCTGTTGCACATGAACTAATTTCTGAATCTCCTCATGAAGTATATGACGACACTATGGACCACTAAGCAACAGTCCAGTTCTTTTTTTCTTTTGCCCAGGTAAGACATTTGTAGACTATGTGTAGGATTTGTCTGTGCATAATAGTTTTTGATGTTCTGACTCCAGCTTTAGTTCGCTCCTTGTGAAGCTTCCCCAAATGTGTAACTGGATTTTGCTTGATGATCCTCCCAAGGCCTTGGGAGCTTGTGGCAGTATTTCCTGCCACAGACTATTACACTGAACTTTCTGGGATTATGCTTGGTTACAGTACTCTGAAGAACAAGCATCTCTGGCTGTTACGTTTTATGGCTTCTTCTCATTTTGGAAGGTGTGAAAGAGTGTTTCCCTTAATTATATGACCTAATGTTGGAGACTGAGAGACTATTTAAAGCAGGGTTCCTCAAATCCAAGCATCGTGTTTCTGGGATCCTGCAGGTCTTTGATGTCCCCATGGAGCAACTCACCTGAACAAAATGGATGAGCGACCTCCTTAATATGCTGTCAAGTTCTCCACAGCCCTACTAGTGACCTGATTTTTGACTAAGCTGTTTTGAAGCAGAGTTACATCTAGAGGTTGGAGGACACCTACCAGACCCTCAAGGTCGGGTTGCAGTGGTTGTGGGTCAATTAGCTGATTAGGTTGACACCGTGAGTTTCTAAAATTGAAATTTTTCACAACTTTACAATTAGGATATTCATTATCTGTAAGTCATCACAATTACAAAAAATATTTTACTATATAGGGAATAAATCTATAGAATACAAGAGTTTCACTATCTTGAAATCTGGGCTTTCTTAGATGAATGGTACAAGAAAAAAAGTCTAATTTAAAGTTTGCCACAAGCCACGTAGTGCACACAGCAACTAAGTGGATAAACGTGCTTTAGTCAGATGAAATCACAATTTCATTATTTGGCCTACATTCAGAAAACTGTGACAGAAACCACATGAGCCCTAAGAGCCATCCCAACGGCGAATAATGGCAATGGCAGCATTAACATGTGGGGAAGCTTTTCATCAGGAGAGACAGGAAAATTGAAAATTTGACTGTATGTAGCTGAATATGTTATGCCATACTTTTTTGACCTTTATTAAAAAACAGACAAAAAACTACTTAGGCCATGCATTAAAACTGTGCTTAATAACAAAAAGAGTGTCTTTAAGTCTGGTGATCAGTCAGAACTCAAAAGTATACAAAAACAGCTGAAATGTAAACTGTGTGAAGACAGAGCTGTGTATAAGAGAAAGCTGGGAGAAACATTTAGAAATAACGCTAGAAGTTTGGACTGGGATGAGAGCGATCACAGGACTGAAGAGGAAAGCTAACTGCCCTGCTGGGGGGATCTCAAATGGGCAAACGAGTTGAACCAGTTCTTTAACCGGTTTGACTCCCCAGTCCCTAGTTACTTTCCCTCTTTCCACACATTGTCTGCTTGTAGTTTTACGATCACTGCTGGCCAGGTGAAAAGGCAACTGGAGAAACTTCACCCTGCGAAATCTCCTGATCCAGACAATATCAGCCCTAAGGTCCTAAAGACATGTTCAGGTCAGTTAAGTGGAGTCCTACAGTACTTGTTTAACGTGAACCTGAAGCTCCTTAGAGAATCAGAACTATGGAAACATGGTGCTTGGTTCCAGTACCAAAGAAGATGTTTCCAAAAACACTGAATGATTATACACCCATTGCTATGACCTCTCACAGTATGAAGGTTATGGAGAGGCTGGTTCTGGTACATCTGTGGTCACAGGTGGATACAGACCAAGACCCTCTCCAGTTTGCATACCAGCCCCACTTAGGAGTAGATGATGCAATTATACACCTGCTGCAGAGGGCGTATTCCTCCCTTGACAGACCTGACACCATTGTCCGCATCCTTTCCTTTGACTTTTCATCAATCTTCAACACTATCCAGCTAGGATTACTATGAGAGAAGCCGGCTAAAATAGACATAGATGCATCACTCATCACCTGGATCTTCGACTATCTAACAGCCAGACCTCAGTATGTGAGATTACAGAGCTGCAAATCAGACCATCTAATATGTAACATTGAGCATGGAACTGTGCTGTCTTCCTTTCTATTCACCAATCTTCAATACACTGCAGACTTTAAGTACTGTTCCAAACTGTGCCATCTGCAAAAGTACTCATAACACGGCTATCATGAGGTGTTAGGAAGGGGGACAGGAGGTGGATACAGGACATTGGTGGATAATTTCGTGACTTGATGCAGAGAGAACCAACTCCTACTTAATAAGACCAAGGAAATGGTTGTCAGTTTCTGCAACAAAATACTTTTGCTCTCAATCTCCATCTCAGGGTAGTTGTGGAGCAGGATCAATCATACAAGTACCTTGGTGTTACATTAGACAGGAAGCTACAGGACTACAAACATTGATGTGCTCTACAAAAAGGCCATGAGCAGACTCTATTTTCTACGGAAGCTCAGGTCTTTTAACATCTGCAGTAGGATGCTCTTCATGTTCTATCAGTCATCAGTGGCTAGTTCCATCTTCAATGCCGTGGTGTGCTGCAATTAAGTTGAAAGACTCAAGCAGACTTAAACTGATAAGAAAGGCTGAGTCAGTTGTAGGGATCAAACTGGCTCCATTGGAAGAGGTGATGAGACAGAATGCTGAAGATTAGAGCTATGAAGGATAGCCCCTCCATCCCCTCTACAGCCTGGTGGACAGCCTTAGGAGCTGTCCACCAGCCCAGATGTGTTAAAGAACGCTACAGCAAGTCCTTTCTGCCTGAGGATATCAGACTTTACATACATAGTCTCTAGAGCTGTGCGTTTTAAATGTTGATTATATATTTAATGTACTGAGCAGTATGTGTGTCCTTAGAACTATCATTATATGCTGGGACAAACTAAATTTCCCCTCCTTTAGGGGATAAATAAATTATTATTATTATTATTTTGCTTTCACTTCAAGAATATGCATTACTGTTTGTTGGTGTCTTACATAAAATCTCTCAAATATATCGATCTTCGCAGTCTCTATGCTCAAAAATGTGATACTTTTAAGGATTGTGGATATTCTTGCAAGACACTATGTGTGGACATAAGATATTTGTTTCTAGTTTATCTGAACAGTGTGTGGTTTAAGATGGAAAGAGGAAATTCACCAGAAGCTGCTGAACATGACAGAGAAAAACAGCTGCTTTTTGTATAACAAGTTCTGTAATATGTACATCCTACAATTTAATCTCACTTTATAAATGCTGTCTCTTATTACACCGTTTAGCTGTTTGTTTTTTGAGTCAGAAAAGATCAAGCATCTCCAGCTACTGTATATCTGTTTTAATAAATAATTTGCACTAGTTGGGAAAAATTGTTTTGGGGAAATTCCCCCAGAGAACTTCCTTCATATCTGAACTTGCTGTGGCAGCTTGCACCTGACAAAAAGTGAAAGCCAAGATTTTAGTAAAAACAGGAACTAATATCTGTCAGTACTCTTTAGACTGTTGTTCTAGAGCCAATTAAATGATCAAAATTGGTTCAAGTTAATGAGTCATGTGGCAAGAAGCCTTGCAGCATGCAAGGCATACTCTCTAATTTATGCCTTGGAGAAGGAAAAAGGAGTGACGAGGGAAATTGTTTTTCTGGATCATTTATCAAATGGTGTCTTCCAAGGAAAGCTTGAATTATCTCCTTCTCTCATCCCCCCTGCACCCTGGCAGGTGAGGTTTGTGTTTGAGCAAATTCTTAATGTGACATGCAAGGATGACAGAAAGCCAAGTCGTAACTCTAAGATGATGACACAATTTGTAAGTTGAGGAAATGTTGAGGAAAGTTCAGTTTGCTGTAAAAGGAGAAGAGTCCTGTTCACAGGAGAGACCGTGGGTGTCTGAACAAACACACCCACAAAATTCTAACCTAACAATAGTTTCACATGCAATGGACTATCAGACTAGATAGGGGTGAAAGACGAGAGGCTGAGAACAAGATGAAGCTATTTTTGTCACCCAAAAGTTCTGTATGGGAAACCAGAACTGTCAAAATCAGTATTCATCGCAGCTGTGAGCCCTTGTATGAAGAAAATTGTATAATTTTGCTCTTCTCATCGCAAGCCCCCTGGCAAACGTTTGCCCACTTCTCATAGGCTTCTTTGGCTCCGGTGTCATAATTCAATGTTTGACACAAAAGCAAACGCTCTTAGGACACAGAAGCAATATTGAGAAATTTTTATTAAAATGATGAGATGAGATGTTCTCGGGAGGTTCTTCAGGCTCAGCGGTGGGGAAACAAAAAACTTTGGAGAGCAGAAGCAGACAGGTGAGATGTGGAATTTGACAGAGAATGAATTGGTAAAAGGTAATTCTTACTGTAGACCATGTTTTTCATCTTCTGTCCTCAAGCTCCCTGCTCTGCATGTTTTAGATGTGCCTCTATTCAAGAACAGCTGATTTACATGATTGCATGAACATCAGACACTGCAGAAGCCTGTTAATCAGGTGTGGCAGAAGGGAAACACCTAAAACATGCAGGAGAAGGGGGCCTGAGGATCGGGGTTGAGAAACACTGCTGTAGAGGAGCCTGGCCATTGCCTTTTTGTGCAATACAGCTTGGGGAAAAAATCTTGCTTCCAGCACAACCTGGGCTCCCCTTGACTTAGATTGTTCTAGGTAATTTTTCTACCAAGTCAATCAGCAAGCGGAAATAGAAGTAGTGAATAATGATTTAGATTTTCTGCTCTGCTTTAGAATTGTAGGCTGCCTGTAGTTTTAGCAATGGCAGCGGAGGAAGTGAACAAAGTTGTTCAGTATAGTCATGGTCATTTTTTATAAGGGTTGTGGATGAAGCAAAGCATAGCAGCCTTAGAAGAGAATGACGCTGATATCGGGAGGTGGTGGAAATAATCGTCTTAACTACTTCTGTGATTCGTGCTTTCCTTGGCTGCCCTTTCAGTTGACCTTAATGCCCAGGTATTGGAAGGTTTACACTTATTTCACCATATTTCTATCTTTATAAGGCAGACTGAACAGAGCTCTGTGAGATGAAATGGGACTTTTTTATATATAATTGATATTGGAGTGTATAACTGCACATCGCTGGACTCTATTGACTAAATATCAGGAGTGTGGAAGCTAAATGATTACATGTGATTTGATGAAAGGGAATTGATGTAGAGGAGGCTTGATGCAAATGCACAGCACATTTTTAGAGGTCCATGCATAAAAAATATTTCCATCTCTACGTTAGCAACTCCAGTCTGATCAAGCCAAACCTTTTCCTTTGTTGACGAAGACTTCCGAAGGTTCTCTATTCTTTCTCTGCCCTACCTTGTGTCGGTCTGACACATTAAATCTAAATAAAACACTGAACAAGTCTTATGATCAGGAGAGACTGTGCAAGGCAGATCTAATGAAAAATGTGGTGGAAGAAGAGAGAAAATAAGTCTCACCCACACCTACTCCAATCCTCCTTTGATGAATCATTACATTGTAATCGCAGAGAACATATAAGGAGTAAGTTACATTTATTTGTCTCTGATTCACATAGCTTTTAATCTGGTCTGAAGCAATATTCAAATATTATTGGAATAATCAGTGAGACATTGATGGGCTCGATAAAGCCTCATCAATGTTTGTATCTTAAGGACAGAGTTATCCTGAGACACATCTGTCTTCTAATCAGCTTCTGCTCCGTAAACACCAGGTTAATGTTTACTCAGCACTGCATTTCTAGAAAGGGTCATTAAAGGTTATTATTTCTTATCAGGAACCTCTGACATACTACTCAAACACTGCAAGCTGGGCCAATTTACTGGTGTCATGCCTAAACAGGTCACTGCTGGAAAAGCCTGAGCCTGATGTTGCAGCCAGAAAGATCCGGCTTTTACAACTTACCATCACTTGTTTTTTGTTTTGCTCCTCCCCAAAAGTGAAAACAGGGATGAAGGATTCATTTCAAAATTATTCTGAAAGTGATTCCTCGACAAGCCCTGACATATATAAGCAGGTTGTTTCTCTTTGCTTTAGTATCAGGAGTGCCAGTTTCTTCTTTTGGCAGGTGAAACTCTACATGGTTGTGAAACACAAATACTACAGAACATCTCCAAACATGATTCCTGATAAAGTCAAAATAAAACAAATCACCTCCTTAACCCTTGTATGCAGAAATGGGGTCCAACTGACCAAACACACATAAAACTTGTATCATTTGCCTCAGTCATCACACACACAAGGGTTAAGCAGAGATTATTATGCCATGCTGTTGTGTGCTTTGGCACAATGTGATTTATGTTTATTTCTTTTCCCTTCTTTTTTTGGAGACGTTAGTGATCTTTTGTTAATATAAGTTAGGGCTTGCGTAACTTTTTTTTTTGCAACATTTAGTTATGTTAAGGGGCGCTGTTGGCCCGCCTATTAATAGGTGGGCTGATGGCATCCTGACGTCTCTGCCTTCCCCCTCGCTTTTTTGTGTTTAACTACCAGAGCGCATGCTCGCCCGTCTGGCCGCTGCGGGCCGCAGCCGAGGCTTTATGGAGTATTTTTGTTAACTTTTGTTTGTTTTTTTTTTTCGATTTTGGCCTGGTGTGACCGGTTGTCCTGTTTTTGATTCTTTCTTTGAAGTAGGTTCTTTTTTTTTCTCTTAGTCCGGTATCCACAGAGGCTTCGACGGCCCTGTATAGGGTTGGCCCTCTGCGGTACCGTTTTGGTTTTTTTGACCGGTTCACTAGGTCCACCTTTTTGTTAATACTTTGGGGGTTTTTTTGTTTATTTTAGGACACGGGATTTGAGGGTTTTTTGACTCTTTTCCTCTTCACAGTGGCGCAGTTGGTAGAGCTGTTGCCTTGCAGCAAGAAGGTTCTGGGTTCGATTCCCGGCCCCGGCCTTTCTGCATGGAGTTTGCATGTTCTCCCTGTGCATGGGTGGGTTTTCTCTGGGTACTCCGGTTTCCTCCCACAGTCCAAAAACATGACTGTCAGGTTAATTGGCCTCTCCAAATTGTCCCTAGGTGTGAGTGTTTGTGTGCATGGTTGTTTGTCCTGTGTTGCCCTGCGACAGACTGGCGACCTGTCCAGGGTGAACCCCGCCTCTCGCCCGGAACGCCAGCTGGAGATAGGCACCAGCACCTCCCGACCCCATTAAGGGACAAGGGTGTAAGAAAATGGATGGATGTGGTCTTCTCAGGAGAGTGAAAGACCCAAGAGGAAGAAAAGTTGCAAATAAAATCCTGTTGAACCCTCACCTTCGTTTGTCTCGTGTCCCTAAGTATGTTGAGTCCCTGGCGGACGTAACATATTTATGGGGGCTTGTCAAAACCTGTCTTTTTAGTTTGACATATTATGTCTTACTTTTGTGAGATTTATTTATGTGTTAAATTGCAGTTCATGTGTCTTCTAGAGTTCTATGTTTTGCGATGTATCCTGGGTTTTTTGTGTGTGTGCAGTTTTTGCTCAGCCGGCGCGCGTTGCGATGATTGCTTGGGAGATTTGTCTCTGGTGTTCTTGTGGCTTTTTGTGTGTGCTTGACAGTTTGTGTGGCATGATTCCAAGGTCTGAACATGGAGTTTAACCTAGATGAGTTTGTTGAGAAGCCCACATTAGATGTCTTTAGTAAGTGCACAAAGGATCAGTTGCTGTTGATAGCCGAACATTTCGAAGTTAACGTAAGTAAACGTGCTAAAAGGGGAAGGGTTGAGGCTGAATTGTTGGAAGCACTGGTTCATTTGGGGATTTTCCCTGCTGCAGTTTTGCCAAAGAGTCCTGATGAATCACCAACGAAAACGTCATTTCCAGAAGACCCGATTCGTCTAAAGGAGCTTGAGGTCGAATTAGGGCGGCTTGCCTTGAGGGAGAAGGAGCTGTTTTTGGAACAACGCAGACTAGAATTACAAGCAGAACTTCGTTTTGAAGGAACTCGAGCTTGGTGCTGAGTCTTTAAAACATCAATCTACTGACTTTGATGTGAGAAAAATGTTCGCTTAGTTCCTCCATTTAATGAGCGGGACGTGGATAAATATTTCACGTTATTTGAAAGAGTGGCTCTCGCACTTAAATGACCTAAAGAGGTTTGGTCTTTGTTGTTGCAATGTACATTGTGTGGCAAAGCGCAGGAGACATATGCGTCTCTTTCTGTGGCTGATAGTCTTGATTTCAAGAAAGTTAAGAATGCTATTCTACGGGCGTACAAATTAGTACCTGAAGCTTATCGTCAGAAATTTCGTAGACTGAAGAAACATTACAATAAGACTTATGTGGATTTTGTGAGAGACAGAGAAATTCTTTTTGATCGCTGGTGCGCTGCTAAGAAGGTAGCTGACTTTGCGCAACTTAAGCAGAGATTTTAAAACCAACTTGCCTGAAAAGGTTACTACTTATTTGAACGAAAAATAAGTTTCAAATGTGTCAGCAGCTGCAGTGCTCGTTGATGAGTACGTGTTGACGCATAAAGGGAATTTTGAGCGTTCACCTGTCTTTACTAAGTGACCAGCAAGTGGAGATATTTTTTTTAAAAAGCAACAAGATGCACCAGAACACGGATTATTCAGTGTACAATACTTTATTAAACAATTATCTAAAACAATTATTTTATCACGAGCTTCACTGGCTTCCTGTTACCAATAGGATTCAATATAAAATTGCACTTATCACCCATCACTGTCTATATGGAACCTCACCGGATTACCTGAAGGACCTCCTTACTTCACATTCACTTTCTAGACCCCTACGATCCCAAGCCTGCAATCTTCTCCAACTTCCTCGATCAAAACTAAGGACTATGGGTGATCGAGCCTTTGCGTTGGCTGCTCCTCATCTATGGAACTCTCTCCCTGACTATTTGAGAGCCCCGCAATTATTGTCTGATTTTAAAACTGGCTTGAAAACTTTCCTTTTTAGACAAGCCTACCCCACTTTTAAATGACAGTTGTTTGTTTTTGGTTTTTTTTAAATTGTTTTTGATAGCTGATTTTATGTTTTTAGATGCACCATGTAGCACTTTGAGATTTTTATTAATGAAAAGTGCATTATAAATTAAATTGATTATTATATTATTATTAAAACCGAGGCTTCAGGCCCACCACTCGGTCCCTGGAACCAAAAGGAACACACAAGGAAAAAGGGACAAACAAGGATGAGATTGTTCCAAAAAAAAAAAATAAACAAACCATGCAAATGCAATGAAAAAGAAAACAAATGAATAATTCAACAAACTGTAAAAGAAAATACTTCAAACAATGGAACAAGTCGTCGTCTTCATTCCAGGTGCCCTTCTATTGGGCCGGAGGAGTAATGCCTCGCCCACACAGCCTGCCCAATCCGCACCGGATTCAACAGAGAGCCGCCTGAACAAACAATGGGAAGACAAAACAGCAGAGTGTCCAAAGCGCTGCAGCTCCAAACAATCAGTTGTCTAAAACAGAAAAAGCCATTAACGGTAAATACAAATAAAATAAATCAAAAGCTAAATGGCAGGTATCCTACCCAGGGGTGGAGACACAGCCTAACCCGGGAGGAAGCGGGTAAGCAGGTGAGGACCAGATTGAAGCCGCCCGCCATAGCAAACCCCAGCTGCAGCCGGCAACGCCATCATAGTAACACTGTAGAAAATGCACGACAGGTGTCACACCCAAAAACCAACCATTATCTCGGCCACGGATGGAAAAACTGCCACTTAAGATCGCCGACGAATCGACCAAACCCACAGGCCGACATGTAGCCGCGACCACAGCAACAGTGGGAGAAACAGACGCACACACCTACAGCGACCCGCCCAACTATAAAGCCATTCGCCCTGCCCACCAATCAATGGTACCCGATGCACAGAATGGGGGAGGGTGAAACACCATCCCACCACATTCTACCCCCCGGTATTGCATTGTCGCCCCGACGATGGACCTGCACACTTCAACACCAAGGACTAAAGACAGCAAACCGTTACTAACGGTAAGTCAAAGAATGAACCACCATGTGCTCCAAAAAGTTCTTTGAAATGAACATAATTCAGCACATACATCAAAATGCCAGCAACAGAAAAACCTGCATTAGTGGGATCCTTCACCCATCAGGATCTCACAATGTGGAAGCACTTTATCACAAAAATTGGCATCCAACTCTATTGACCAATGTATGGGAGGGAAAATCCATAGGCTGCCCAGAGCTGCAACCAATGACATGACTGAAGGCAATCATGGCCCAGCGATGCAAAATATCCCTAAAAACAGCTCTCAGTGATCGACACCATGGACCCCGTGTCTACACAAATCACAGAGATACCGCCCATAACCTTAAAGACTGGAAAAAATGCCAACAATTTTGACACGGCTGCTAGTTGAGAGCCCACTATTCCCCCACCTGAGTTGTGACTCAACAGCTCAGTGGGTGCTAGTTTTCCCGTGACCAACTTTAGCTGGGTCATTCCTCTCTGCATTTGATCTCCTCCCTGGCTTCCCCCCTAAATGACCAAAGAGAAAGAGAGCCTCGTCTGCTGGTGACAAATGGCAGGCCCAAATACATGATTGGGCCTCCTCAATTCACTCACCAATCCCAATCCTACCACCGAACATGGGACACCGTCGGTCCCTGGGCACAACCACCAATCGCTCAGCAACCACAGCGCCAGCAGGCATGACACCACCAGCCACAGCCAGGGAAGCAGAGGTGCCCAGCAAACCCCCAGCCGTCACATTCTGCTGACCCACTCCATCCACTGGCCGCCGTGTCACCTCCATGCCTGCAGGGGAAGACTACCAAGAAAAAAACAGAAAGATAAATCCTGAAACCACAGGTAAGTTTTTCCTTTGGATAGCTACTGCTGTTTTGTCTTACTACAACATAAAATAGAAACAGAGTTAAAACCTGAAACGCACAAAAAAAAAATCTGTATTCAATGGTGCATCCTGCCGACAACGCCAAATGTGTGGAGATATTTTTTAAAAAGGCGCAGCTGGCAACGCCATCATAGTAACGCTGTAGAAAACGCACGACAGGTGTCACACCCAAAAACCAACCATGATCTCGGCCACGGATGGAAAAACTGCCACTTACGATCACTGACGAATCGACCAAACCCACAGGCCGACATGTAGCCGCGACCGCAGCAACAGTGGAAGAAGCAGACGCACATAGCCTACAGCGGCACGCCCAACTATAAAGCCATTCGCCCCGCCCACCAATCAACGGTACCCGATGCACAGAATGGGGGAGGGTGAAGCACCATCCCACCACATAAGTTTGACAAATTCGGAAATAATGGAAAGGAGGGTGAAAAATCAGTTTCACTTGTTGAGTCAGGGGTATCTGCTACGCTTGGCGGTGTTGACAGTAAGTCAGTTCCTGGGTTGGATGTGAAATCTGGTGTGGCGTGCTTTTATTGTAAGAAAAAAAGACATATAGTGGCAAATTGCCCGATTTTGGAGAAAAAAAATGCTAAGCCAGTTGCTCTTGTGCAGACTATGAATTAAGTTACTCAGTCATTTTCGACACCGCCTTGCGAATATGCTGACTTTAAACCTTTCGTTGTGGACGGGGTTGTTTCTTTGTCACTGACTGGTCAGGAAGTCCCAATTAAAATTTTGCGAGACACGGCTGCTTCTCAGTCGTTTATTTTAGAAGGGATTTTGCCTTTAAGTAGTGACACTGCGGTTGGTTTTGAAGTGCCGGTGTGTGGGTTTGGCATGCGGGACATTGGTGTTCCTCTACACAAAGTCAGGGTCCAGTCTGAGCTGTGGTCTGGTGACGCTGTGATTGGGGTGCGTCCTAGTTTTCCCATTGCAGGTGTTAAGAAAATGTATTTAAAATATGCTAGTTGTAAAAGGTAACCTGATTTATTGGAAAATAGTCTAATAATAGTTTTGGAATTAGAAACTTATTCTGGCTTATTGACCTTTACTTTTTGGTCTAGAGTAAATTGTCATATAAGGTTTCAAATTATGTTTTTTATGTCAGGATATCACCATGGAAGTTCCAGCTGTTTCACAGTAATTTGTGAAAGGTCATAACCCAACAGGGGATCGGAGACATCCTGCTTCTAACTTATTTAAAACAAAAGGAGAAGCCGCGTTTTTGTTTCTGAAGGAATTCTAGGGATTTTCTGAGTTTGAAAGGGGTCAGAGACAGCTTTTGGTTGGTCAGAGGTGTTGCACCTTATTTGAATAAAACACACCTACTAGTATAAAACCTCTTGCACAAAGAGAATGAGCCAGAAATGGTCAATTTTTAGCACCATGGGCTGACTATTTCTCCGAAGACGTCTTTGACGTCTTCGTTTTTCCTCTATCTGTCTCATTCTCTCAGGTGACTAATGTGTGACTGTGTTTTCTTTAATTTTTCTGTCTTGTGTTATACTGTCCACTGATTGGATTAAACTCTGAGCTCCTGTGACGTCAACACGTAGCGTGCGTCTCTGTTTTGTGCCACACGGCTGCGGCTCCGGCTTTGGATACAAGAAAAGAGCCTGGGACCAGGAGGAAAAGCCCGAGCCTAGTTGTTTTTTTAATAGTTAATTTGGTTTTCCTCAACACGGGCGTCTCTATGATCATGGGCAAAGACTTAGCTGGGGGTCGGGTGTTGGTTATTCCTGATGTGACTCCTGTTCCGATGAGCTTGCTCGTGCTTTTTCGGAGGTGTTTACATCATGCGGTTACGCGTGCGGAGTTTAAGCGTCATCATGCAGAAAATGATGACTATAATTTGAGCGACAGTTTTTTGTGCAGCACTGAAGCCGAACATGTCCCAGTTAATGGAAGTGTAACAGAGCAAAAGTTGGATGCAACTACACTGTCATTGTCTAGACAGCAGTTGATGGAGCTCCAGAGAGCTGATAAAAGTTTGGCACCGTTATTTAGCGATGCGCTGCCTGATCACTCGGACTCTGTTTCTACTGGCTATTTTTTGGATGCAGGTCTTCTAATGGACGCCTTCAGATGTTTCTCCTGTCGAGGAGTGGAGTGTGGTGAAACACATTGTTCTTCCAACTCTATCGTTCGGAGGTTTTGCGATTAGTGCATGACAACCCATTAGCGGGTCACCTTGGTATCAGGAAAACCTATGATCGCATTTTGCGTCATTTCTTTTGGCCTGGATTGAAAACCGATGTGGTCTATTGTAATTCTTGTCATTTTTGTCAAATATCCGGAAAACTGAATCAGACAATTCCTCCTGCTCCCTTGTATCCCATTCCTGCAATCACTGAGCCGTTTGAACGAGTTTTGGTCGACTGTGTCGGTCCATTGCCTTGCGCCAAGGCAGGCAATAAGTTCTTAGTGACAGTGATGTGCACCTCCACTGCATGTGGAGGTGCACATGCAGTGGAGGTTGTGTTATCAGTTGTGTTACCAGTGAGCGGGCTGCTGTGAGTGTTGAGACTGACGTAGGCGCGTGGGTGGAGCTGTCCAGTGCCAAACCAGTGGGTGAGGTTTTTTCTCCAGCTGTCACTGAGGGGAGATTTCCTAATTCGAAAGTGTTGGGTGACTTGCCTCTTTTTCTGTCGCATCTTGATTTTTCCAAGCAGACTGATATCAGTTTGATCCAGTCTTATAGGTCACTGTTTGCGGATATTCCCACTCAGACTCGTGTGCTTAGCCATGATATTGATGTTGGTGATTCCAAGCCTATCAAACAGCATTCTTACAGAGTCAACCTGGACAAGCGACGCCGTCTGAAAGAGCAGGTGTAGTACATGGTGGAACATGGACTTGCTGTTGCCAGCAGTAGTGTGTGGAGTTCACCGTGTCTCCTAGCAGTTAAAGCCAATGGAGAGGACCGTTTCTGTACGGACTTCAGGAAGGTAAATGGGGTGACTAGGCCGGATTGTTATCCACTCCCTCGTATGGAGGACTGTGTGGATCATGTGGGGGCCGCCCAGTTTGTGACTGAACTGGATTTGCTGAAGATACTGGCAGGTTCCCTTAACGGCGCGTGCCCAGGAAATTTCTGCCTTTGTCACACCTGATAATTTCCTTCAATATACCGTAATGGCTTTTGGGATGCGTAATGCTCCAGCGACGTTTCAGCGGCTGATGAATGTGGTTTTGTCCTGTTTAACATTCTGTGAGACTTATTTGGATGATCTGGTAATTTGTTCTACTACATGGGCTGAGCACGTTGAACATTTAAAGATTGTCTTTGCTTGTCTGAGTGAGGCTAATTTGACTGTTAATCTAGCTAAATGCCAATTCGGACAGGCAACGGTGACCTATCTTGGAAAAAGGGTGGGGGAGGTCAAGTGCGCCCCGTTGAAGCTAAGATTGAGGCTATTTTGTCTGTTCCGGTACCTACTACTCGTACGGAACTGCGCCGCTATTTAGCCATTGTGGGTTACTACAGGGGATTCTATAGAAATTTTTCCTCTGTAGCTGCACCTCTAACCGATCTACTTAGCCCTAAAGTGGATTTTATTTGGACTGATCAGTGTCAATCGGCTTTTCAGCAAACTAAACATTTGTTGGTGTTGTCTGCACCTCATTTTGACGTACCTTTTAAATTAGCGGTGGACGCGTGTGATTATGGCGTCGGAGCTGTTCTTCTTCAGGATGGTGCTGATGGGGTGGAACATCCGGTTTCTTATTTTTTCGTTTATTTCTTTTCCCTTATTTTTTTGGAGACGTTAGTGATCTTTTGTTAATATAAGTTAGGGCTTGCGTAACTTTTTTTGCGACATTTAGTTATGTTAATTAGGGGCGCTGTTGGCTGATGGCATCCTGACGTCTCCGCCTTTCTCTCGCTTTTTTGTGTTTGACTACCAGAGCGCATGCTTGCCCGTCTGGCTGCTGCGGGCCACAGCCAACGCTTTATGGGGATTTTGGTTAACTTGTTTTTTTTTTTCAATTTTGACCTGGTGTGACCGGTTGTCCTGTTTTCGATTCTTTCTTTGAAGTAGTTCCTTTTTTTTCTTAGTCCGGTATCCGCAGAGGCTTCGACGGCCCTGTATAGGGTTGGCCCTCTGCGGTACCGTTTTGTTTTTTTTGACCGGCTCACCAGGTCCACCTTTTTGTTAATACTTTGTTTTTTTTTTGTTTATTTTAGGACACGGGATTTGAGGGGTATTTGACTCTTGTCTTCTTCACAGGAGAGTGAAAGACCCAAGAGGAAGAAAAGTTACAAATAAAATCCTGTTGAACCCACACCTTTGTTTGTCTCTAGTCCAAGTATGTTGAGTCCCTGGCGGACGTAACACATGCTTGCTGAAATGTTGAGTGAAATAGATTAAGTAAAAATGGAGTGAGGAGAGGAATGATCTAGAGTTTTCTAAAGTATATCCCGATTCACCAAAAATGTTCACTCTGAAGCTCTTTTGAGTTTCCTTATGTTTTCTGCAGAATGTTAACTTGTCAGTATGAGTGATGGAAAGTCTGTATCAGGGGAGTCCAAAGTGTGGCCCGGGGCCATTTGTGGCCCCTAACTGCAGCTCTAGAATTATACAATTTGGTTTATTAAACCTTTTTTTTTAAGTAGGGTCAAATTTTTATTGACATTTTCTTACAATAGATGATGATAAATGCAACACTTTTTACAACCAAACTTTTATAACAAGTGGAAACGCATACAGTATATTCAGACAACTACTGAAAAGATAACGCTGCTTCACCAAGTTTAATTTAATTTATTAAACTTGGCTAGATATACCAATTGTTTTGAAAGAAAGTGACCCAATCCTGCTTTTATAACTGAAAATAAATTTGTTCAAACATCCTAAAAGAATTTGAAAAATAGATGTCTTTCCATTAATACAGCCATTGTACCAATGTTGATCTACAATTAATACTATATACTTCTACTATATTTTCTTGATTTTTTTTTCTTGGCATGTGAATACTTTTTTTAATTGGCTCTAGTGGCCTTTATTTGATAGTTAATTGACAGAAGAGAGGGTAATGAGAGAAGGGGAAGATATACGGCAAAGGTCGCCAGGAATCGAACTTGTGACGGCCACGTCAAGAACTAAGGCCTCATACACTCCTGATCAAAATCTTAAGACCAGTCAAAAAATTGCAAGAATTTGCATTTTGCACTATTGGATCTTAAGAAGGTTCTAATTAGAGCTTCACAATGTTAAAGGAAAAAAAATCAGTGCAAGAGAGAAGAACTTCTGAGCCGGGAATTTTCTGAAAACTGCATTTACACTCAAACATTATTTTTTCAGCTATCAAAAGTTTAAGACCATAGTCTTTAAAAGCCAAAAACTGTGCAAAAATCTGTATTCCATGTCATTTTCGGTCAAGTCTTTACACTGTCAAGACCTCCTAATGGCAAAAGCAAAAAAGTTCACTGACTTTGAACCTGGTAGGATTGTTGAGCTGCATAAGCAAGGCCTCTCACAACAAGCCATCGCTGCTGAGGTTGGATGCAGTAAGACAGTCATTTTGCCTTCTTTTAAATGATCCTGAGGGTTATGGAACAAAAAAGTCACGTGGTAGACCCAAAGAAATTTCACTACCTCTGAGCAGCAGGATCCGATTGGCTGTCCGTCAAGACACGGGACAATCCTCTACCCAGATTAAGGCCATTACTGGTGCTGACAGCAGCTCAATAAACATCAGACGGCATCTGCAAGAGAAGGGCTTCAGAAACAAAAAACGTCTTCAAAGGCCACGTCTTCTTCAACGCCACAAAATTGCCCGTTTGGACTTTGCAAGAGTGAACCAAACATGGGACATTGAACGGTGGAAGAAAGTTGTCTTCTCTGATGAGAAAAAATTTAACCTTGATGGTCCTGATGGCTTCCAACTTTACTGGCATGACAAGGAGATCCCACCTGAGATGTTTTCTACACGGCACAGTGGTGGGGCACCATCATGATGTGAGGTGCGTTTTCCTTCAATGGAACAATGAAGCTTCAGATTGTGCAGGGGCGTCAAACAGCAGCTGGCTATGTGGAGATGTTGCAGTGGGCATCCCTCATGACTGAGGGCCTCGTCTGTGTGGTAATGATTGGGTTTTTCAACAGGACAATGCTGCAGTTCACAATGCCCACCTGACAAAGGAGTTCTTCCAAGAGAATAACATCACTCTTTTGGACCATCCTGCATGTTCCCCAGATCTAAACCCAGTTGAGAACATTTGGGGTTGGATGGCAAGGGAAGTTTACAAAGATGGACATCAGTTCCAGATGTCCATTGTGAAGTCATCTTCAACGTTCCCACTAGCCTCGTTTAGGCTTGATGTCAGGAAACACTGACATCAAGCCTAAACGATTGTTTGAAGTCATCAACAACAATGGTGGAGCTACTCATTACTGAATCCTTTTTTTTGACACTTTGATTTCTGTTTTGGGGGTTTTTGGGGTTTTTTTGAGCTATGGTCTTAAACTTTTGATCAGCTGAAAAAATCACGTTTGAGTATAAACGCAGTTTTCAATTGAATTCCCGCTCAAAAAGTTTTGTCTCTTATGCTGACTTCTTCTTTCAACATTGTGAAGCTCTACTTAGTACCTTCCTAAAATCCAATAGTGCAAAATGCAAATTCTTGCAGTTTTTTAACTGGTCTGAAGATTATAATCAGGAGTGTATGTGGGTTGTGCTTTAACCCCTGCACCACCACAGCACAACCCAGGCATGTGAATACGTTTGATGGTACAATTTTGGTGCACGTGACAAAAGTTTTCCCTTTTTTGACTCCTGGTTTGTATGTTGGGTAAGGTAAGGTAATTTTATTTCTATAGCACATTTTAAGCAACAAGGCAATTAAAAGTGCTTCAAAGTGTTGTGGAGTTGTACTGAATATTCATAAAGTTACTTTAGGAAAGTGTTGCGTGACATCAGACTACACCCAATTTGTAGCAGAGGCCACTTTTTTGATGCCCCTCCCAAAATGTTCACAGGTGACTATGAGGTGGGTTTGCATCTACCACTAGCTCTTTGCATCTACCAGTGTTGTTGGTGCCAGTCCACAAAGTCCTGAGCTCACTACAGTATCTGTTGTCCTGAGTCATTAAAGTCACTTTTTGAGGGGAAGCTTGTATGAAGAACTCCATCATTTCCCACCAGCTTTTATCTGAGCACTAATGAGAGCATCCTGGCTCATACTTCACATCTTGGGACTGCAACAATAGTTTTTCTGACAGGGATACTGCAAACTTTGGTAGGAAAGGCACAGAGAGTCATGAGGTTCCTCATGTCTTTGGTGAACAGAATGCTAATCATATGTTAACATATTAGGCAGATTTATCAGGCCTAGTCTTTTGCGTGTAGTTTCAGTGGATACCTCTAAAACCATCCAATGTTGACTACACATCTCTTAGATAAAGCGTTTAACGCTGCTCAAAGACATACAATAGTTGCGTGCCCATTACAAATGTAAGCAAGACTTTGCTGATATTCTGCTAATATCAAAAATATTAAATTTTGCAACTGTTATTTCTATTAAATAAGAAGCACAATTAAAATCACACGTGAATATGTGTGTTGTAGCAATAATTAACTTAAAGCATTCTGCACCATCATTCTCCCACTACTTCCTGTCTTCGCATTTGTGTTTTCCACCAGTAATAACATCCGGTTGCTGATCACAACTCATGTGATGTGAAAAAGTGTTTCCATTGCAGTTTTGTGAAATAAATTATTTTCAATACAGCCAGAAAACAATTTCATCTCAGCACAAAAAAACTTTTTCTTTTATCAAAAACGTTTTTTAAAAAAAAAATAAAAAAATTGCCAAGTTTCTATTAAACAATTTCATTTTTGTAATTACAATTTGTGCATTTATTATGTCTGTCCGTCTCTGTCTTTGGCCAAGACACAAGACTGCTGGTGGTGGTCAGAGGACCCGGTGGTGCCTATGAAAGGCAGCGTCGCCTTTGTCAGACTGTGGCTCTTATCCAGTATATCAGCATATGAGTATGTGTGTGTGAATAGGCAAATAACTGAATCTAGTGTGAAGCTCTTTGGGGTCCTATGGACTTGATAATGCACTATACAAGTACAGTCCTTTTACTATTGAGCATTTTATGGTCAATGAGCATTGGTGACGCTTTTTTCTCTGCTGACTAATACAGACGTTACTCATAACACTCGGTCTGGAACTGTGTTCTGTTTGCATTCATTAACATCTTTAGTTTTTCATTTCTATTTTTGTTGCTATTTTTCAAAAAGCCCTTCTTGGGTTAAATGAAAATCTGCCAACTTGCCAAGATTAGACAACCAGTGGAAGGATGTACATAAAATAATATTTGTATAAAGGCTGTTTCATTCAATTATTCATTCACTGTTACATTATTTTTTAAACATCTTTAAGCCATGCATCTTTTTCTTTAGCTCTATTTCTCCATGAACATTTCTGATCTGTGGTTGTTTCTTGTCAGCTTGAACTGCATGAAGACTGAAACTTGGTACAAGGGGGAGACCTGTGGTTAGAGAAACTGCAAAGTCCCTGGGGGTTGTTAGCCAGATACAGGCTGTTATAAAGCACGTCAGTCATCCCGCCACTTTGATTTTCTTCAGTTTAACTGTTTGATATTTTGGCCAGATATACAGTATGCACTGGGAAAAATGTAAGTACACCAATCTGTTTCTGCTTCTCCTTTGTAATATACACTAATTTGTCATAGCCACTTGTTCATTGATAGCTGAGCAAAGTAGAATCTTTTTGTTGTACTTCTTTCAAAATGTTGAACTTTGGACAATGAGAGAATGATAGGGCCATAGAAAGTGTATATCTTTTAATATCATTCATCCAAATGTTTGCATCTTTTGGTCATTTTTGAGACATTGTTACAAGGTTATGCAGAAGCATTTTTTGCACATGGTTTTGATATTTCTACCCCATATTCTTCTGACTGGGCTTATCTGTTAGACATTGATGTTAGTGTCAAACCATGATTCAGAGTTCTGGTGCTTGGATCAGAGAAATGTTATGATTATGACCCATGTTTTCTTATCATTACAAATGATTTGAATTTAAAAGGCATCTCCATGCCGTCCTGCAGGTGGATACCATCCAAAGTCTTGTACCACATTCAGACTCGCACACAAACATATATATGCACAATGCTAGTGATTGTGATGGGGGGGAAAAGAAAGGCATCTTTTCCTGTTGTGGGACTGTGTTGGGACCAGTAAGCTGTTGCGTGCCACCCTTTTGGAAAGAGGAAGGGTATCTTTTTAAAGCTGGCTGAGTGTTACCATTGGGCTGTAATCTTGATATGCAAAATGCAGTGCGAGGCCCCCACCGCAGTAAAAGGCTGCACATCTGGAGAGCTTCCTCTTTTGTGTTGATTGACTCGGTGTGCATGTACAGCGATGATTGTTTGCTGGTGTGTACTCAAGTGTAATTGTCTGAAACAAACAACACTGTCTGCTCAAACCTCTTATAACCTACTGGGAGCTTTCTTGACTTGGAGCTTCTTGGATATTTCAGTCACTGTTTTTTAATATGTGAATCAAAAGTGTCAGAAAGAACTAGATTTCTAGACTTCTAACATATCTTTGTATTAATAATATGGTTTTACTGGTGTTGTGAAACATTTAGCTCAGTAAGCACCACACCCTTGTTTGAAGCCCACTCCTTTAGTGCTTTGCCAGGAATCCTTACAGTTTCTTGGTGTATGTTGGCTGCTGGACAACCTCAGAGTTCTGCAGAAATTCATTTAGTGTTTGGGGATAATTACATGCCAGCAGAAACCAGACAAGTGTTTCGTCAAAAGAGATAAAAATAAACATTTGGTGATTTGGAATAAGTTCAAAAGCTGTTTTAATCCTGAAGTTAAGATTTAAATCAGATATAATAAAACTGAGCTCACTGCTTTTAACAGTAAGATAATTTTAAGCTCCAATAACTTTCAAAATAAAAATAACGATTCATTCTTGAGATTTGGTAAGGTTTTGTATGGGGGAATTTTACTGCCATAAGTTGAGGGCACTCATTTTCAGTCTGAAAATGAGTGCCCTCATTCACGTCTTTGTTCTCAAAACTTGTGATGTTTGTACTCAAAACTTCTTTCAGATATTCTCTGTGTTCTCTTAAACCTTTCACGCTCATAACTTCTCTGCTCGGATCAAATCTTTGCTCCTAAACCTCTCTGCTCGCTTGCAAATTCTTTTCTGTTCTCTCTCAAAACAAAAATTACTGTCTCCTGGCAACCTCTCAGCCAATAGAATGAAAGTGTTATACTGGGTGCTTTTGTTTCCTTCTAGTGGATGTGTCTGTGTGGCTACTATTAAATTTAGTAGAATCCATATGGTAGCACCTGCTTTTCTGTGCCGCCCACTTGATGCAGGAAGAATCTATGTCAGTTTTCTGCTTTCTGTCAGTGATTGCCAAAAGGCTATCACAAACTTAAAATATATCCAACTGCAGCGAACTACCACATTCACCACTTTCTGCTTTGAGGTCATCACATCATTCTGTGTAAACTGCAGGCTGGTTCCAAAGTAATACAATACATTTGCAGGGAAAAAAAGTGTTTATGTAAATACATAAAATCTGTTTTCAATAACATTTGATTAGAAAATAGAGACCTTCTTATAAAGGCCTTCTTCAATAATTAATGGAAAAACATGTAGTGGTAATGCAGCTAAGAAATGCCTTTTATAATGCTTCTACAGGTATTCTGACAATTTGACTTTGGTGAAGAGCTCCATGTTTTTCAAATTGTTGACCTGCTTTGTTGTCATCCTAATCTATAGCTCCCTCCACAGTTTCTCAGACAGGAATTAACAGTGCTTTCAGTCTGAATGAATGTTATAGTTGATTTAAAAAAAATAATCTTGAACTTAAATCTGCTTTGCAATTGAATAATTGTTTTTTTTTAGCTCAACTAAATAAAACTGACAGAAATGGTGGTTTAAAAGTGATAAATCATGGGTGAAAGGGCTTCAGCAGAGAATGAAGTTAGTCACGTATCACTTGGTTAAATGATTTTAATACCAGCTGCCTCTTTTCTGTCTGCAAACACGGAGCAAGGAACCTCTTTAACACTGTAGCAACACAGAAGCCCATCCAGCTTTACTACTTACAAATAAGACAATTCCATGTTTTAGTTTTGTGTCACAGCAGGTCTCATGAATTTTGATCACGAGTGAATAGTGACGTATTAAGCAATTTAAAACACTTTTATACAGGTTAGGGTTAGAATTCTGGTGTTTTCCCTGGCATCATATTGGTAATTGTAACAGTTGCTCAGTTGGGTAAATCAGCTGTAACTCTCTTCTATTTTCCCACCTATGCTGCAGGATTCAAAACACACGTTACAGGGTCTAGACACAAGGAAATGCAGGGGTTTTTAAGGAACATCACATTCTGTCATATTTTGTGAAGCATGCATCCTGCTTTTCATGTACGTATCTTGCTCTGAATAGTGTGTGTATTCTGGGATAAATGGTGTCAAATTCACAGTGTTCTTCATCAGGAGTGGGTATGTTGATCTTCCGTTACATATTAATGAATCAACATTCCAACTTGAATTGAAACTGTGGTTATATATGACTGTTTTCTAGTGGCAGGGAATTTAAAAGTTCAAGTAAATTAAAAAAGTCATTTGCTCAACAAAAAGGATGTCTCAATGCAGTATCCTTATTTCATGTCTGACTTTATTAAATCCAGACTGTATCTAGCATTCAAGTAGATAGCTTACAAAAATAAAGGAGATGGGAAGTTGTGTGTTTTAACCTTCAGCTATTTAGTATTACTTGAACAAAAGTGAAGGTGTATGTTTGCATTTTGATGGTTGTCTGATTGACAACCAGACAAAAAAAACAAACAAAAAACATATATATATATATATATATATATATATATATATATATATACAGTATATATATATATATATATTATATATATATATATATATATATATATATATATATATATATTTAAAATAAATAAAAACATTTTAAACAGTGAGAAGAGTTGGAACCTTGCAACCATCAAGGGCCATGAGTAAAAAAAGGCAGGTTAGCTCAGCTCCTGAATGCCACAGCAGCATCAGGCAAACACAAACCAAACACCTCTACAGAGTAGCCTAAACACCTGACACAGAGGCAGGTCAGCAGTCATCACAGGAGTAGCAGTCCCTAGTCCAGAGAGGCTAAGCTGAGGTTGGAAGCTACACAAGACCCTGAAAGCAAGAATGCTCCTGCACTGGGAAGGAGAAGCACCTAAAAGCTCCCAACCCTGACCCCCGAGGCATTAGCCGGCAGAGGTAGCTGGGAATACCAAATGTGAGATAACTCCAGGGAGGCCAGGAGTAAGGATTTCCCGCTCAAGTCATACAGTTTAAAACACTGATGTATGTAAATATCTGATTTCAAAGAACGTTACAAAACGAAACTCTAAAAAATATTATTGGAAGAACATATTTTAGAATTTTTTTGTGTCTCCAACAATGTAACTCTTTGTCCCTGTGCTGGCATTTTATATTTCTAAGTTAAGTCTTCTTCCTTGCTGGGTGTCATTTCAGCCCATCTCGATGCAGGGCAGTTTAACTGGATAACAGTCTTACAAGTTTCAGTCAGCATGTACACAAGGTCTTAGGGTCTGGAATCCCAAAACATTTAGCTCAAGACATACAGTTTAAAACACTGACCAAATGTATGTTAATGTTAAAAAAAATCTAAATGTTCTTGCCAAATTTTCTGGCATATAACAAACAGAAATAATGTTGTTAATTCTAAGCTGAAACAAGAAAAGTTTGGTCTGATTTAACTTCTGATACTTGGAGAAAACACGTGTGTTTCAACACACACACTTAGTAGTACATGTAGTAGAGGCATTCCTCTACTACCAATACCACATGTCACATATAATTTGATTTAATTGTATGCTGTTTTTTTTTTTTTTAAAAAAAAGCTCTACAATAGAGCAGGTTTTAATTTATTGTAGTTCAGATTTCTGTTTATTCTGTTTGATTTTAATGAAATGTGGCATTAATATATTTCTTAAAAGTTGTCAGAGCAGAGAAAATTGATTGACATTGATTAGTTGTCAGGGCAGGTACCAAAATGTCTGAAATGTACAGAATGACAGATAGTTTGTACCTGAAGAAATTAGGTGACACTACCTGTTTCCAATGCCTTTCATAAAGATGATAAATTCATTAAGGTGAAATTATGGTTATGTAAAAGTGTATTTGTACCATTATCTGTCTGAAGTAAATCAGAACCCACTTAGTCCCTGATTGTTCCATGATAAAGACTGACTCAGTCCGAGGCAAAAAGGACCATGAATGGGAGAAAAAAAAAATACGGTTGGATGTTTTTTTCTACAGTAGAAAAAATATAACTCTGAGTTTCAATACAAACTTGTAATCATCTAAATAAAACTGTAACCATATTTCTACAAGTCTGACAGCAACTAAAGAAGGTAAAGAAGGTGGGGCACATCTGTTGGTCGGTAGTATATCCATAATGTTACAGCGAGGTACCAGACTTGTCTATACATGGCACAGTATCACATGCTATGTTTGTTTAAAGAAAAAAGCTTCGGTCCATGGAGGCAACTTGTCAGAAGACCCTCAGGCTGTCATGACAGAGGTCAAGTAGAGTGCACACAGATCAGAGTGGTGGACCACAAGACTCTGTCCTCTGTCAGAATCTGTCCTCTGTCAAATTTGTATGATGGCATATTAAGGCAATTGTAGACAGAAAAATTCTGCCAAAAAATCTCAGGAATTCTCTTGGAAAAAAAACTAGGACATTTTTAAGTTTCAAGTCAAAAATGATCAACTTTTGTAACTAAGAAATTTCCTGACTTGTCTAGAACATTTCTCAGCTTAATTTCAAAACATATGGTTTTACTAGAAAATTTGAAACTTTTCAAACTTGGAAATTTAAAAGTTCTTTTCTTGAAAAAATTTTGAGATTGAACTCAGAATTTCTGAGGTTTTTGGTAGAAATTTACTCCAATTTACTTCAAAGGACTGGGTGCAGCATTGTATATCTGCATATGGTAATTGTTCCACTTTTTGAAGGAAAAAATTAAATTAAAAGTACTGCCACTTAGGAGAATTCTTTACATTTAAATGAATGAGCATGAGTTAAGCATTTTTTGTTGTTTTTTCATAAAATTCTTATTGTTCACTTGCTGAACAGACTTTAACTTAAATTTTTATTGAATAAGTAACTTGTAACTAAGTTAGCAAGTATCAGAACAAAGTCCTGCTAAATTAGTGGTGGTGTCAGTTAAAAGAGTCCCTGTAAATATGACAAGAAAAATGATGTAACAGTGATTCCATTAAGTATAATTTAGCAGGTAATTAAGTAAAAGCATTGCCTGTAAAACTATACTTAATGGAATCAATCAGTTACAACATCATGCTATTCAGTTTGTCATATTTACCCTAATGACTGGTCACTTCACAGAAGGCATCTAAACCCCCATAAGGGGCTTTTCCACTAGATCGCCTCTAACCGGTACGGTTGCAGTCCACCTTAATGTGGTGAGCTTTCTGATAACAGACCACAGTCCAGAGCTAACTTTTAGTGTTATTTTGGAGTTGTCAGTGACATAAATCACGAGTCAATTAGCAAAAGAAGTCAATCAAATTGCTTTGGTGCTGTACCTCGATTGGTCCTGCTAGTTCTAACTCTGAAGCAGGTACTGAAGTCTGAGATCAGCCAGGCCGCTCCGATTTGGAAAATGACTCTGGCTGAGACGGACCGAGACCACACTGGTTCAAGGCGGGCTAGTGGAAAAGCACCAAGGAAGGATCCTTACTAGATGACCAAGCCATCTCATTTGGCTCCTCTCGAAGTGAAGGAGTGCGGCTCTTCTCCAAGTCCCTCCTGGATGAATGAGCTTCTCACCCTGACTCTAAAGGAGAACCCAGACTCTTTTTGGCTGTCTGTATCCATGACCTCGTTCTTTCAGTCAAGGAACAAGGAAACTAAGCTGAACTAAGCTCATGACCATGAGGGAAGGAACTTAATTTATGGGTAAATCAAGAGCTTTGCTTTTAGGCTCCATTTTCTGTTCACCACAACAGACCAGTCCAGTGCTTACTTCACTGCAGACTCTACGCCAGCAACCCGCTACTTCTCAGAGCAATGCCGGTAAAAATGTTGCTAAAGGGTTAATAGAGGAACCATATTGTGATGACTTTCTGAAGGCAGAGTTTCTAGAAGAGCATTTGTTTTTCAATCACATTTCTTTTAAGTCATATTTCATATATGACTGAAGATAACAGAGTTACTTGAGTGTGCTATAAAATGGCACTATGTGCCTGGAAAATACACAATGATGCGCCTTTAATGAGGAATTTTGAGGACTGGATCTAATGGACTGCTGGCATCCTCCTATTACAGTACCATGCTGGAATTAACTGACTTATTTCTTAACAAATGTTCACATGGACTTATGTTGGACTTTTCATAGCTGAGGGCAATGATTGGAAATTCCATGGTGGGGTGAACAAATGTTTTTGGTATTGCAATGGCTATAAAAATCCCATTGCAGCTCTACATTATGGTTCACCTGCCAATTAAAAAACACAAGATTTTTGTACATGTACATATTGTCTTTAATTTCAGCATATTGAGGAAAACCCCACTACACCAGTGCAATTAAAGTAAGATTCTGACAGTAACACAATGCAACATATCATCGAAGACTAATAATAAGATCAATAGTAATTATATTTCTATGTAAGCAATTTTACAATTTTCTATCCACACTGACTGTGGATAGAAAATTGTGCTTATATACAGTCTTGGTCTTTTCCCTGCCTGGTTCACGTGACAAGATTTTAAAGGAGGTGTATTATGCAAAATTTTATTTTTTGAACTTTATATCATGCTATAATATATCATTTCAAGGTGCCAAATACGGTTATAATGCAAGGTATTTTAAGGTATATATATATATATATATATATATATATATATATATATATATATATATATATATATATATATATATATATATATATATATATATATATATATATACAGCATTTTAATAACCACTTAAGATAAGATGGCTAGTTTATTGTGTTATAAAATGGGACTGTTGGTGCCTGGAAAATACACACTACTCTTTAAAATTGTCAGTTGATTTTCAAAACATGAGAAACCCTACATATAATTATTTAAAAAAATACAGACATAATATAATTCTATAGGTTTGATCGTACAGTGTATGATGGGAAACACAATACACTGCACAAACAAAAGTCACTCACCAACATTCAGAGGGTCTGTTTCACAAAACCATGATAGCATATCAAATCAAATAGCAAATCAAAGCAAATGACAAGTATGATTATGATGTTTTTAGTTAAGAATATTTGTTTTGGGCTGATTACGCATTCAGTCAATCTGCTATTGATTGCTATTGTAACAGTAGTTATCTTTATTTTGTATAAAATGCTTCAATTCCTCATATATTTCATCATAAGATGTTTGTTTGTTGTAAGTAATTTACCTAGTGCAGCATTGTGAATCTGTGGTCGATCTCATTGGTCTCTTGAAGAAATTTACTGAGACCCATTCAATTAAATCATTTAAACTTGGCTCAACTTAGCTGTCTTCTAAGTCCACCAAACTTCTTTTGATCGATTTAAAAAGCAACACTAATCTCAGCAGAACAAACTAAGGTAAGGTAAATTTATTTATCTAGCACATTTTCAGCAACAATGCAATTCAAAGTGCTTTACATGAATTAAAATGAAATGCAAAAAAAAATAACAAACCAAAGGAAAGAAAAAGAATAACTAAAACAAAAAAGAGGAAAGGACACATTAGTAAATGGCAACATTCAGACAAAACAGAGGCATGAGTGAAGGCGGTGATGTCACAGGGCCATGAAACTAGGTTACTGAGGCTCCTGACAAAGTCCGACAGAGGTGTTGTTTATCGAGGAATGTCCTTGGGAGGGTCCAGCTCCACATCTGCATGGAAACAGGAGTGGGTGCACTGAAAGAAATAACTCTTTGGAGTAACATAAAAAAAATCATGGAAAGATTTTCCACATGATTACTTTGCTTTATTTCAGCACTATGTAATTCTGTTACTCCAATTTAAAGCAAATGTGTTGGCTCAACTTAATTTATTAAGGTTATTCCAATTTAAAGCAAATGTGTTGGCTCAACTTAATTTATTAAGGTTATTCCAATTTAAAGGAAATGTGTTGGCCCAACTTAATTTATTAAGGTTATTCCAATTTAAAGGAATGTGTTGGCCAACTTAATTTATTAAGGTTATTCCAATTTAAGCAAATGTGTTGGCTTAACTTAATTTATTAAGGTTATTCCAATTTAAAGCAAATGTGTTGGCTTAACTTAATTTAATTAGGTTATTCCAATTTAAAGGAAATGTGTTGCTCAACTTAACTTTTGTTGTTGATTCAACTTATTTACTTTAGTTGGATCCAATGTAATTTAATAGAGCCACCCCAACTAATTTTACAGCAATAACTTCACACTGCTTAATTAAGTTCATCCAACTCATGAAAATTAAGTTAGCTGAACAAATATGCTTCGTGCTGAAAGAAAGCTATAAAATTGTGTGGAAAATCTTTCCATGATTGAATTATGTTAATTCAAAGACATTTTCTTAAGTGCTATTAAAATAAGTGTTTTAAGACAACACTGAAAGAAGAAAGAACACTCAACAATTAGAAAAATTGTCGAATGAGCTGTATTTTCAAAATTGTTTTCCATTTTTTTACACAGCACAAAAACAGCTGAGTTGAAAGTTTAAATAAACAACAAAAGGTCAGTTTTGTTTTTCCAGAAAAAACCTGGGCTGTGTTGATCACTATTTAGCATAGATCAAATTCTTAACAACATAAAAGTGTCAGTAAATTCACTCAACTTTGCGAACTGTAACAATTAAAATTTAGTTTTCGATTGCGGTCTTTGGAAAAACATGTGAAGATACATTGCCCAAGCTGTTCATCACTTCCACCCCCTCCAGGACAATCACAACCACCACTAGAGATGCTAAATGTTGACTTAAGGAAGATATACAAATGTATCGGTTCTAGTAGATTTTTTTTTTACTAAGGCAGTTAGACACTGTCAATATTATCACTATTTTTCATCAAAAACTGCTCTTTCAGTTCCCTCCATGTGTTCGCGCTGTTTGCACTTCTGTCCCGCTCTCTCTCCGGTCGCTGTTGAAATCAAGCACCAGCTGCTAACAGTTCAACGGTAAGAAAGCTTTTATGAATAGCAGCACGTGCAGCGAGGCGAGTTGCTTTGTTTGTTTCTTACAGAAAGCGGTCTGTCGTTTTCATATGTCAAAACAAGTGTAGGGTGAGATTTTGTATTGTATTTTTTATTACATGTGATGTTCTGAACTCTTAAAAATACTCGCATCTTCTTTTATTTTTTTCAGATCTGAAAAATGGCCAACAGCCAGACCTCAGCCCATGGTGCGAGGAGCTCTTACGGAGTCCACCAGGACGAAGAGAAATTCAGTAAGTTATGATTTCACATTTAGTGAATAGTGAACACTTGCATGTTTATAAGGAAAACTGATCTTCTGGTTATTTTATTTATTTTGTTATAACGCAGTACAGAAAGACAGAGTGTGATAAGCAGCAGAGATCTACAACATGGCAGACGGAGGACGGATATCAGGATGGAGCCATGAAGCTGGTATGTATTATGTACAGTCACTGCGTTGATTCCCGACTGTACAATGGCTGGTTGAGAATAATTTTAACTTATTTACTTATGTATTTTTGAGAAAGCGATATATTTGCTACAATATTTGTTTAATTTCACATTTATTTCCACAGACTCCACAGATTGGGAATCACATTTGTGTCACTCAGACTCTTCAGGAACGTTCTGATGTCCATAATGAGGACAGAGATGCAACTGTGTGTGAGTATCTACTATTTTAGAATGTTTATTTTATGCTTCAATATTGTTTATGTACATAATGTAATTATGCTATGTACTGACAATGCACAAAAATGTTTTCCAGCTGCATCCAGGACCTACTGCCAGTCATCCAGATGTAGCTCAAGAAAGAAGCAGGTAAGATTTAGAGATGTCACAATTTCTTGAATGACTAAAGTACTGTGATTTATTAAAATACATCAAGGCAAATTATCTGCCTCAGAGTTTGTTGAATTATGTTTTACTATTTATTACCAACTGCTTTTAATTATTTTTTCTTCCAATTGTTTCCAAGTGTTTTCTCTTTTTCATTGAAGTTTTTATTTTTTGTAAGAATGTATTACTATAATGTGTTTTGTTTTTTTGGTTTTAGTTTTAATGTCTTATGTGTGCATCCTAAGCTGGAAGTTGCCAAATATCCAATAGTTTCTTAATGACTAAAAGATGCATGTAGCTCATAATGATTGTCTGTTCTGTGTTAACAGCTCATGGAGAAAGGCAGAAGAATACTGGCAGCAGAGGAGGTGGGGTTGAGACCCCAAGTTCCTCCAACCAGGAGCTCAGTGACATCAGGACTATATTACAGGAAGAGACGTCAGGTCTACACGACGCTACAGGAGAGATGTTGGGCCTGTCCTGAATGCAACATAATGTTTTATTGTGTTTGGACAAAACAAACACTGCCAGATGGTCCAGAAATGGACAAGCATGTATGTCTTATTTTGTGTGCAAATAGTAAAAAAAATGAAATAAAATAAAATAAAAAAAAACTTATGTGCCTTTCTTATGTTCCTCATATATGAACATGTTGCATATAAGCAATATCAAATCAATATATTTTAATACAGCATTTATTTTGTATATAGCTGAAGCGCCTTTGCATATGCTACGCTATTCGTATGCTAAGTAGAGACATTAACACCTCCCACTCCCCCCTCCTGGGATTCCGCAATCGACAGATTTCGACTCTCGTGTGTCCTGAGACACTGAAAATGCAGACTGTCAATTGCTGTCGGTTTCTGTCGTTCACGAGCTGCGTTCGCGTCAGAATACAGGGTCAAAAATCTCACTTTTCATCCTGTGTCAGTGCAGTGCTACGGATACCAAAAATTAAGACCAGCGTGCTCTCCTCAGGAAACTAGTGGAGAAAAATGGGGATGTCTTCTCCCAGAATTCTATTGATTATGGCCATACAAAAACTGTGCAGCATGAGATCCCTCTGGTAGACTCAAAGCCGTTTCGACTTCCATATCGTAAGATCCCCCCTTCTCAGTGGCAAGAGGTGAGGAGCCTTCTGACAGAGATGGAAGCTGCAGGAGTCATCCGGCCGAGTAAAAGCCCATATGCATCACCAGTGGTGATTGTTACCAAAAAAGATGGGTCATTAAAGCTATGTATTGACTACAGAAGACTGAATTCCTGCAGTACACGCAATGCATTTCCTCTGCCTCGAATTGAGGAAGCATTGGAGGCACTGGGGCAAGCTAAATATTTCTCCACACTGGATCTCACGTCAGGCTACTGGCAAGTTGAAGTGGCAGAACATGATAAACACAAAACTGCATTCAGTACACCCATGGGGCTTTTTGAGGCCAACAGAATGCCATTCGGGCTCCAGAATGCCCCGTCGACATTTCAGAGACTCATGACATGCCGTTTTTGGGGATCTGAATTTCACTCACCTGCTCATTTATCTTGATGACCTCATAATATTTTCCAAAACATTTGAGGAGCATCTGGAATGCCTCCAGCTGGTTTTTGATCGACTGAAAGAACATGGTTTGAAGTTAAAACCCTCAAAGTGTCAGTTGGTGAAGAAGGAGGTGCAGTATCTGGGCCACATTGTGTCTGCGGAGGGAATCAAGGCAGATCCAGAGAAGATCAGCAAGGTCAAGAACTGGAAAACGCCCACTAACCGTAAAGAGGTCCTGCAGTTTTTGGGATTTGCAGGGTCCTTCAGACGCTATGTGAAAGGTTACTCCACACTGGCTGCTCCCTTGTACCGTCTCACCTCTGGCGACCCCAGAAAGAAAAAGAGAAAGACACATAAGCACACTGATTATGAGCGACCCTATCTGTGGACTGATGAGTGCAAAGAGGCGTTTCAGCGTTTAAAGGGTAGACTGGTGACTGCGCCAATACTAGGCTATCCAGACTACAACTTACCTTTTGTGCTGCAGACTGATGCTTCTGGGGAGGGACTGGGTGCTGTGTTGGCTCAAGTTCAGAATGGGGTCGAGAGGGTCATAGCTTATGCCAGCAGAGGCTTAAGCCCACCTGAAACCAGATATCCAGCACACAAGCTGGAATTTCTGGCCCTGAAATGGGCTGTCACAGAGAAGTTCTATGACCATCTTTATGGACGTTGTTTCTCTGTCTTGACTGATAATAACCCCCTCAAATATGTTATGACGACAGCCAAGCCTGACGCCACGGGGCAGAGATGGGTGTCCCAGCTCTCGTCATTTGAGTTTGACATTCAGTACAGAAGGGGACAGAACAATGCAAATGCTGATGCTCTTTCACGCATGTCCAACCAAAAGTCACACAGATCTTACAGTCATGCCCTCAGCATGTCAAGATGACTGAATCAAAGCCTCCAGAGTCCCAGCATACAGTAGACAACACAGCTGGTCCAAAGATTCCAGATAGCTGTGCTTTCCCAACAGTGATCAGCTGTATTCGGATGTGGGAACGGATGCACTTCCAGCAATGACGATTCAACAAATCCGTGCAGAACAGAAAGATGATCCCATTATTGCCCAAGTTCTGTATTTCAAAAATATTAACAAAAAACCACCTCGAAGCATGAGGATCAGCCTGGGAAGACATGGGAGCCTTCTCCTAAAAGAGTGGAGGAGGTTGGTGGTCAGAGATGGCATCCTATACAGATGCATCACAGATGGACAAAGAGGAAGCATTGAGCAGCTCATCTTGTCAGAGAAGCTGCGGGTGATGGCTAAAACTGCTCTGCATGATGATTCGGGTCATTTAGGCGTCGAGAGAACTCTACAGCTGATAAGAGAGCGATTCTACTGGCCAAATATGTCCCTGGATGTTAAATTGTGGTGTGAGCAGTGTGAAAGATGTTGTCTTAGGAAGACCCCCATAGGCATTATTGGAGCTCCTCTTGTCAGCATCCACAGCAATGCCCCCATGGAGCTTGTGTGTGTAGACTTTCTCTGCCTGGAAAAGTCAAAGGGTGGCATGGAAAACGTACTGGTTGTAACGGATCACTTTTCTCGTTATGCTCAAGCCTACCCCACCAAAGACCAAAAAGCACGCACTGTAGCCAAGGTTCTGTGGAAGAACTTCTTCTGCCGGTTTGGTTTTCCAGCAAAGCTCCATGCAGACCAAGGACGCAATTTTGAGAGTGCAATTGTAAAAAAACTATGCAAGATCACTGGCATCACTAAGACTCACACCACTCCATATCACCCACAGGGCAATGGGACGACTGAAAGGTTCAACCGGACCCTAATGAATATGCTGGGAACGCTGCCGCCTCACCTAAAGCCCAGGTGGCATGAATATGTGGATGCCATGACCCATGCTTACAACTGCACGAGACACGACTCAACCGGATACACTCCATACTATTTAATGTTTGGTAGACATCCCAGACTTCCAGTGGATCTGGTGTTTGGGACCTCAACCTCTAATAGCCAAGCGAGCTACAGTGACTATGTGCAGACACTCCATGACTGCCTGCTGGAGGCTTATGCACAGGCTAATCACAGTTCTAGGATTGTCAAGGAACAACAAAAGAAGTACTATGATCAAAAAGCAAAGGCTCAAGTATTCAGCCCAGGGGACCGGGTGCTGGTCAAAATATGTCATGTGGAAGGACGGCAGAAGCTCGGAGACAAGTGGGAGCCATGTCCTTATATTGTGGTGAAGAAACAGCCTGAAATACCAGTGTATGTGGTACAGCCGGAGGATGGTGGCCCAGAAAGAGTGGTTCACAGAAATCTTCTCACCCAGTGCATCTTTATCCCAGTAGAGGAGGTGAGCAAACGTACAGCTGAGGAGGAGGAATCAGATTTGGATCTGGATAAGACAAATTCAGAGGCAGACCTGCAACAGCATGCAGATGCAGTCAGCAAGGAGGAAACTGGACCCTCTCTGCAGCTTGGAGAAACTAACCAAAAAGACAAACAAGCCAGCCAAGAGGAAGGGGATAAAGCAGGAGAAAATGCACCTCTTGGAATGCCAGATTCACTGCAGAGCAGTTTGATTCCAAGAAAAAACCCACTCAGGACCAGACATCCTCCCAAAAAGCTGTTGTATGAAGCACAGGTCACAAAAACAGAAGAGGAGCAGCAGAAGATAGAAAGAGGATGGAAGCTGTGGCAGAGGGAAAAGGCAAAGAGAGCCCACAGACACACATAAAACACTCAAAGACACACAAAAATACATATCGTACAGGATAAATATGAGCAATACATTTTATTGTTGATGTAAGACTGTTAAGGGTTCTCCCAGTTAACTATTTTTTTGATGTTCTGTTTAGTTTTATGGCAGAGACGCCATCAAATAAAGAAGGGGTAGATGTAAAGCAGTGCACAAGTGTCCCAAAAGAGGACGCTGTTGGTACCACCGCAATCCTGGCATGTTTGTCCTGTCGGGGCCACCGTAGTGCAGGGGACTTTTATGCGCGAACTGCTGTATTCCTTACAGTGTGTTTACTGCCTGTAAGGTGGAGAAATAAACGCGCCAAGGTCTCCCCACAACTACGATCGCTGTGTCCGACTCCTCTTTTCTGCACGGATCGCACCTTCACGCACAAAATAAAACACAACGCAGAGTCATAGGGTGTCTTCCACCAGCTGCAGACCAAAAGAGGGAAAGTCTGGGTTACAATTACATACAGAACAGAGAAAACTAAAGGAGAATGTAATGTTGGAGCGTGCAGACGTAACATCTGTCCATTTCAGAGAAGCAAAACCATACAAAATAATCATCATAAAAGCACAAATGGTAAAAAAAAAAGTTAAATTGATCGGTTTGAAACAATTTCAAACCGATCATTGGTTTGAAATCTATCTGACCAGTCTATTGGATTGGTGGGATCCAGTTGACTGATGAACTAGTGCAGATTTCTCTGTAGACACAGACCAGGAGGAATTTGTGATTCTGTGCAATCAGACCCCAGCGGATGATGTGCTGGTAATTTAAGTGGAGTCGTTTAATTTAATTTATTATAAGTTATTGGGGCCACAGTCAGTGGTTTTTGTCACTATGGAGAAAAATTTAGATGCGTTTATCTGCTCTATGTGTGATGGGATCTGGATTCACGGTTCAAATAGGTGAATAAAAATAAATTATAAAAATGTGGCTGAATAGCCTATGTAAATGTGATTATAAAATTAGAACATGACCGATTTTTAAACTTTTTATGCTATCGGTCAAAATGAAGGAGAACAAAAAAGTCTAGCTTGAGCTCTGATACCAGCCCATGCATTGCTGGCATCTGACATGAAGTGAAGCTGTGTCCCCATTATTGATCCACCAATGGGACCGACTAGTCTGTGAAGACTCACTCTCATTTCATTCTTCAGACCTTTACAAAATCTGAAAATCTATCTTTCTTGGCCCAATCTATGCATTCTGAAATATGACAAAATGGAAAGATAATGGGTTCCTGGTAGTTTCACACTTTATTCTTTTCAAAAGGTTAATGTTGGGGTTTTTTTTTGTTATTTGTTTTTGCACCTTACTGATAATTATTTCCACTTGGGAATTTGTTCAAGTCAGCCAAACAAGTTTAGAGGCAGTTAGAGGGGAAAGCACCTTGATGTTTGTGGTGTGATTCTGGTCTTTCCAGCACAGCCATCCACCCAGGGACGGTCCCGGCCGTACCAGGGAGTCCGTGTCCGGGATCCAGTTAAGGAGCTGCTGAGGAGGAAGAGGAGCCTGGAGCATCACACCACCAAGACGACGCATTTCACAGCTGTGAGGACACCATCATACATAAAACTGACAGTCGCAAACTGCAATGGTGTTCTGAATATTTCAGACATCTTCTTGGTTCAGAACACATGAATCAGATTGATGACAAAGTTTTTCACACATAACAAATGTGTGAAAAACTCATATTTCTTCAACATCTAAAACAATTTCTCATTTGCGGTATTTCCATTAAATAAGAAATGCAATTAAAATCACACATGAATAAGTTTGTTTGTGAGATAAGTAATTAAAAAACATGCAGTTCCATCATCGTCCTACCACTTCCTGTCGACTGCTTTGTGTTTTCCACCAGTGGCAACATCCGGGTGTTGGTCACCTGGATGTTGGTCACCTGGATGTTGGTCACCTGGATGTTGGTCACCTGGATGTTGCCACTAAACTGTTTCCATTGCAGTTTTGCAGAACACGTTAAGATCGACATGGTCAAAGAAAACACGTCATCCTAGCACAAAAACATTTAATCAAAAAACAAGTTTTGTTTCGAAATTGGCATGCTAACATTAAGACAGTTTCTTTTCATAATTTCATAATTCCAATCACATATTTTAAAGTCACTGGAAAACCAGCTTCACACTGCCGATAATTGTAAAGGTTTTATGTATGTTGGAGCTGAAACCTGCAGAACACTGGGCCTTAACCCTTGTATGTAGAAATGGGGTCCAACCGACCCCCCACACATAAAACTTGTATCATTCTCCATAGTCCTCTATGTTTACCTCAGTCCTCGCGCACACAAGGGTTAAGAACTAGTGCTGTACACTACTGACATCACACATTCTGCATTCCTCTGCCTTTGTTTTGGTGACATTTGTTGAGTTATACATATCATTCATTATAAAGGTTTCCTAGAAGGTTTTACTCCTACAGTAAAAGAAGCAGTATACCATAATTTCAGCTTTCACTTAAATTTAAAGTATGACATTTATTGCAGTAACAAAGAACATAGAGCCATGACTCAATTTGGTGCTGTTACACAACTCAAACAGCTCTAATCCTGGGAGATTGTCTGCATGGACTCAGTAGAACACTTAAAATAACATGTCATTTATTATTTAAATTCACATCCATACACCAACATATCCACTGGCATATTATTTAGGACAGAGTTTTTCAACCCTGGTCCTCAATGGACACTGCCCTTCATGTTTTAGTTATTGTCCTGCTTCACACACATGATTTCAATTGATGGCTGATTAACAAGCTTTTTCTGAACTGCAATCATTTAAATGGGGTGTGTAAAAGCAGGGAAACATCTAAAACATGCTGGACAGTGTGCCTTGAGGATCAGGGTTGGTTTGGGAGATGTATTTTTCTTAATGTTGCTTTTTAATCACACACTTGTGACAGCACTCTTATCTCAGGAATGTCATGATGGATTGCACCAATTATTTTCATGATCTCTGCACTAGGAAGACTAACAAAGATATCAAAGTCTCCTGTTAGTTTGTAGATACAGACTCTAAGCAGAACAGAGCAATTTGCCAAATATATATGGTTCTGTGTGCGCGGTAGCTGTCTTTTGACAAATTACTTGAAATGTGAAAGAAGGAACCCCTGTGGGCTGATGTGGTTGTGAGTACTCAGAGGGGGATTTTGTCCTTATATGTTCCAGGTGTTTTTCCATGACAGTTACAGCCATTCTCTGTATGGCTCCAGGGCTGGGCATGCAGCCCTATGCAAAATAACTCAGACAATTGCCAAAGAGCCCTCCTACTTAACTTTTTTTTTAACACTCATCACACTTACAAACATACGGCAACACACACAGAGAAAGAGTTGTCAGAAAGATACTGGTTCACAACTGATTAGATGTGGTACAATTCTAACTCTGAATTTTATATCCACTCATCATTCACCAAGTCATTAAAAAGTCCAATATTTATTGGAAAAACATTTTTACAATGTTTTTTCTCATTGGACTGATTATGTCACATTGCACTGAGGTTAAAGTGGATCCATATGCAGAGAGACTAAAGCATGAAGTTAATATTGAAATTTTTAATGAAAAAAATATTGAAAACATGATTTAACAAGATTTAATAGGAAGAGCCAAAGGAGGATTGAGAAAGGCTATTCAATACTGCGATTGTGAATGCTGGACCTATAGAGTGGGATTATTGTCTGACAGGTTGCAGGTGTGAGGGGAGACAGAGAGAAAATAGCAAAGGGGGCGAGGGAGAGAACATAGCAGGTTAGCTAGGAAAATGAAACTAATACTAAAAAGAAACTGAACCTATGAAACGAGACTAACAAAGAATAACTAGACACAAGAAATAGGCCTGTCACAATAACAAATTTTGCTGGAATTGTCTAAAACATTATTGTAATAAACGATAATGTTGTTTAAAGACCTTTTGAAAATGATTTAAAGGAAATTACGTATTAATGCATGCGATTTCCTGCCGTAGACAGATACACTTTATTTTCAAAAGAACACGTAACACTGGAACTGATAAACTAAATCAGTTCCAGTGTTAATGGATTCTCAGATTCCATTAACAAAAAACATACTTGAATAAAAACTAAACATCGTAAAACATAAGTGGTAATAAATACTGCACTCAACCAAAAGAGTGCAGATTATAAAGTCTGTATTGCCCTTCAGTAATCTCTAGATTTAAATAGAGAAAACGGGCACATCCGACTTCCTAATGAAATAATTCACACTACACCATTTTTTGTCCCTATTTTCCCCTTATGACAATCTTAGATCATTGACCGATCTAACCGATCATCCTGTAGTGTGTGGTGGGTTACAGTAGATCTAAATCAGGGTTTTTCACCACTGGGAGCTTAACACTGAATGTGACAGGTAACCAATCAGAAAGCCCAGATTCTCCTCCTGCTTTCTGAGGTTAAATTACTGAGGGGAATCCCAAACAGCTGAAACGGGGCAACCCGAAGTCCAGCGGACATCGGAGATGATATGTGGAAACAACATTAATATTTATTCAACGTTTCGTGCAAAGAATGTAGAAATGAAAAGGAGAGGAGTTGGAGCCATTATTTTGGGCTACAAGTCCAAAGTAATGGCTGTGTGGCCGGACACCACGCAGCACGATCAAACCGTTATACCTGGATTTCTGTCGGCTAATGTGTCTCTCAGGTTTTGAAATTAAGGGCCGACATTCGGCTGACAACTCGTGTTGTGTGCGCTGGACATTACACTAAGGACAAGAAGGGAGGGTCAGTGGAGAGCACCGGAGTTTAAACTTTTTTCAATCAGTGTCATCAAGAGAAAGAAAAAAAGGCAGGAAGAGACGATAAAGCTGATAATTAAAATGAGGTCGATAGGTTTAATTTATCGTGCGATTAATTGATTTATCGTTTATAGCGACAGGCCTAACAAGAAATAAACATAATAAACTAGAATCACTAAGAAAGAACTGAACTAAAGTTAAACAGAAAGATAACTGATCTAATCAAAGAAACTGCATCACTTAATCACTCGATGCACCATGGCGGAAGTTGGAAATGACTGACAGGAGTATTGAGTAGAGCCAATGTAATTGCTTTACCAAGCTGTTTTTGCCAATATATTAATGAATTCTACTTGTTCATTCCTGACATGTTGATCAGACATTTCTGTACAGATCCAGTTTCTCAGAATACATGGGAAATCAAGCAAAAATACTTTTATTAAAAAAGTATGTTGTGACTTATAAATGCTTAAAATGCAGAAAGAGACTCACTGCAATAAATGACTTACAAAACATTTATTCTGTGCTCTTAATTAATACAAAGCAAGCATAAACATGTAAGCATTTGCTAATTTCTTCATTTTTCTACTCTGGATCAAAGTGGGGGAGTGGCAACATATTTTTGCTACCAGGTTTCAACTTGCGAACCTTGCAAAGGGTTGGGTTTGTAGGAAAAATTTGGTGGACTAGATATATGTTTTTGTAGCATTGTTGGAAGAAGATCTCTATAAAAAGCTCAGAGATATGACAGTCGGATAAAAATAAAAAAGTCAAACCCTACTTGTGAAATTTCTTAAAGGGCAGTATTATGTATTTTCCAAGCACATAATGTAATTTAATAGCAACTATGTTCTATCTATGTTCTACAATCAAGCAACTATGTTGTTATAAAAATGCAGTATATATCAAAAGTAGCTTTAAAATTTTTGACTTTGCAATTTGATGCCTTGAAACTGGGTCTCTGTCACTTTAAGAAGCTCTTGCTCTGTCTGACATGCTGCTTTCAGCATGCATTAAAGAATCAAAGCATCATTCCAAGTATTTTTTATAAGGGTTTAGACCAAAGAACAGACTATTCTTGTGTTAGAATGACTCAAAGTCCAAACCTAAATCAAAATGAGGATCTTTGGCATGTGTTAAAAATTGCACTGCGTCACACTTCATCAATTTACATCTCACATGGAAAATGAGTTGTCTTGCAATAGGAAAGTTGTGAGTTCAATACCAGCTTCCCAGATCACATGTTGATGTGCCCTTTCAGGCCTTGGTTGCCTATATATTAGTGTGCTGCAGTATGAAGGCATGACATTAAAGCATGGCTGGATGAATGAGACTCTAGGATGTAGAAGCACTTTCAGTGATTATGTGTTAAATCTTCTTAACCTTTTTTGACCCACCAGTTTCATATGCGCATTCACTGAACCCTTCTGTAGTAATAAATAAAATAATTTTTGAAAGTGTCTATATTGGTCCACTCTGGATGATGTAGAAATTACACTTTTGAAAGTGTTGTGATATCGTTGAATCAACACTCACTTGACAGTAGTTGAAATTAAACACACATCAGTGTTGACTTACCCAACACTAATGTATTTTATCAAAAGTTAACACGGAACAGTGTAAAGTATATATTAACTGAGAAGAAATCTGAGTTTTAAAATACTACTGGCAGGGTGAGCTGTGGTGGTGCAGGGGTTGTGCTTAAGCACAACCCACATATGGAGGCTCTAGTTTTCAATGTGGCTGTCATGGGTTCACTTCCTGGTCTTCCCCTTCTCTCATTACCCACTTAGTTAATTTACTACCAAATAAAAGCCACTAGAGCAATTTAAACCTTTTTTTTTCAGAAATTACTGGCCATCAATAATCCCCAAATTTCATTTTAAAAGACATTAGAAGCCACTTGAATTTACAAAAACACCAGCACCATTTGCAGAATATAATCTGCTTTTATTTCAACACATCAAACAGCACTGACAGCAATATACAACAAAGGTCATATATTCACGGTACTTCGCACTGAAGGTGAAGTGTGCTTTGAAAGTTCATTGGAAGTGGCCATGGATGGTCTTGTGATCACTGATGGTGAAGTGTCTTTGGTGCTGCTCTTATTTTCACCAACAGGAAGGAGGAAGACTTCTAGCCTGGAAGGAAAAACAAGAAATATAGCAGAGACATTAGGATAATAAATACATATTTTTAAAAGTACTGTGAGCAAAATTAATCTGACTCACCTGTGTGTGTCACCATTATATTCCTTCAAATTACTCTGCCCACCCGGTTTACAAGGTAAAGCATAAAAAAAGTCAGAAATAATTACTAAAGTAATTAGTCAGCTTATAGAAACATTTTTGGACAGCATTAAAAGTCGTGTCAACCTCTCTGAAGAAATGTGTTTTTTTACGATAAGACTATGAAACTAACCAAAAGTGGAAAGGGGGATAGGAACACATTATAAAATATTCCATTACAGGGAGTAAATGATATTGTTGTTAAAACAAGAAACCCAGTTAACCTGTTTAATCCCAATTTTCTTCCTGCAAAATAAGTGCATGCATTTCAATCCTTGGGCATCCCTAACACATGATATTTATGAATTATTACATTTTATTTTGGTTATGTTAGTGAAAAAGCAGGTTTTATACTTTTCACTGTTGCTGGTGGGAAATGGCATAGTCTAAATTACACAAATCTGGCCTATTTACACAGAAAAAAAGAAAAATCATGACATGCATAACCTGTTATTACAAAGAATGGTTACAAGAGTGTTCAGAAATATTTTAGATACATAAAGATTCAATGCCACGTCCTGCAGATGTCATAGTCTCAATGTGCTGAGTGACCTTTAACCTCATTTAGTTATTTCATCAATGAGGCAAACTCAGGTGAAAATGTTAGTATGAGCAAATATGCATGTGCTCACCCTGTTCCACCAAACTAATCACTACACCTTGACCCCCACCTCCATGCCTTTTGGGGCCATGGGGGTGGGGAGGGGTTTTACTGTAGGAATGACAGTGATGTACAAGACATCATTTTGAGGTTCCTTCGGGTCTAGAAGATCTAAAATATCTGATAGTTTTAATCTGTATGGGAACAGCAAGGATTATAGAATAAATAGGCAACCCATTGACACATAGCACAGTGCTGTTTTTGTATTATGCTAGTGGCGACAATTGTTGTCATGCTCACATTCACTCTTATGATTAAAAGATGAATGAAGGGATACAATTTTCTTTATATTGTTGGGTTTCAGATGACGTAGCACCGACGTCTCCCAATGCAGATGGAGGGCAAGAAGTAAATGCAGCCCATTTATTTCTGTTGATCCAACAGCAAATGTCTAAAGTGTGTGTCCTGTATAGTTGTGTGAGGATCTGTGTTTTCTGTGTATTTATTTTGTATTTATTTTGAGGTTTTTCTGTGTTTAGTTCTGTTCCCCTGTGAGTCTCTGTGCCTCCTATCCTGATTAATCCCAGCTGTGTCTTGTTCTTGACAAGACAATACTCACTGAGTATTTAGTTCCACTTGTTGTCTGTGTTCCTTGTTGGGTCATCGTTATACATCTATCTGCTGCCAGTGCTGTCAGCTACTTTGAGTTTGCTTCCTGAATTCATCATTAAATCATCTTTTAATATGTCAACCTGGGCTCATCTGCGTTTCTCCTCACCACCTCACCCGCAAATCATGACAGGTTGTTCCAACTGTTCTAATGAAGAGAAAGATTAACATTATTTCCGTGTTAGGGAGGTAGTTTGTCACAAGGGACTAACGTACCTCTTGTACAGGTTTTTGACTTACATTTACCTCCAGTGCTACAGGCTGTAGGTAAAGAGGTCTGTTTATGTTGTCCTTCATTCTAGAGACTTGAAATTGATATTGCTTAGAGTAGACACACTATTACCTTATTTTAAAACTTAAATTAGCTGCCAAAAGTGAAAACAATTATTTTAGAGCTTCCAGAAGTTAGAATAAATGTCTGGCAACAATTGTTGCCAGTGGGATTAAATGGTTGATTTTTTTACAGGAGAGCTATAACTCTGAAAATAAAATACACAGTTGCTGATTATTTCTTCATAGTCAAAATCTGTCATCCTCGCCTGTTGTATCCCTGACTTTATTCTCTTGACAGCAGAATGTCCACTCATTAGTTGTGGTGGACATATAAAGGCATCCATTCCTTTGATTTTAGTGTTCTGCTGTGTAATGACTGGGAACGTTACTTTTGCCTTGACATGACCGTTTTGCTAGCCTGGCCCATACCTTTCTATGCAATCTATGCTATCTGCTCAATTTCTCTCATTGAGCTCACTGAAGATAAATTTCATCTTGTCCAATCAGTGGACAGAAGGAGTTGTGAACAAGGATGTCAAATTTCTGCTGTTTTTGAATTGCAGTCTGCTTTGGTTGTAGTTGCTGCCTTTGAGTAGTGGAGGCCACATGAAATTCAGATCAATCACACAATATAGTTTTGCTTTCAGAGGAGGAGTAAAGGTCCTTGGGGGCTGTGAAAAGAAGGGCCAAACGACAAGAGGCTAGAAACAAAATGATGCGATTTTCATCATACAATAATGAGAATCGATTTCGGCACTTGGACCTGACCATGCGCCACCCTTCACAGCAGCCAACCTCTACTTCAGTTGTGTATTGCAAGAAACCCTGCTTATGTGACTCAGCAGTCTTGGTTCATTCAAAGACAGACAGCTTTTCAGCCCTTTCCAAAAGGGAACCATAAAATGAGATTAAAAGTTAAGAATTAGACATTTTATAGGTTGACGAGTTTAATCCTTTAACCAACTGATAAGTAGCCTGTTAGAGTATGCAAATGTCTGCACAGTGTGTTCAAACTCAATTTATTCTGTTCTTGTTTTTCTCTTTTAACATTTTGAAGCATTCCAATAGGGTTATGGCAGTATTTTCTAAGTAGTTTCTCTCTGTTCTTAAGATTTTCTTCAGAACTGCATGATGAAGAATAGTTTATAATAAAGGTCAGTTTGGAACAGGATAGAATTGTGTTGTACCTGTTAGCCTGTTTTGAATTTAGCTGGGGTTTTATGTATAGATTAGAAAACTCAAATATAGTTAATAGTGGATAAATGAATAAAAACCAACAGATGGTTTAAATTTCTCTGTTACTGTTTCTGCATGCTTTCATCACAGAAACTCCTGCGGTGTAATTATACCTCGTCCCAGCTGCAGCTCCCACCTGGATTTTATGTTTACATGTCAACAGGACATGGATGGTTGCTGTTCTGCTGTTGTGACAATTCTAGATAAAAAATATATTTTGTGATATTGTTTGTTTTTTTTCCAGGATGTGGTGGGTTACAGCAATCAGTCATCGTTTACACAAGGTACGTGCTTCACCTGCATGAGACTCCATTACACATTAACCAAAACAAAGAACACTGTACGTAAAAAAAAAAAAGTGTTCAATCTCAGACTGATCTTTGATATCTAGGTGGTTTTTGTTCAGATGTTGCCAGTGCTTCCCCTGCTGAGCAGCCCCCTGGGGCAGCAGACCGAGGGCTACAGGGTGCCGGGTGGAAACCTGCTCCCCCCATCACCACCTCTGGGCTGCAGTCTGCTGTGATGCCGTGGTCTTCATCTGACTACAACCAACAGGACTCCACAGCTCAGCCTCTGGCCTACCCAGCTTCCTCTGCCCTCACTGCTGATGTATACATGCAGACTCTGTGTCCCAGCTACACCATGCTGACCTATACACACACACCCCTGCTAACTAACTTTGGCGTGAGTAAGAAATCACAGTGCAAACTTCAAACCAGCTTCAGAATATAAGCCAAGGTGCTGAACTCTTGAGTATATATTTAAAAAATGAAGGCGATGAAAACACAACTGGATTGGTGGCCTGACAGATGTAGTGCTAGTTTGCATAAAACACATAAAACTAGAAGATCCAACCTTCACTTTAACATTTAACACACATTTACATGGGAAATCTGTGATCTTAAACACTCCCAGGTAGTCTGGAAAGAATGCCAGTTTGGTTGTTTTTAGAATCCAGCAGCATAGATCACAAGGTTCAGTGAACGTTGGCTCGATGCAACTGCACTACAATGCATAACATTACTTCTGAAAACAAAAAGTCAGTTAATGCTTTGCTAATATGGGACTGATTTCATATACATCCACAAGGTGCTCTATTTTGCAGGTGGACCTGTCATGTGACAACCAAATCTATGGCGGTGCATATTAATGCAGAGGTGCAACCAAAGACATGACATGCTTTATGCAATCAGACACAATGTTAGGCATATATACTTACCTCTATATTTATCATTGCTATGCAATCATAGAAACAAAAGCAAATCTGAAGGCCGCAGTCTGATAATATTGAGAAAACCTTTTGAATGCCTAATTATAGTATGAATGGTAGAAATATGGGAAGCCAAAGGTGTCAAAGCTTTTGCAATCAACAAAACCTGGTGTAAGCAGGAGCTACTGTTTACGGGGATGTTTGAGAACAGAATTCTTTATTTTCCATGAAAATTATTAGGGTATCGAAGTTGAGCAGCTTGGGAGCTCCTGTTTTTTTGTTTTTGTTTGTTTTTTTAGGCAGAAGGCCCATCGTCTCTGGAGTGTTTCCAGTCAGATCTAAATAAATGTTCCATACCTGATTCGTTTTGGTCTTTGGTTGAACCAAGATGGGACTGCTTATATTTCTTTGGAATGAGTTTTGAAGGTTTGTAGATGCTTGAAAGCTGAAACGGCAACTTTGGGCTCAGTGTTGGTTCCTTCACCCCTCTATCAGCTCCCTTTGTCTAGAACCTGGACTTTGTCATCTAAGCTGTGCACTGAGTGGAAGTCTGGTTGCGTTCCATTCAAGCAGTGAATATTGATTGCTCTGAAAGGTGCAAAGCAATTTCAATGCTTGGGCTGAATTACTATAGTGTGTTGTGACTTTTTTACACTTATATGTTATTTAAGCCTTAATGAGCCTGTGGACTCTGGGTCAGGCTCTCCAATCTCTGGGGTCGAGGTCGTCGAGGTGGTTAAAAAGCTCCTCGGTGGCCTCAGGGCCCCGGGGGTGGATGAGATCCGCCCGGAGTTCCTTAAGGCTCTGGATGTTGTAGGGTTGTGTTGGCTCACGCGACTCTGCAATATCGCATGGACATCGGGGGCAGTTCCTCTGGATTGGCAGACCGGGGTGGTGGTCCCCCTATTTAAAAAGGGGGACCGGAGGGTGAGCTCCAATTACAGAGGGGTCACACTCTAAAGCCTCCCTGGTAAGGTCTATTCAGGGGTCCTGGAGAGGAGGGTCCGTCGGATAGTCGAACCTCGGATTCAGGAAGAGCAGTGTGGTTTTCGTCCTGGTCGTGGATCACTGGACCAGCTCTACACCCTCAGCAGGTCCTGGAGGGTTTATGGGAGTTCGCCCAACCAGTCTACATGTGTTTTGTGGACTTGGAGAAGGTGTTCGACCGTGTCCCTCGGGGGGCCTTGTGGTGGTTCTCCGGGAGTATGGGGTACCGGGCCCTTTGATACGGGCTGTCAGGTCCCTGTATGACCGGTGTCAGAGTCTGGTCCGCATTGCCGGCAGTAAGTCGGGCTCGTTTCCGGTGAGAGTTGGACTCCACCAAGGCTGCCCTTTGTCACCGATTCTGTTCATTACTTTCATGGACAGAATCTCTAGACCAGCTGAGGTGTTGAGGGCATCCGTTTTGGTGGCCTTAGGATCTCATCTCTGCTTTTTGCGGATGATGTGGTCCTGTTGGCTTCATCAGATCGTGATCTGCGGCTCTCGCTGAAACGGTTCGTGGCCGAGTGTGAAGCGGCCGGGATGAGGCTCAGTGCCTCCAAATCCGAGGCCATGGTCTTTAGCCGGAAAAGGGTAGAGGTCCTTCTCCGGGTCAGGGGGGTCGTCCTGCCTCAAGTGGAGGAGTTTAAGTATCTGGGATCTTGTTCACGAATGAGGGAAGAAGGGAGCGGGAGATCGACAGGCGGATTGGGGCGGCGTCTGCCGTGAAGCGGCGCTGTACCGGTCCGTCGTGGTGAAGAGAAGCTGAGTCAAAAAGCGAAGCTCTCGATTTACCGGTCGATCTACGTTCCCACCCTCATCTATGGTCATGAGCTTTTCATGACCGAAAGAACGAGATCATGGATACAAGTGGCCGAAATGGGTTTCCTCCGCAGGGTGGCCGGGCTCTCCCTTAGAGATAGGATGAGAAGCTCGGTCATCCGGGAGGGACTCAAAGTAGAGCCGCTGCTCCTCCACGTCGAGAGGAGCCAGTTGAGGCTCGGGCATCTGGTCAGGATGCTCCTGGACGCCTCCCTGGTGAGGTGTTCCGGGCACGTCCCACCGGGAGGAGGGGAAGACCCAGGACACGCTGGAGGGACTATGTCTCTCGGCTGGCCTGGGAACGCCTTGGGGTTCATGGAGGAGCTGGAAGAAGTGGCTGGGGAGGGAAGTCTGGGCCTCCCTTCTGAAGCTGCTGCCCCCGCGACCCGATCCCGGATAAGAGGAAGAAAATGGATGGATGGATGTTATTCAAGATATTTTGCATGATAAGTGACTGATTTACAATTATATGTTAAGCATAATTTACATAATGATTATTATTAATCATACGGGCTGCACAGTGGCGCAGTTGGTAGAGCCGTTGCCTTGCAGCAAGAAGGTTCTAGGTTCAATTCCCGGCCCCGGCCTTTCTGCATGGAGTTTGCATGTTCTCCCTGTGCATGGTGGGTTTTCTCCAGGTACTCCGGTTTCCTCCCACAGTCCAAAAACATGACTGTCAGGTTAATTGGTCTGTCTAAAGATCGGCACCAGCACCTCCCGACCCCATTAAGGGAGAAGGGTATAAAGAAAATGGATGGATGGATTATTATTAATTGAATTGAACATGATAGTATATAATTACAAAGGTGAAGTGAAATATATTTAAGTGCGAGACATGATTTATTTGAATAGAGGAAGTCTTTTATTTTGAAGAATGCTTAACAGGATCTGGTTCTGTTTTGTCACTATCTTGTTTTTGTTGATTGTGGTTGTCATTTGGTTACGAACAGGTTTTGCCCGTTATCAGCTGTCGCTGTTTTCTCTTCATAAAAAACTGAACGGAAAGGTTCAGTAAAGGACATTCGAGCCTCCGTCTTGTTTGAAGAAGCTTCACTCCGTAACATAGTGTTCTTGATTACTTATTTTTCAAATGCAGCTCCTGTCTGACACTGACATGAATATATGTTGGCACCAGGAGTTGCATTAGCGCAGTGTTTCGCAACCTTTTTTGGGCCAACGCACCCCCTATCCATTATCCAGGTCCCTTACCGCCCCCATTATAGAAGATTTAGGCTACTTGTACTGAATATTATTTTATGATTAATATTACTAATATTAATGATATATCATTCTTGTTACAGTCTTGATTTGTATTATTGTTTCTGAATTTTCATCAGAAATCCTTTAACGAAAAACACATTACACATTACATTAGTTTCCCAAAGAACAAAAGAAGCCATGTGAATAAAAATATTTTTACAGGTGTCTAAGAAAAATCAAATGACATTCAACTTGAAATCAGTAGGCTTATCAGAGTGAAAAAAAATCTTGTTCTGTGCCGTTTTCTGATGTTGGTTCTTAAATCTTGTACAAAATGACCAGATAAGTCACATAATAATACCAGTTTAAACTTTGAACTATTTGCTAAAAGACAGAGATGTGCAACATTAAAACATGAATAAAACTGCAACTATATTAATCAGAACTCGTCTTCTCTTCAGTGTTTCTGTCTCTTTCAGGAGAATGGAACATCCTAGTATCGTCTATAAAATTTCATCCAGATCCTTTTAAAGCCATACAAATATGGGACAGAAACATGGATGATATTTTTAAGTGGATCTGTCTATTGATTTATGGATTAATATTTTTACTGGACAGAAATTACAAAGAACAAATCTGGTTCTTAATCAAATCCTAATGACTCAAATTGAAAGTGTCATGGAGTCATCAGCCTCATGACGTTAACACTGACATGAAAATTTATATTCAAGAAATAAATATATCAAATTTGATTAAAAACATAAATAAGTGATCATTTTCTTATAAGAAACTTAGTATGTTTTTATGGTCTGTAAAATATATTTCTTCTTAGTAGTAGATATGGTCTCAACAAACCCATGGCACTTCAACAATATTATTTTACCTTTTATCTGAAAATAGTGTCTGTTCTTGCCCTGTACGAATTATTGCTGGAAAGGCCTTGGCATACTAGTTTATTTACATTTAGTTTAGTTTAATTAATTCTTGCATTTTGTTCTAGTTGCATTTCCATTTAGTTTCCTTTGGTTAATATTACCCTCTCTTGGTTTATTGTTGTCCTCTTTAGTTTTGCTCCTGTTTTAACTTTGTTTCCTGTTTTTACTGACCCTCACCATCTTCACTCATCACCCCATTCACCTGCTGCGCCGCCTAATCATCATGTTTCACCTGATCTGCCACTATGAGCTGTTTTCACTGTTCAGCGTCGGATTCTAAGCTCTAATTCACAGAGTTGTTCCACACAGTTTGTTGTTCCGTTCTATGTCCTGGTTCTCCTGTTTCTGAGTTTTGCGCAACTGTGCACATCTTTTTTAACCGCCTGCGGTGAGTTGCTGTCATATCGATGGAGAAAGACAAGCTGACTTAAACCTGTTACAACAATGGAAAAAATCCTGGTAAACTGATGATTGAAATTTAAAAGCGCTGTTAGTGCCATTGCATGCAGGACCACTTACAGCACCAATGGTAACTAAAATTAACGCTCTCTATTGTGGAATCACGTATGGAAGGATTTCTTCATTTAAATTTTTCTGAGGGATACACAGATTTTAGAATATTGTTGTGTTTATATTTCATTGTCCTTCCATGAAAGCGTGCGGCATCCAGACTAACATTAAACACTTTCCCCATTTTAATTTAAAAGTCATGTCAAAGTTGCTGCTTTGACACAAGTGAATCATAGCAAGGCTGTTAGAGGGTGTAACACTGATCTGATGCGGTGAAGCTACCAGTATCAGGAGTGCAGAGATGCACCAAGAAGCTACAAACACTGAAGAGAAGATTTTTATTTTACAAAAAGAAGTTTGTTAAAAAACATTTTTAAATTAAAATCATAAATTTTTGTCTCATTAAGTAAGACTTATTTGCAAAATATAAACTTTTATTTGCACTTCTCAAACTTTTGGAGCTTTTATACAAATTTCTGCCTCATTGAAATACATTAAAATTCTTCAAATTCTACAGGTAGAAACTGTTTCTCAGCCTGGTGGTCTTTCTCTGGATGCTCCTAAGCCACCTGCCAGAGGGAAGGGGCTACAACAGTCTGTGTGCAGGATCGTAATAAAGGTCTGAGGTGGTGGGAAGGCTGCTCCCCACAGTCGTCTTAACCAGAGCGATCCTCTCAGCAGCAGTGCATCTATCATGCCACATGATGATGCAGGTGCAGAGAACGCTCTCCACCACATAGCAATTGAAGCTCCCAAGAATTGAGCTCCCAAGTCCAGTTCTCTGCAGCTTCCAGAGGAAGTAGAGACACTAGAAGAGGATCCTTGTCCCTTCTGAAATCCACCACCACCTGTCTGTTCTATTTCACATTGATGTAGACGTTGCTTTCTTTGTACCAATGCATCAGGTGATTCACCTCCTCTCTGTATTTGGACTCATCATTGTTAATGATGCGTATCACTATTGTGTCATTTGTAAACTTCTCCATATGACAGCTGCAGTGTCTTGCCAAGCAGTTATATGTCAGTTGAGTGAAGAGGAGGGTGTTCAACACAGCCCTGCAGCAAGCTGGTGATGGTGAAGGAGGAGGAGACAGTGATGTGGACCTACTCAGCCTAAATCTTTCACTCAGAAAGTGTATAGAGCCCTCAATGATCTCAATGTATGTAGATAACTCTGATGAGGTAAAAGACAAATAGAAAACAGATGTGGGTATGAGAGAAATGGAGGCCTTGTGCAGCTACCCCTCAAGGTTCAAGACCTCATATAAAGCATGCTTACACAAAAAAAAGGCCTTTGTCATATTTTCGGACATGTCAGCATGTTTAAAAATGAACGTGGTGCGAAATATATGCAAACTTTTTACCTGGTGTAAAAATATGCGGCAACCTTGCAAACCTTTTCTGTGAACAATATGAAACTACAAATTGTCAAAACTCGCCTAAACACACTGAGACCTGACCTTGAGCTTTGGGTCATGACTGAATGAATGAGGTCGTGGATACAAGCAGGCAATATAAATTTTCTCCTTAGAATCTCTGCACCCTCCTGTCCCCACAGGACATCCCATCCCTATGGGATGAGAAGCTCAGTCATCCGGGAGGGACTGAGAGTAGAGCTGCTGCTCCTTCATGTCAAGAGGAGCCAGTTAAGGTGACTTAGACTCAGGTTAGGATGCCTCCCGGAAGCCTCCCTGCTTCCTACCAAAAGGTGGCCTGGGGAAAGACCCAGGACACACTGGAGGGACTATGTTCCTCAGCTGGCCTGGGAGCACGTTGAGATTATACCCCTGAGGAATTGGCCCAAGTGGCTGTGGAGAGGGAAGTCTGGGTCTCCCTACTTAGGCTGCTACCACTGCAACTCAACTCCAGATAAGTGGAAGAATTTGGATGGATGGATAATAAACTAGAATCACTAAGAAAGGACTGAACTGAAGCAAAGCAGAAGCAATCTCAGACTTGTTCATTAACATCTTTCAACAGATGTTGTAAACAATAAGTAATTATTTTTTTTATTATGGTTTATCAAGTTGTAAACCAGGTGGAGAAAAGCAATGTTTTTGGCAAAAATATTAACCTTACCTTGGTTTACAGTCTTTTATACTGTATCTTTAACTTTTGTGTGTGTGTAATCCTGTATCTGATACAGTAACAGTATAGTTTCCTAACTATGTTGTGGGGACCCTCAGCTAAGAAAAATAAGAAAATAATCTAAAAGACTGTTTGCTAATGTGTTGATTTATGGACTGGGATATTTCACACAGGTGGACTGCAGAAAACGGTAACTAATTTGTTCAAAAGAAAAGACTGATTGATTATTACTGTTTAACCATGCTGGTAGAAGTGGAAAGAGTACAAGCTAAAAACGTTGGTGCTGATTTTCAAATATGATCACAAGCTGGTTGCTCCAAATCACAGGTCAACCCATAGCCACTCTTCCATTTGGTAAACCTTTCTTACCAAATGATAATCTCTCTGTGTTTGTCATCCATCCATCCATCCATCCATCCATCCATCCATCCCTCCATCCCTTGTCCCTAGTGGGGTCAGGAGGGACTGGCAACCCTGGACAGGTTGCCAGTCTAGTTTGTCATTTATTACTTCAAAAATGTTAAGTGTTTGCTCTTAGTCTGTATCAGCAGCAGATTGTAGATTCCTAACTTTAGTTCAGTGCATTTGAAATACAACTAGGAATGTGTTTCTTCTTTCAGACCATCCCAGTGGCTCCAGGTCAAAGCTCCCTCGCTCAGTTGGAGCGCCCAGACTCCGGCCTCTCCTATCCCTTCTGGGCACAGCCTCTTACCACCATATCTGCCATGCCCAACCCAGGAGTTCAGTTTGCCTCAGGTTCTGCAGCTCTTCCTGGACCCCCTTTGGTTCATATGCCTTTACCGATGTCTTTGACCGCCATGATTCCTCAACCAGAGACCCAGGCGGTGGAGCCTCACCCTCAGATTCTGGACATCCAACAGCACTCAGAGCATGAGCTGGAGCAAGAACCACAAGATCACTCCTTGGAAGAAAATCCCGAAGAAGAGCCAGTGTCCCCTAATCTGCTGGATAAACTTCTAGAAGATCAGAAGGGGCATGATGACGAGGAAGACAAGAATTCCTACTCCAGCTCCATTTTCTTACCTAATGTCTGAAGTCACAACAGTTCATTCCATTGAAACAGATTTATTTTTTTTAACTCAGTGGTCATGAGATTGTAGACATTTTTTGGCATACTCATTATCTTTAGCTCAATTCTTGCCTTAGTTCATAGACAATCCACCAATAAATATGGGCGAAAATCTCAGCCACTTGATGCACAAAATTGATAGATTAATTTCACAAAGATTAATTTGCAGTAAAATTTGATTCTACTTAGTATTGGCACTGGACTGGACAGAAATGAATGACAAATGTTTCTGTCCCATACTTCACAATTTTACAGAGATCTGTCCCTGCCCAAAAATCCCAAATTCGTTTGTATTTGTGTGAAAATGTGAAAAAAACATCAACAACTAAGGCACAGCATTTCCCTATTGAAACTTGGATGTAACTTCACACAAATGGAAAGAAGATCTTTCCTGTCTTGTACCTGTGTCTAGCCTAGAGCAATCTTCACGTTCTCTCTGAAAATAAAGTAGCCTAAATCTAAAGTCAATGTCTTCAGTTGAAAAATAAGAAACTGTTCTCTGTTTGTAAACCCTAACTTGGTTTTAGTGGTGTAACATGATGGTGGCAAAATGTTGTCATCCTCTCTTCGCAGGTTAGTTATTTCAATCACTGACTGCAGCTGTGGAGGGTGGAGGTTGTGAAAAGGCTTAGGTTTTGTCACAGCTCTTTCCTAACTATGTAGTATGCGGATATGTGTATTGGAACATGTTATGTTTTGATCAAAGGCACAAATAAGGCATATTTAAGGTTTGTCTACAGGGATAAGAACGGATAACATATTCAGTTGTTAATATTTAGACATAGACATATTTTGTCTATGTCTAGCATAGAAAAATACGCTAAACACCATTAAACATGTTATCTTATATATTAAGGTCACCTAATTATCTGGGAAAGTGAGATTTCAAATGTTCCTTCAGAGAAGATATTAGCACACATGGCAATTTTACATGTAAAAATGTACAAATTGAAAGAAATTTTTTTGCAAGGTTCCAATAACAAAAAGTATGAATGTAAATACATATAATAAAAGATTAAATTAATGGGAATGTAGCAGGATAAAGCTGTTGTGGAATCTGGTTGTTCTGCTTTTGAAGCTACTGAACTTTTTCCCAGTGGGCAACAGAGAGAACAAGCATTTACATGAATTTACATATTTTTGTTTGCTTATAACAATAATGTATAAGTAATAATGTATAAGTATACCAATTAATGTCATGTTGACATCTCTTAATTCAATTAAAATGTTATCAACCTTATCATGCAAGCAATCTGGCTGTGGCTTTTCATTCCATAAGCAGTTGAAGTTATTTATAAATATGGCAGGTTTAGATTTATAATAAAAGACCAAAAACTACTGAAAACAATAAAACAATGTAAATGGAGTCGGAATTTTAACAATAAAAAGGTTTTTTACATTTTATTTGAAAAGTTTAAAATTGTCAATACTTTTTTAAGTTTTCAACAAATAAATTTTTCCTTGAATTACACCAGAGGTTCCCAAACTGTGGCACGGCGCCCCCTAGGAGGGGCGCCGTGCCACTGCAGGGGGGGCGCGGGAAGCCATCCGGATGAAAAAAAAAAACATGAAAGCTGTATGTGCTGGGTTTTTACCTTATAATGGCCAACTCTCTGTTATTCCTCAGTCAATTTGATACAGTAGGGGCTTCCACACTTCCCATATCTGTGTCCTCTGTCACTTTTATCAGCAGTTAAAACTGTTTAATCCGTTGTTAACATGTGGTAACCCGTTTTTACGAGCCGCCTTTAAACGCAACATGACGCTACGACACTGGCGTTGGGTTTATACCTGTGCAGATCTACACAGGTGTGTTAGAATCATGGCAGCAAACCAGCAAAATGCTAAGAACTTTTCACAGTTTTGCCCCAAACTAACCGACTGAGTTGAGTGAAGCAGGTAAAGTAGCTAAAAGATGACTAGCTAATATCAATACAGCATCTTAAGCTTAACAAGTAGCCTGTAGGCTACTGATGTTGTTGTCTATGTTCAGCTACGTGCATTTATTTTGCCCCCCAAAATGTCGATCCCCCTCGACACCCACCCATTCTTAGAGACAGAGAGATTCTAAGCGTCCCCCCATACGCGTCGTTTCAACCAGACAGCCATTTGTAATTCATAGGGGGGGCCCAGAAAATGTTTGGAAACCACTAGGGGGGCGCAGGAGAAAAAGTCTGGGAACCACTGCATTACACAATGCATTATCAGTATTGCTGGGTACCTTTTGCTTGTGTCCTATCTAACCTCCATGTTTGAGGTTAGATAGAGTCTTATAACAACTTCCTCAAAAGATTTTCTGCTAGATTCAAGTCAGGGCTTTAGCTGGACCACTCCAAAATATTATTACCTTCAGGCAGAAGCAAAACAAAAAGCTATATTTGTGACGTGAGCACGTATTTGCAGATTCACCTAGTTGCAGATTTTTATGTAGACTGTAAATGCAAATTACTTGTGGAAACTTGTTATTTTTTACAGATCTAAAGAAATTAAATGCAATTTGGGAAACTGCAGTCCCTGCTAGCAAGGCTACTTGACAAGCAGCCAATTCACTTTTCTTTGTGCTGATTGCCTGTACCCCTTTTATTCCCTTCCCTTACAGTTGCTTGAAATTGGACAAGCAGGTGAGCTCTGTAGTGAAACCGAGCTTTTTTCATCTGCGCTTTCGAGCAAAGGTTAAAATCTAGCTTCTACTGTATATCAAAGACTTTGAGAAACTTATCCTTGTCTTCATTACTACATGCTAAGACTACTACAACGCATTATGGACCAATCTTTTTTACAGCGTCTCCAAATGATTCATAAAGCTGCAGCTGGACCCTTAACTGGAACCTGGAAACCAGAGCACATAACCCCAGTATTGGCTTCTCTGCATTGGCTGCCAGTTTCTTCTCTGATTGGTTTTGAAACTCCTTTATTGTTTTATAAAGCTATAAATGGCTGTTACATTCCCAAGGTAGTCCAGGGATACAGGTGGGGATGTAACAATATATTTCCAAGCAATTTAAAGACAAAAAAACCTAGTTGTATATAATTAATGGTTTATTAAAGAGACCTGACACTGGACCTCCCTTGTATAGCCTTTGGTGCAGTTAATGGCTGTTTTTAAAGTGTTTTATACTGTAAATAAATTATGTTGCCTGAGAATGACTGGATATAATATTCTAAATTATCTACTCACAAAAACATTATGAAGATGTTATTATAAATGTACCTCTATCCAAAGGTAAACTAGTTTTGGGTTTGTTATAGTTTTACAGAAGAGGACTTGGGCAGAAAAAAAATCATAAAATTCTGACTTTGATCTCAGAATTTAGATTTTAAGCTTAGGTTTTCACAACATAATGGCTACATCATGCAAGCATTCCACGTTTTTACCAATGACAGACACACTTAAGTCTCTCTCTCTCAACTACTTTGAAAACATCTTCCTTCCTACCTCAGCAGCTCTGTGGCATTCTCTAATCCTGGCATTTCTTCTCTTCTTGCAATCTTGCAATTTTTACTTGCCTTCACAGACTCTTGCAGACAGTCCATTTCTCCTCTTCCATTTTAACCATGCAGTTTATTCATCCCCTTAGCAGGCATGCTCAGTCTCCCTCTTCTGCGTCTCTAGTTTTCTTTGTTTCTTAGGTTTCAGCTTGATCCCAGTCATCTATAAAAATAAAATGCATACATGCTTTAAGAGCTTGGAGAATGTAGAACAAGAAGCTCTGAATCTTCTATCTTGTTTGGTGTGGAGGAAGCGTTCCTCCCTCAATAAGGTCCAGCTGTCCATCTGCTCTTGCTCCTTGGCCAAACCTCAACCCTCCTTCACCTTCAGCTCATGACTTCTTCCATATCCATTCAGCCTTTGGCTTCCTCTCCGCTACCAGTATCCGGCCCCAGACGTCTCTAATCTTCAAACACATTCTGACAGCGTTTATCAGCACCACGTTTTCCTCCTGGGCTCTGAGCTTGCCAAAGACTTTCATTTGTCAATTAAACTTTCTAAGACCCAAGACTCTCTCTGTGTGAGCCTTTATAGGTTGAATTAATTTTGCTCATATTTTGGTTCATTTTAGGTGCAGAATTCAAAAAGATCAAAGTATTTTATTGTTATTGAACACACATTGAATGTATAATAATACTCAACAGAAGAAACCATTTTCAAAAAGTGTTTTCTATTATCCTTGAACAATAAATAACTTTAAATTTCTCCCACCTTTTGCAGACTAGCTTAAATGCCACTGGGATGGAATACAGTAACTTGTAAACAGATTATTCAAACTGCTTGTGTGGAGACAGGAAAAAAATCATTAGATTTCAGTTTGAAAGTCAAAATTGTCATGATGTGGTGTTGGGATGTGGTGAGGAAGGAGGTCATGGACCCAGTAAGAGATAAAACGTAGATTTAATAGTGAAGATGCTCAAACACAGTCCAATAATCTGGCAGCACAGTAGAGCGGGAAGCTAAAGTTCGGCACCGGTAGCAACAGTAAACGGACTGACAAACGAGAGACTCGGCGACTCAGGACTTCACGGTTCTACTGAGACGCTAACAAACGACAAAACTCGACTGACGACTGACAATGACAAGGATCCGACAAGAGACAAAGACAACAGGTGGGTTTAAATACAGGGAGTCGAGGAACAGGTGACACTAATCAACGAGTAAGAACACAGAGAAACAAAACCTAAAAATAAACACGCAGAAAAGTCAAATCCTTACATTCATAAACATGAAACTGAAGGATATATTTATATTTTCTGTATGTTTTAGTTTTACAAATACATGATATGGTTCCACTTCGTTATAGTTTTCCCCCATTATTTACCATTTTTAGTTATTTCAGTTAAAAATGTTTTTTTTTTTTTAATTTCAGGTTTTCCTTAGTTTTACTTAAGTAAACCAACCTTGCCTCAGAATAAAGGGACTAGATCAAGATCATCTCAGTGCTGTTTGTTTCTTTCTCTCAAGTTTCAACTTTGACCTTTTAATTTACAAATACAATCCTTCTGTCTTCTGAGGTCACAGATAATTTGATGCTAATATAATGTTTCATTTTATGTTTTGCTGGATCAACACGCCATGCATGCATGGTTGTAAAAATAAACTTGGGAAATATAAAGTCTTAACTTATTTTACTGACAAGTGTAGGGAACGTAACTGCCTCTCGGTTTATCTGTCTATCAGTTCACTTTCTCTTGGCAGTGAAGGCCTCCCTTTCTTCAGGTTGCTCCAGGGGAAACTGAATGGGTGAGATGAAGCAACAGGTTTGTCAAACCTAACATCTGAAAACATTAGAGATCCTATCAAAGGGGAGAGAGGAGAGTTGGTGAGGGGGAAAGGAACGATTCTGCATATGTCTGAGGAGAAGTGGAGGTTGGCGCATGCAGATGTAAAAACTGTGAAAACAGAAAAACTACTTCTACAGACATATCTGGGAACTCAATGAGTTCTAATACACAGGAGATTAAAATGGGAAAACAAGTAAATGAAACATGGTGATGGAACATCATCAACTTTTACACAGAGTGACAGCTGCTATGTGACACGGTGACGTTAAATGGTGTCAGGACACAGTCCGCTGTGAGGTTCTCATTGCATATCAAAACAATCCAAAGTTTTATGGCATTAAGGTAATTACACAGATATTAATGCACTATTGTCCCTTGTCCACTGGCTCTAATGGACCAAGCTCCCATGTATTCGGTCTGCTTTGCAAACTTTTCCACCAGCATTTTTTCCATCCTGGTATCTGCTTTTTCAGTACCTGCACTGGAGTAGGTAGGGTAGGTCAGTGCCGACCAGGTACTATGATGTAACATAAACATACTACCGTTCACTAATTGGGAGTGGTCATGGTCCTCTGAAGCTGCAAGCAAGTGGCAAACAATGAGATCCTGGCTTTTCTGTGCATCAGACTTCAATATTAAGCAGCAGCTTGATGGAGGAGTGAGTTAGGGTTTATGTCCATAGTGGAGAGAATGAAAAGCCTCGGTGAGTTCTGGTGCTCAGATGCATGTTAACGCAGTGTGAGTAGTGTGTCTGTCCAGCTTTTACTAAATGTTATGGTTGATTACATGCAGTTATGGAAGATATCAAAAACACAAAGTCTGATTTATTTTTATTGCTCAAACACAACATCCATATTTTATGAAGCTATTCTACTGAGTTGCACATTCCTTAGGATCAGAGTGTTTATAAGTACTCCAGTGTTTTAAGCTGTAGTATACTATTTTTATTGTACAGTGTCTTACCATTAATTTGTTTTTTATGTTTTATCTTTGTAAATCTATGTGCTTCAATTATGTGTCATTTTGCTGTTGCTGAGATAATAAAACATATTACTATATGATATTCTGTTTTTCTAAAATGGGAAGATATTAGTTCCCTAATTAAACAGTTGTAAACTCTTTATTTTACAGGTCAAAAAAATTAACGATGAACTCGAATAATGTGAGTGATATTTTATCCATGGCTGTATATCTATATAGGCAAAAACTTACAAGCAATTACATTTTGTTTTTACTTTACATGAGTATTCCAGTTATTTATAATTGTGTATGTCCAACTGGTAAGAAAAAAGCACAAAAAAGTACATATAAAGTAATATGTCTGTTTTAAATAATTCCTTCTATATATATCCATTCAGAAAAAATGAGGGAAGAAGGGAGCGGGAGATTGACAGGTGGATTGTGGCAGCATCTGCCGTGAAGCGGCGCTGTACCGGTCCGTCGTGGTGAAGAGAAGCTGAGTCAAAAGGCGACGCTCTCGATTTACCGGTGGATCTACGTTCCCACCCTCATCTATGGTCATGAGCTTTGGGTCATGACCGAAAGAACGAGATCACGGATACAAGCGGCCGAAATGGGTTTCCTCCGCAGGGTGGCTGGGCTCTCCCTTAGAGAGAGAAGCTCGATCATCTGAGAGGGACTCAGAGTAGAGCTGCTGCTCCTCCACATCAAGAGGAGCCAGTTGAGGCTCGGGCATCTGGTCAGGAGGTGAGGTGTTCCAGGCACGTCCCACCGGGAGGAGGGGAAGACCCAGCCGAGGGACTATGTCTCTCGGCTGGCCTGGAAACGCCTTGGGGTTCATGGAGGAGCTGGAAGACGTGGCTGGGGAGGGAAGTCTGGGCCTCCCTTCTGAAGCTGCTGCCCCCGCGACCCGACCCCGGATAAGAGGAAGAAAATGGATGGATGGATGGATGGATGTATATAAATTCCACATTTATATATCCATAAATATTATAGCACATAGATTAGATAGTATATCTATGTGCTATAATATTTATGGATATATAAATGTGGAATTTATATTTATAAAAGTAAATTTATAAAAGTAATCAGATATTATAACTTATAGCACATAGATGTATATCTATTATAGCACATAGATGTATATCTATGTGCATATATAGATATACTTATAGCACATAGATGTATATCTATGTGCATATATAGATATACTTATAGCACATAGATGTATATCTATTATAGCACATAGATGTATATCTATGTGCTATAATAGATATACATCTATGTGCTATAAGTTATAATATCTGATTACTTTTCAGCAACGTGAAGAACCACAACAACTCCTGGACGGATCAGCGACCAGCAGAGAGGACAGAGATCCATTTAGAAGAGCTGAGGCAGCAAAAGACTAAATAAATGCTGTCAATGAACAAAGTCTCTTTTTCTATACCCACTGCACATATTATCCTACAAACTGTAGTTTGTAGTTTGAGATCCTAATACAATTCTCCAGAAAATGTATGTGTGTGTGTGTGTCTATATACAACACACACATACAATGGAGGAAATAAGTATTTGATCCCCACCTGATTTTAAAAGTTTTTACTCTGACATACAAAGGTCTATTATTTTTATGGTAGCGTCATTTTATTAGTGAGAGATGGAATATCAAAAAGAAAATCTAGAAAATAAATATTTAAATAAAAAATAATGTGCATTTCATTGAGGGAAATAAGTATTTGATCCCCTAACCTCCTTGACTAATGTTGGTTGCTCCCACAGATTCTCCCTAATCTCAGGGAAGTCGATACCTGCATGAAGACACCTATCCCAAATTATCACCTGTATAAAAGGCCAACAGACTCCGTGACATTCTAACATCTCCACCATGAGCAAGACTAAAGAGGTGTCTAAAAATGTCAGGGACAAAATTGTTGACCTACACAAGACTGAAATGGACTACAAATCCATAAGTCAGAAGCTGGATGAGAATGTGACAACTGTTGCTGCAATTATTTGGAAGTGGAAAAAGTACAACATTACTGTCAATCGACCTTGGCTCCATGCAGGATATCACCTTGCATTTATACATAGATGTCCTCACTGATCTTGAGAAAAGTTAAAAATCAGCCATGAACTACAAGGGAGGAGCTGGTTAATCATCTAAAGGCAGCTGGTACCACAGTCTCCAAAACAAACATTGGTAATACACTGAGATTTAATAGTTTAAAATCCTGCAGTGCACACAAGGCTCCTCTGCTGAAGAAGGCTTGCATCCAATCCTGCCTCAAGTTTGCCAATTAACATATTAATGACTCAGAGAGAGACTGGGAGAAGGTGCTGGACAAATGAGACTAAGACTGAGGTCTTTGGCTGCAACTCAACTTGTATTTGGAGGAAGAAAAATGCAGAATATGAACCTGCTTGGTGGTGGGGATGTTATTCCCACCACTGGTAGGTCGTTGATCGACTCAATTTACCAGTCGAGCAACGTTTCCTACCATCATCTATGGTCACAAGGTTTGGGTCATGACCAAAAGAACAAGGTCATGGACACAAGCGGCCGAAATGAGTTTTCCTCGTAGGGTCTGGGCTCTCCCTTAGAGGTATTATTATTCAAGTTTACAATGTTTCATAAAGCTGCTGCCTTCACTTGCAGTTAAACTGATGCATTAAATTCAGCAATGGGTCTTCTTTTTCTCAGACGTTAACTTGAACTACACTTCATGGTTTTTCCCTGAGATCTCAATACAAACGCAGTTGAAGTAAAAACTGCCATTTTTGTCTGGTGTTTTCTGTTTTACTTTTACTCATTAATGTGTATACATGATTTCAAATGTAACTGAGTAACTTTACTGGAAACAAATTCAGGTAAAAATAAGAGTTCAGGTTTTGTAAACAACTTAAAGTACATAATAAACAAATTATAATTATAGTCATACGAGTAAATGTAATTGATTACTTTCCACCCTCTATGCCAGAACCAAAATATATAGATTTTTTTCCACATTGTGAAGTGTTTGTACTTTCTGTGTTATTCACACAGGTAGCCATAACCAGAAATATTTTTTTTAACTATTTCATTAAATTTCAAATGATTCTTACGGACTGTGTAGGTAGATGTAAGATATCAACAAATTTTAAAATATGAATATGTTCTTTTAAGTTAAATGCATTCTAATGTCTCCACCAAAAACATATTTTAGTGGTGAGAATCTTGTGAAAGATATTTATGTTGACAGCCAGTGAGTGTCTCTACGGAGGAACAAGCCTACACAGTCTTGTTACAAGTCTTCTTTTGTTGGACCAGTGAGTTCTCAGGGTTTATTGTGCAAAGGTTATGCAAAATACATTTGACTTTCTTCTCATGCTGAGTCCTTCATATTAATGTTGCTGTCATGCTGTTCCCACCCATTCTACACGTTGAATCATTTTCAGATGAATTATTGCCTATTTCCACATCTGTTATTTGGAAGAGTGTGTCAATAAATATTTCCTTTTTCATTTTTTACTGTGCATAACAGGAGAACAATTGTCCAGTACCTGTTAATGTAGGAAGCTTCTTCTTTATTACAAATGTGCACAAAACTATGTCAATAATTCACTAATGCCTGACTAATGCCTAAATGAAATGTAACTTTTATAAAAAAAAATATTTTTTAACCTGTTTGTTAGAACTGTCAATATGTTGTGACAGTATGGTACGATAGATTATCTGTGAGAAAGAAAATTCCTCTGCCTTCTCCCAGTAATATCTAGGTAAGGTAAGGTAATTGTATTTATATAGCACATTTTCAGCAACACCACAATTCAAAGTGCTTTACATGAGTTAAAAGGAAATACAAAGAAAATAACAAACCACATGAAAGAAAAATAATCTAATGTTGTTCTAAAGTATGTAAACTAGGTGCTCCTTTTCAAGGTTGCTAAGTATCTAATTCAATTTCTAAATAGTGAGAAACAACCAATCAGAAACAGGAGGCGGGTTTTAGTGCTGTTAGTCACAATCTCATGTGGCTCATCCTCCCTCCCCCTTGGTCTGTGCTGTGCTGCAAGCAAAGCCTGTTGGGAATGTTCAGTTTAGTTAGCATAGCTACCAATGATGGCAGATAAACAGTTTTCTGTAATAAGTTGCTTCTCTGCCATTAGTACATTTAGCAGCGAGTGAATGAGGGTGATTGGCAGCGCTAAGAACCTCCTCCTGATTCTGATTGGTTGTTTATGGTTGGAATGTTGCATTACTTTAGCTAGCAATAGTAGCTCAGGGTTGAGGTGGAGGAGATTCATTTTTTCAAAGATTATCTGTCTCATTCACTGTAACGTCATGGTGACATCTTTAACAAATATGGAAAGAAACATGTTTTTAATTAAAGTCAGGTACTACAGTTTGAACAAAATGCAACTAAATAGGATTTTTGAGAAGTTTGGATTGCTATGTGAATTTTTCACGTTCTATGACAGTTGTTGGTAGGGAGAGACATTTCACGTTCACCTTCATTGTTCCTGTTGTCCTGCCTGTCCTTATTCTCTGGCTCATAGGCTCATCGCCGTCACTGTGTCATTGCAAAGTTACAAGCTGCTTGTTTTCTTCTTCTCTAAAACCTAATTCATCCTCACTACCAAAAAAGGAGCTGTTGTTTGGTTTTCTTCCTAAGATGATGTAAATGGAAGAAAAGAGTATCAAATGCGATATGGAAAGGACTGACAAAATGTGTTATTATAGCAGACTAGATCAACATGCCAGGCTAATAATACAATTGTAATCTTAATGGTACAGATTTGCCATATGGCAACATAAATATATTAAGTTTATTATTATTAAATTATTAAATACAGCATAATAAATGACAGAATAGTGAACTTACCTCATTTATTGTTGAGTATGTATTTTTTTCCCAGTCAAAAAATGTCAAAAATCCTTTTTTTCATTATTTCTGAGGAGTGAAATGGTGAGGCGCTTCCCTGTGAAGAGGTCTGTAGAAAACGGTGCCAAATTTCCCTCCAGAAAGTTATGTGAGAAATTTAAATACTGCTTTGCTTCTCTTAGGGTCTTATCACTTTCAGTGCACTACATTGTAAAATTGGAGGTACTGTCTGTATGTGGAGGAGCTTCAAGTGATTTGTTGCCAAATGGGAACATTATACCATTCCAAACCAAAGATCCCAAATGTGTGGAATGACAAGTTGAGTGAGTGGCATTGATAAAAATTGCAGAGACTTGACTGGCTTATATTGATTAAAATCACCATTGACCAATCCCGGAGCATCTGCCCCAACCCCCTGTAGCCGTTGCACCAATTGCCATATCAACATTTGCTTCAAGGAGAATGTAGACAAAGCACATATATAGTTAAAAATATTCCCTCGGGAGATAAAACAGGCAAAAGGACACTGATCAAAGTTCAATCATTATTGTATCATTGGATACAATAATTGGATACAACCAGAATTGGATAGTAACTAGTTGCATTTACAACTACTTGAGCAACTATTTTTTTTTAAATGTACTTTTAGGAGTAATTTTAGTATGCTGTACTTTTTATTTTACTTGAGTAATTTTTGTTATGAAGTATCACTACACTGGAGTAAAATTTCTTGAAATATCCACCCACTGTGGATAACTTCACTGAATGAAAAACAAATGTTTTAACAAACAATTCACCAGACACAGACACACGCCTGTAGTTTTTGTCAAAGCTTTTACAAGATTTTTTTTATTGAAAGAAACTAATTTGGAAACATTAGTTTTGTCATTTTTTACTTATATTAATTATTGTTGTTTTTGTCCTTAAAATGGCAAAGTTTCCACTTATTTAGGTCCATCTGATTGTGCAATTTTTAAATGATAAAATTCATCAGTCATTCAGTACTTGAGTAGACTTTTACCAACTACTGTACTTTTTTACTTGAGTCATTTCTTGAATGTCTACTTATTAATTTTACTTGAGTAAAAATATGTTGAAGTAGTGCTACTCTTACTTGGATATAATTTTAATGACAGCTACTGCAGTGTATGCAGAGCATTTCAAGAACAAAGAACAGCTCTCAGTGACACTCCAGTCTTATCTTCTTAATAAAGAAAATAAGTACTCTTATCCCACAAGTGGGATTTTTCTGATAACAATCAGAAAATGTAGCCATACAAAATGATTGAAACATATTTTTTCTGATTCATTTGGTTCATATTTATCAGCCAGCCCTTTATTTCCCAGTTGGGATAATGTCCTCAGTTTTTAAACTTTCCTCTTTTTTCCTCAAACCATAATAATGGTGATAATGACCAACCATTCTATTCCAGTTTCATCAAACCTCTGACTTTATTTGCAAACTGCAGTCTGGGTTTTCATGTTGTTTTTTCCTTGCTGAATGGCCTTTCTGCCCATGATTATTTGGAATGATCTCTGTTATCAGAAAGCATCGTCAAAAGATCTTTTGCTTTTGTTCTGTAGTTTCCACAAAAACACACTGAGATATCTTTCTGAATGGTGTGATTGGCATTCTTGCTGTTTATAGATGTTTAAAAAAGTTTAGTGTTTCACCCTCAGGGATGAGGATGAATCAGACAAGAGGAGGAGGCAAACTATTGTTTCACCAGGTGTTGGTTAATTGTTTTTGGCTAGACTGAAGGTGCTGAGTTGGGGAGCCATGGAGAGGGATGCTCTGTGAGGCAGAAGCTTGGAAATTGCAGCTCTGAGGAGGAGCTAAGTCTCATAGGCAGAGCTAACAGTGTTGTAGTACTCAAGACCGGTCTTGGTCTCCAGACCAGTTGCGAGATCATTTTTTGATGGTCTTGTGTGCTGAGGACTCGGCATTTTATTTTAAGACCAGTCAAGACCACAACTGGGCGGCAGAAGATGTCTGTCTAATCATCAGTAACAGAATAGCGCTGCATAAATCTTAAGAAATCCGATGACAACAACTAACTCAGCAGCGCTTCGCTTTCACAGATGGTGGGGACAACGTTCAACTTTTTTCGTCACGTAGAAAAGTAGCTCAAAGAAGGTTAAGCTCTGTTGACGTGATGCTAGCAGCGTTAGCTGAACAGAGATACATAAACATTTCTGATGAAAAGAAGTTGTCACTCACGGCGCTGTTTTATTGTGTGGAAGTTTTAACTATCAGTGTTTCTCAACCTTTTTCATCCCGGCGCCCCCCCAGCCCTTATCCAGGTCCCTCATCGCCCCCCACCAAAGAATGTGCAGGCTACTTTACACTGACCATTATTTTATTATTAATATTATTATCACTATTGTAGATGTTTTGATTTTTATGCTTGTTTCTGTATTTATCATCAAAAATAAATTCCCACAGAACAAAAAAGCCATTGGAATAGAAATTATTTTCACAGGTGTCTACAAAAAATGCAATGAACATTCAAGTTAAAATTAGAAGGCCTAACAGCAGCCAATCAGAGAGGAAAAATATTCTGGTTCTTTGCCATTTTCTAGTTGTTAAATATTCCACAAAATGACCAGATAAAAGATGTTCAACATGCCAGTTTAGACTTTGAACTATTTGCAAACCGACTGAGCTCTGCAACATTAAAACATGGATAGAACTGTAACTACATTAATCATAACTCTTCTTCTCTTCAGTGTTTCTGTCAGTTTCTGGTGGTGCAGCTCTGTGCTGCCTTCAGGATAATGGGACATCAGAGTATCATACATAAAATTTCACCCACATGGCATTTAATGTGCAAACCAGAGCTTTCAGTGGAAAAACTAAAGTTCCAGATCCTTTTAATGCCATATAAATATGAGACAGAAACATGGATTATATCTTTATATAGACCTGTCTATTGATTATAGATTAATAGTTTTACTGGACAGAAATTACAAAGAACAAATCTGGTTCTTAATCATGGAGTCATCAGCCTCATGACATTAACAATGACATGAAAAATAATATTGAAGAAATAAACATATCAAATCTAACTAAAAACATAAATAAGTGATACGTTCTTTACTATTATTGTCTGTAAGATATTTATTATCAGTACTAGATATGGTATCAACAAATTCATGACACTTCAAAAATATTATTTTACCTTTTATCTGGAAATAGTGTCTGTTTATTCTTGCCATACAGTCTCTGTATTAATTATTGATAGAAAGGTCTTGCCATACCAGTTTATTCCTCTGTATTTACTTTAGTTTCTTAGTTTATTCTTGCATTTTGTTCTTCATTCATTTCCATTTAATTTCCTTTGATTAGTATTATCCTCTCTTGGTTTATTGCTATGTCCGCTTTAGTTTCTTCCTGTTCCTAGATTTATTTTTTCATTTATTCCCCATCAGTATCTTCACTCATCACCTGCTGTGCCGCCTAATAGTCATGTGTTTCACATCATGTGTTGATTTTTCATTGTTCAGCGTCGGATTCTCTGTTTTTATGCCATAATTCACATCTAGTTCGTCGCTCCGTTTTATGTCCCGCTTCTCCTATTTCAGAGTTTTGCGCAATGTGCGTGTCTTTTTTTTTTTTTTTTTTTTTTTTTAAGTGTAGCGTTCGGGAAAAGTATCGATGGGTAAAAGGCAGACTGACATAAACCTTTTAAAACATTGGAAACAATTTCAATTCTGATTATTGAAATTTAAAAGTTCTGTGTTGTTCTATCACCCCCGTTTCATACCGGACCACTTATAGCTCCGGTGTTAACGCTATAAAATGAACGATCTCTATCGTGGTATCCAGGGGCGGATCTAGCGGGGTGGCAGCTGCCACCCCAAACGGGAGCCTTGCCACCCGTGCCACCGCTGGCGACAATGAATCCAATAAATAGTTATGGCAAATCGAACATTAAGCGCATGAAACTCTTTTTTCCCGACAACACTGAATGCAACACAATGTAACCTGACACCTACTGGTGAGTAGCGGGAAGTGCAGAGAAGGACAGAGACCAGCAGCATTGATGGATGTTACTGAACTGGACATTATGTGATTTATCGTAAGTCACACATGCAACATTTCTGTCCATTGAGTCAAGAATATCGGTGGTCAGGAAAATACTACAATCAGCAAAGAATCAGAACAACGGACCGATGTTTAGCAGTTAATTCAACCATAGATGATGGTAATAAGGCTTCAGATGCAACAGGTGAGGAAAAAGTTTTAATTTAAAGAAAAGATTGAACAAGTGAGCAGTGAGTCAGTTATTCTAGCCTAACTGTTGTTAACCTGCTACTTGACTTTGATAACTAACATGAGCTGCGCAGTTCGGTGTGTTTTGGTTCCGTTGGCACTAAAACAGGTCAAACCGCCACCAAGTCATCAGTAGAGCAGCTGGTTAAATCAGCTAATCAACCACCGCTGAGCTCAGGAGAAACTTATTAATAATCACAATATATACATTAAGCCTGACAGACCGGATGTTCTGTTTTAGTGTTTTTGATACTTTTTTGTGTGGGAAATGTTTGTTTTTTGGTGTTGATTCCGCTGATCGGTAATTTCTGCTTTATCTGCTCGTTGAGCTGTTGTTTCTCGGTTACCATGGCAACGGGTCCGTAAAGCCGACATGCACACAGAGAGAGAAAAGGGGGAATAAAAGTGGTTGAGCTATTTTTTCTTTAATTCTTTATCCATTTGAATTTTGTTACTTTATTCTTAAATTTATATTTTTTGTATTATTTACAGAGTTTATTTGTAGGTTGATAATTGTTGATTTTATGTATTTTTTTAATTATTATTTTCTTGTTTATTTTCTAAATGTAGACAGGAAGTAATGTGGGTCAGTCCACTTTCTATAAGTCCAGGGGCCTGAAGGACCAGCAGGCATTTGGGTTTGGGGCCGATGGTTTTTATGAGTGGTAGCATGAGAACAAATGAAAGTTTTTATCTTTGTAATTGTTGGTGAAAGAGGAAAATAAATCACCAAGAACAATTTATAAGTTTGGACATTGAACCATGTTTTGCCCGTGTCTAGAAACTTGACCCCAGTACCTCAGTAGTGGCTGGTGGAACTTTAATTGGATGTTTGGCTTTGGCAAACAGTCAGAAGAGGTTCAGTCTAGTTTGGTTCTTCACCTATTTATCAGCTTTATTGTAGCTTTATTGTGGCTCATTGCAGCTGCTGCAATTCCTAAAAACAAGTGACAAAAACTGAGCTAATCCCCGTGTTCTCAAAACATGGTGATATTTATAACAGTCGTCAAACTGCGACTCCTACAGCATATTTAAAATAAAACGATTGACCAATATAAGTAGATATTCACCCTTTCTTGTATCTTGACAGAACTAACAGAAACTAAACTGTTTATAGATTTATATCATGGAGAATTGATCAAACATCAGTTTTCTAATCTTTATTTTAAGTCATATTTAATAGATATATCTAATAATAAATGATGGCGCTACTAATTTTGTGACAGATTTCTCCTTGTCCTGTATTGGGATAAAATGGTTTTCTGGACACAATGCATGTCAATTGATATGCGTATCAATAATGCATATCAATTAGCAGGAGTATGAAAGACGTGAAAATAATTAACTATACTACATTAAGAAATTGTATTTAAGCCTTGGTGCTACATGAAGCTGATTTCGAAACAAAGCAAGTTAAAAACAATATTTTGTATTGTTATATATACTCATATATATATATATATATATATGAGATGTTTTAAAATGTTTTCACTTTTATGCGACAGACTGGCGACCTGTCCAGGGCGTACCCCGCCTCTCGCCCGGAACGTTAGCTGGAGATAGGCACCAGCACCTCCCGACCCCACTAAGGGACAAGGGTGTCAAGAAAATGGATGGATGGATGGATGGGGTTTTCACTTTTAATTTTTACTTTTAAAAATGTTTGTATCTTCTAATCTTTTTCAAAATCTGTCTATTTCTGTTTTCATTTTTATTTTAAATTGTTTAAAGCATTGTTGTTGAAATTGTTGAAATCCCTTGCTGCTGAAATGTGCTATACAAATAAAATTTGATTGTGGAGTCATTTTAAGAGATAAAAGATGTAACAAAAATGAAAGGTGGTGGATGAAAGATGACTGGAGCAGCCGCTCTATTTTACTGCACTATTATTTGGAAGTGACTATGTTTTTTCATAGTTAATATTTTTAACTGAATAAACATAATAATGACCTATAAGTTTAATAATAAACATTTCCACGTATCATCTCCGATATCCACCAGAGGGATTCCCCTCTGTTCTTACGTCACCGCCTGTTCACCAACACCCTTACTTACCCTGACTCGTTCCCAGTCAGGGAAAAATCCCACAGGCTGTGATAAAAGGGCCAAGACAACTTGAATAGGGCATATTGCGTATTTAGTGAGAACACCAACATGCAGAAGCCTTATCTGACTGTTAGCTGACTTGTCCCCCGTCCCTCGGGTTGTAACAAAATGTCCAAGTCTTGACCGGTCCGTGGTAATAAAAAGGTTGGGAACCACTGATTTACCACATGCTAGTAGCAACACGAAGGATCAGCACTTTTACTGTTACCGTTTGGAAACTACCGTAATAAGTTCTGTTAAATCTAAACTTGGCAACTTTTTATTTTCCAACCAAATGTGATATTCAATTGACCTGTTATGACTCAAATGTTGGCTGTCCGCCTCCCTCTGCTGCTGCATCGTTGTGGAAAACCTGGAGCAGCAGAAATATCTGAGGCTTATATGTGGATGTTTACTGGGTTTTTAAAAAAAAAAAAAAAAAAAAAAAAGCTTTGGGGTTGTGGCTTATAGTCCAGTGCGGCTCATGGTTCGGAAAATACGGACTATAATCCTTCCTGGATTTTTTCTGTGAAGAACCCAGTGAATGTTATTTAATTGTGTTTTCTGGAAAACAATATATTTTTACATTTAGTCTCTCCTGCAATCGTCACACTTTTTCTGTTACAAACTGACTCCGGCCCCCAGCAGAGAAGGAAAAAGTTATGTGGCCCTCAGAGGAAACAGTTTGGGGACCACTGGTTTACATGAATATTGGGTCAGATTTATTAACCTTTCTGATGGATTTTTTTTTTTCCTGTGAAGAAATGTAAAAGGCTTTTTCACATTGAGTGCATTATTGCCAAAGTTGTGTCTTCTTATATACATTTTGCTGCATGTTTTAATCCTTTTATTGCCTTTTTCTATATATTAGAACCAGTCTGGTTGAGGATGAATCTCCATGTCAGCCTAACCTCTCCCTCCTGATCCTCCATCGATTCTTCGAAGATTCAAGCTCCAAAAATGATTATGTAAGTGTTAATATCTCTGAAACTCCATATTTCTGTAATTGAAGCTTGTTGTTAGAGTTGTAGTAAAATGTATTCCTTCGTTCCATTCCTCATTGTTATGTTGTTTGTTTGTTATGATCCAGACCGACACTGACTGTCCTACTCAGAGACTGAAGACTGTCTGATGCAGTAGAGGAGCAGGTTGGTGTCTCTGGCCAAACATCAGGAACAGCCCAACAACCCGAAGACAATCTGTTAGTGAGAGGGCGACTGTGGCTCTGTGGATAGAGTAGTTGTCTTGTGATTGGGAGGTTGCAGGTTCAATTCCAGCTTCCTCCTGCCACATGTCAATGTGCCCCTGGGCAAGGCACTTAACCCCAAATTGCCTACCGAGCTGCATATCAGTGAATGTGAATGTGAATGGGTGAATGTGGCTCTAGTGTAAAGTGCTTTTAGTGGTCAAAAATGATTGGATAAAACGCTATATAAGTTCAGTGAGTGGACATTTCTCTGGTGGAGTGCAGAGAGGAACTGTCTCTTATCAACAGAAACTGGATAAGAAATTATGGATCTGATTATCAGGTTGGTCTGTTATGTAATGTGCATATCTGGTAATCTAAATGTTTAAAAAAATGTACTCTATCATATTACATGAACTGCATGCATTGATACAGGCTTTAATTTCTCCACCTTGTACTTTGAACAATTTCATGCATATGGTATTGAAGAAAAATGTATTAATCATACTGCATTTTGTATTGCACAGCTGATATGTTAGACCTTTTGATGACAATATGTGAAACATGCACATTATTCCACGTTGTAATATGTTTTGTAATTATGGTGCACATTTTGAAATAAATGCATTTGAGAAAATCATTGCCTCTTTAATAAATGTTTATTTTCCAAAGAATTGTTAAAAGTTCAAAACAAAAAAGTACCTATCTAATATTAATTACAAATAACTCTTAAGAAATTAAAGTACTCTATGAGAGTTAATATTAAGATCTAATGCTGAAAAAATGTTAGTAAGTGTTAAATTATTAATTCCAGCAGATTTGATATTTGACACTTTATAAGAGTTAATGTATTAACTCTCCAAAAAGAGTTAAATTAACACTTTCTGGTCTGGATCCATATAGACACTTTAAAAGTGTTGAAATCAAATCTGACAGAGTTAATTTTGGCCTCCTGGATTTGCTGTGTATACATTAAATGTATTTAATTAGCAAATAAATAAAACACAAGAACAAAAGAGCATGCAGAGCTCTTTGATTGTTTTCGTTCAAAGTGGCAGCTGTAATGTCTGCCATGGTGTCAGACTGCCTGTTTTCATGTAGCGGGAGAGAGGTGAGAACAGTCAAGGTGAGCGCCTGTGCTTGGTTACTTCTTGCTCCTTGATCAGTGATCATAGTTGAGTATTATCTACTGTCAGGGCATTGCCTCAATTTCTATGTTTAATGGTGCAGATAGGGGGGGTTTTGGACATGAACAATATGGGCAAACTCCCAGGGCGTTATCTTTTTAGGGATGACACAAGACCACCGTGGTGTGTAGCACAGAGATGGAATAATTTTTACTGGTTAAATTTATTTCAGCTGTAAGTATTTAGTATCTAGGTGTTTTTGAATGGGAATGTGGATTTTTCAGATGAATTTGAGAAGCAATTTTGATCATATTTCACATTTTATCGTGTCATGTAGCACAGGGCGCTGGTCTTGGCCTTGACTTGGTTTCTGACTCTAAAAATCTTGGTCTTTTCTTGGTCTCAGGTTAGGTGGTCTTGACTACAACACTGGGAGCTAGGACCAAGACGCATTTTGCACAGCTGAATGGTTGCCATGGAGATTAAAGGATTTCTCAAAAATGCATTAAAAAGTCAAGGCAACATTCCAGGTATGTTTTTGATGAGGGAATAACATGAGCTCAAAACAGTCGACTATACATCATACAGCCCTTTAATAAACATCTAAAAGCAGCACTTGGAATGTTTTTTAAGAATATCTTATTTTCTCACTTTAGTTTTTGTCAAACATTTTAATACAAACAATGTTTACTGCTTGAACTCATTCAGGATGGTTTCTAAATGCAGCAGTTTGGGGATTTCTGCAGAATGTAAAATAAATCAGATTCTTTTCTTCTGAGGTCAGCATGCTTAAAGCTATTCATATGAAAATGAAATGTAATATGGAGTCACAGATTTTAATATTGAAGCTGTATATACTCCTTTCAATGAATGAGGGAAAAAAATGGTGGGATGACAAATGCTGAAGTTCTTGCCTTCATCGTCTTCCCTTAAAAGCTGTCCGTCTTAGTTTTCCACCATCTGTTCATCATTATTGCATTTGTATATTTGTCAGTCTTCTACGTTTTGCCAGATTGTGAAGCAGTTCTCCAAGTGGTTCCCTGGACCCAGCAGAGTCTGTTGCTGTACATAAGGATTTCACTTGATCTGTTTCTTCTTTTTTTTCAAAGTTCAAAAATGTCCAAAAAGCACACAGCTGATATGTATTTTACCGAAACATCTTGTTATAAAGAGAAATGAAACCGATCTTGTCGTCGTTCATGGGTGGAAATAAAGATGCACTGTTATTACAGAAAACATGTTTTCACTTGTCACTTTGTGTATTCTCGCTCACCTCTTTCTTGTTTTTGCACAGAGATTATCTCAGGTTTAATCTGTAATAATAAAAAAAATCACCCTTCGCAGGAGATGCAGTCAGCAGTCAGTACAGCACTGAAACCAGAGAAGTCAAGCACAGGCCTGTTTCTTCAGTTCAACACCCCGAAGAAAAAAAAAATTAAGTTTATTCTCAAACAGCAAAAAGACAGCTGAGATCAAGATAACAAGCCGCATCGGCATAGCCAAAATAAGCGCAAGTGTTTTACAACGTTCTCACATCATGGATATCGCTACAGTTATCACATTGGAGTGCCAAGACAGCTGCTGTGAAATTAAAGAGAAATGGACAGTGAGACAATCTGTCTCTACAGTGGAAGAAAATGCTCAGGAAAAATTTCATACCAATCTAATTTTTTCAGATTCTGTGTGTTGTAATTCAGATGGATCAACACAAAATCACCAGATGAGTTGGAAATGGAAGAAAATGGATTAACAATTTTCCAAATTTCTACTCAGAAAAAATCTTAGGAGCATGGGACATTTTGTTATTCTCCCTGTTTATCATTTACATGAAAACCTCCACTTCCCATGGGCTCACCACCTGTGGCAGGGGCCAAAGGTGTCAGGTGCAGTATTGGGTGGGTGGCAGCCGAGGGCAGGGACCTTGGCAATCTGATCCTCAGCTACAGAAGCTGGCTCTAGGGTCATGGAATGTCCCTTTCTGGAGGAATAGGAGCCTGAGCTGGTGTGTGAGATTGAGAGGTTCCAGCTAGAAATAGTCGGTCTCACCTCAATGCATGGCTCTGTTTCTGGAATCAGTTTCCTTGAGAGGAGTTGGACACTCTTCCACTCTGGAGTTGTCCATGGAGACAGGCTCTTCTGTGCTCATCACATATTGTCCATAACAAACACCATGTTCAAGCATAAGGGTGTCCATGTGTGCTCTTGGTAACAGGACACCCTGGGCCATGATTCAGTGATCAACTTTGTCATTTCATCGGATCTGTGACCACCTGTTTTGGGACACTCGGCTGAAGAGAGGTCCGCAGCTGTCCACTGACCACTAGCTGGTGGTGAGTTGGCTCTAGTGGTGGGGGAGGATGCCGGTCAGAGCTGGCAGGTCCAAATGTGTTATGGGCCTGCTAGCTCCCATTTGGGAACATCTGGCAGAGCCTCTCAAGAGACAGAGCTTTAACTCCCATCTCCAGGAGAACTTTAAACACGTTCCTGGGGAGGTGGGGAACATTGAATCTGAGTCAACTATGTTCCATGCCTCCAATGTCAAGGAGGCTTATCAGAGATGTGGCCGCAGGGTTGTCTGTCGCCTTCATGGCGGCAACTCTCAAAGCCGTTGATGGACACCATCGGTGAGGAATGCTGTCAGTCTGAAGAACTCCAGAAGCAACTGATGGGTACAAGCAGTTCAAGCGGCATGCGGATCGGGTGGTTGCTGAGCCAAAAACCCGGGCATGGGAGGAGTTTGGAGAGGCCATGGAGAAAGACTTCTGCACTACTTCGAGGTGATTCTGGTCCACTGTCCAGCGTCTCAGGAGGGGGAAGCAGTATGGCAAGTATAGTGGGGATGGTGTGCTGCTGACCTCGACTCTGGACGTTGTGAGCCAAATACTATGAAGACCTCCTCAATACCACCAACATGCCTTCCATTGAGGAAGTGGAGCCTGGGGACTCTGGGTGTTGAGGTTGTTGAGGTGTTCAAAGAGCTCCTCAGTGGCAAGGCCCCAGGGATGGATTTGACTTGATTCAATTCAATTAAATTCAAAAATACGTTATTAATTCATAAGATGATCTAAGATGATTGTTCCCACACCATGAGACAAAGCGGTTCACCAGATCTCTGTACTTAACCTCTTCTCCATTTCTGATGCACCCAACAGCTGAATAATCTGAGTATTTCTGTAGATAACAGAAGTCAGACTTGTGATGAAAGTCTGAAGTGTAGAGAGTTAAAAGAAATGGAGAGAGTACAGGGCCCTGTGGTGCTTTTGTGCTGCTGACCACCTGGTTAGATGCACAGTTCTTCGTCTCACAAGCTGTAATCTCTTTGTAAGATCCAGGTGATTGTTGAGGCCTCCACCTGTGTTTCTGGAATTTTTCACAGAGCAAATCAGGCTAAATTGTGTTAAATATACCGGAGAAATCAAAGAACACGATCCTCACAGTGCTGCCTGCTTTGTCCAGATGACAGTGAGATTGTTGAAGCAGGTGTATAATGGAATCATCAACTCCAACTCCAGGGTGATAAGCAAACTGCAGGGGGTCTTGATATAAGGGTGTCTGCTTATCCAGGTGGGCCAACAGGAGACATTCCAGGACCTTCATGACGCACAGAGTTCCTCAAGGGTCTTGATGTTGTTAGAGCTGTGTTGGTTGGCGCGACTCTGCAATATTGCAAGGACATTGGGGGCATTTCCCCTGGATAGGATGACAGAGGTATTGGTCCCTCTATTCAAAAAGGAGGACTGCAGAGTGTGTTCCAATTACAGAGGGGTCATACTCATAATCCTCCCATGCAAGGTCTACTCAGAAGTCCTGGAGAGCAGGGTCCATTGGATAGTTAAACCTCTGATTCAGGAAGAGCAGTGTGGTTTTCATCCTGGTCGTGGAAGACTGGACCAGCTCTACACCCTCAGATGGGTTCTGGAGGGTGTGTAGGACTTCACTGAACCAGTCTACATGTGTTTTGTGGACTTTGAGAAGGCTTTTGATTATGTCCCTCGAGGAACCCTGTGGGGCATTCTCCAGGCCTCTGATACCAGTTGCTAGGTCCCTGTATGGCAGATGTCAGAGCTTTTCATGGGGAGAGGACTCTGTATGTACGTGAATGAAGGTTGGTGTACGAACTGTGGACTCATTAAAAGCTGATGCTCTGAGGTGATAGAACTCATGAGAGTAAAATGCCGGCTGTATTATCTGACTCGAGAGTTTACTGTGGTGTTCGTCACCATTGTTTACATCCCACCGGATGCTACTGGCAGTGAAGCATTGACGGAGCTGAATGACACCATTAGCTGAGTGCAGATGAAGCACACGGAGGCGTTTTACATGATTGCGATGGACTTTAACCACGTGAAACCGATGGACACTCTGCCCAGCTTTTACCACGTCACCTTTCCCACACGCGGCGACAACACTCTGGACTGCGTGTACACCAACATTCACGGTGCATACAGAGCTCTTCCTCGTCCACATCTTGGCCTCTTTGACCAAATCTCCATTCTGCTGGCGCCAGTGCTGATGAGACGGATCAGGCCAACAAAGAAGACGGTCACTGTGTGACAAATCTTCAGAGAGGCAGCTACTTTTGAGGGAGCGATGGAGAGGAATACACGTCCTTTGTTCTTGGCTTCATCTCCAAGTGTACTTATGATGTCATCACCACCAAGAAAGTAACCTGTTATCCGAACCAGAAACCCTGGCTGAATGCTGAGGTGAGCGCTCTGCTGAAAGCTCAGGACACTGCGTTCAGGACAGGCGAGGCATCAACACTACGAGAAGTGAGGAAAGAACTGACTGCAGGCATTGTGAGGACCAAAGCCGTATACGCCCAGAAAATTCAAGGTAACTTCACCCCCAACAACCCCCGGTGCATGTGGAGGAAGGGCATCAAGTGCATCACTAACCACAACATCAGGGGTGCACAATGTCCAAGGGGCGCCTCACTGCCAGATGCACTTAAGTTCTACGCCTGCTTTGCAGATCCTAACACCTCCCTCTGCACCAGACTAATTCCACCACCTGGTGACACGCCTCTCTGTGTGACAACAGCAGGTGTGAAGAATTCCCTCCAGGAAATCAACTCCAGTAAGGACTGAGGGACTGTGCACATCAGCTGTCTGAGGTGTTTGCAGACATCTTCAATACTTCACTGTCACTGTCATCTGTGCCCAGCTGCTTAAAGAACGCCACTATTGTCCCTGTCTCCAAGTGCTCTACAGTGACAAGCCTTAATGACTACTGGACCATAGCCTTAACATCGGTAGTTATGAAGTGCTTCGAGAGGCTAGTCATGAACCACATCAAGGACTCCAACAATGTCACTGCTGACGCCATTTCATCGATGATCCACACAGCTCTCACCCATCTGGAGAGCAGAAACTCCTACATCCATCTGCTCTTCCTAGATTCCTCCTCAGCCTTAAACACCATCATCCCACAGACCCTTCTCTCTCGGACAGAGTTCTACACTGGGGAGCTGGATTGTGGACTTCCTGACCAACAGACCTCAGACTGTCAGGATCCAAACACCGTCTCCTCCTCCATCACCCTCAGCACTGACTCGTCACAGGGCTGCATGCTGAGCCCCCTCCTCTTCACTTTGCTGATCATGACTGCTCGGTAAGACACCCCTGCTGCCATATAGTGAAGTTTGCTGACGACATAGCAGTAGTAGGAAGCATTACAAACAGTGATGAGTCCAAATTTAGAGAGAAGGTGGAACACCTGGTGAGATAGTATGAGAAGCTCAGTTATCTGGGAGGGACTCAGAGTAGAGCTGCTGCTCCTTCACGTAGAGAGGAGCCAGTTGGGGTGGCTTGGGCATCTGGTTAGAATGCCTCCTGGACGCCTCTCTGGCAAGATATTCCGGGCATGTTCCATCGAGAGGAGACCCAGGACACACTGGAGGGACTATGTTTCTTGACTGGGCTGGGGTTTCCCCTGAACTCCCCCCCGAAGAAGTTGGCCTCTGGGGAGAGGTGGAAAGGTAGAAGCTCGGAAGCTTGTAAACTGCAGCTCTGAGAGGGAGCTTCATAATAAACGGTGGCTCTAGGTCCACTCAGGCGTTTAACATGGCTGAATGTTTGCAATGGAGATTTTAGGATTTCCCAAACATGCATGAAAGAATCAAAGCAACACTTCAGGTATGTTTTCAATGAGGGAATATGATGGAAAGGTCAAAAAAGTCAATTTTATATAATACCACCTGTTTAATACAGTGAGCTGTGTCTGATTTAAGCTGAGTAAACCCATGTGTTCTGAAAGGCTAAGAAGTTTGATATAGAATAAACAGTATCAAGACAACCAAGGAACACACAAAAAAAGCTGAAAAGTTGGTAGAAACAACTTCCTCCTTCAGCACTGATTGCTCAATGATGCCTCACCTTTCAGTTTGAAAAACACAAAATTATGCTTGCAATAGGTTGAATTTTGTGGTTGTGAAGTGCCAAACATGTGACCAGGGATGTAAATAACTTTGCATAGCACTGTACACAATCACAGACAAGAAATATTTATATTAGTAAAAATGCTTTGCGAGTTTTTAAATTTATGATTTATGTAATTTAGGGTGCATTCAGACCAACCCAGGATTAGAGTCCTGGGTTAGTTTTTAATCCGTTTGTCTAGAAAGTCTGATTTTGTGGGGAGGTCAGAATGCAAATTTGAATTCCAAAATGGACTTAACAAGCAAACTCCAATCCGCCTAACCTCGGTCGGTTGAAGCTAACTCTAAAACGGTAAAAAACCTGTCTGAATGCAAACTGACTAGAGACCATTCCAAAAGCAATATGTACACTCATTTTAATGTAATTATGAAATGTTAAATAAATTTCAGTCAACTATTCAAAAGAGTTCAAATACTTTCTATTTGAGGAAACATTCAGGCGGAGGCCACATTTGACCTTAATGTTCAATGTTATTTGTATTATTGTATGTTGGATAGTTGATTTATTTATTTTTGATTATACGTACAATACCATGTTCTTGAGCAACCATAGTTTTATATCTTGTACCTTGTTTGACATCTGTACATGTTGGACATCACTTCTGTGAAGATGGATGCACTTCTGCTCTGCCTCATATGAAACCACCGCCAGGTGTGAGAAAAAATATTCCTCGTGGTCTTCATCTTCTGCTCTTCCCGAGTCCATCGTTGAAAGTTATTTGTTTGGTACATGCCCCACAGACAAAATAGAAATCCTAAAACTACTAAAACTCCACGCAGCTCCATCTTTGTTTACAGAAAAGTACTTGCGCTCTGTGTTTTCTTCAGAGATTTTGTGTCAATTCATTCAGTAGTTTTTGGTGCAGCGCCACCACAGGAGATGGGGGGAACATCTTTTTCAGTTAGTTTGGGTCATTTGACACAATGCAGTGTGAATGCAAATTAGAGTTCTGAAAATGTAACAAATGTTGCAATTTTAGTCCCCAATCGAACCGAGCCTACCGGACTATCTGGTCTCAATACATCCTTAGTCACCTCATTTATCAAGGAATGTTGTAAAATAGATTCCATTTACAGACTCCGATGTTCTAAAAATGCAATTGTGTTCAGGAGAAGTTAATAAGGGAATCATTTTATGTCTCTACTGATATATTGTTTTATGTAAGCAAAATCAAGTAAATGAAGACAAGTCATCAAATTATTCAATAAAGATGACATTTAAAGAAAAAATTGGGAACAGTGAAACAAACCCTGTATTTAATTGGTATCATGTTGATACTGAAATGTATGGCAAACCCCAATTTTATACACCACACTGCGAAAAAGAAAAAAAAAAAGATGAAAGATGGATGGAACTTGTTGCTCCACTAAGAGTCTTAGCAGAGCAGTGCTCTCTAAAATCAGGCGGATTCATCCTTCACTTGAACTGTATGACATATAAATAGAACTTTCCTGTCACTTACTGCGACACACTGCAGTGTGTGTACGACTTGATAAGCTGCTCTTTCCGTCATCAGTCTTGGGTGTGTATTGACCCCACATGCTGAAAACTGCAAAGAGTATTAACAACCCCTTATTTACTCAATGAAGCAACACTTTGGGATATGACAACACAAACCTGTCAGTGTTGCACCTATCAGTTGGAATTTACAGTGTGCCAATATGTTTACTTCTAAACAAAGAGCTATTGTGAGGTTGTAATAAAAGTGCATTCCAGGCTTCGTGTCCAACAACTGGAACTGTTGAAGGAGGGGGAATTCAGAGAATTGTTGATCTTCTTGTTTAAAAATTAACGAGTTCAAAAAAGGCTTTGCGTCTAGACTCAAAGGACATAGCTTCATAAATCTGATAATGAACTTCAAAGGAGTGTCATAAATTTGTGTCCATGTCCTTGTGTGCTTTCTTATCATTACCTTTTTACAGTGTATGCTTCAAAGAAACCTCCAATAAACACTTCTAGTCTTAAAAGGATCCACAACTAGTTCAACATGTTGACCTAAATATGTTGCGATTTTCTTATTACCTAAATAATTGCCGCTATTGACATGCCAAAACTCATATTTACTTAAAAATGTATACCTTTTGTTATTTTCACCCATGGAGGTCGCCATATTTTCACCGATGGGTTGATAACGTCATTATGTCCATTCTGTACCGGAGTCTACAGAGTAAACACAGCAAGGCTAACTTTTCCAGAGTAGTTGTTTATCATGTTGCATTTGACTGGTGTCAGTTTAGATAATGCCACACTGTGTCACTATTAGCTGTAATAAAAAAAGAAAAAAAAAATCGGCAAATCTGGATAATTTCCCAAATGAAAGAAAGGAAAACTCGGCGCGAGAGTCAGAGTGGAACACAACTCCCAAAGGACCTAATCTGGACCCTGGACATTTCTCTAGAACACTTTGAGTCATTTATACCAGTGGAACTAATGAAGACTCTAACAGGTGATTGTTACCTTTACGAGCTAAAAATAAAGGCTGTGCTGAGACAGGTAGAGCTGGTGTTCTGACTATCAGTCCTACCTTGTCAGATTTTCCTACCATAGCACAGATAGATAGCTAAGTCTATCTGTCATTGCTACACATCCCAAACTGCAACCGTACTGTCCTTTACGAACAGAAAACTATAGTGGCTTGTTAATGTTATATATATTGGATAACATTATTTGAGTGCCGGGACTGAAGTGGAAGCTTCAGAGCAGTGTTGTGTTCAAGACCACCTAACCCGAGACCAAGACAAGACCAAGACCAGAGTGTATCGAGACCGGGACAAGACCAATACTTTCAGGGTTCGAGACCAAGTCAAGACCAAGACCAGCGCCCTGCGCTACATGACACATTAAAATGTAGAATATGATAAAAATTGCTTCTCAAATTGATCTGAATGATCCATATTCCCATAAAACACCTAGATATTAAAATACTTATTACACTTTACCAAAATTAAATATTCCATCTCTGTGCTACAATGTGTGATGGTCTCATGCCATCCCTAAAAAGATAACGCCCTGGGCATTTGCCCATATTGCTCATGTAAGAAACCACCACTGTCTGCACCATTAAACACAGCAACTGAGGCAATGCTGACGCTCAACTATGAACACTGACCAAGGAGCAACAAGCAAGAAGTAACCAAACAGAAAATGCTCATCGTGCTGTTTTCACTCTCTCTCCCGGTACATGAAGCCAGGTAGTCTGACACCATGGCAAACATTAAAGCTGCACTTTGAACAAAAACAATCAAAGAGCAATGTGCATTCTGTGCTTCTCTTTCGTTCTTGTGTTTTAGTTCTTTGATAATTTAAATATCAACGTACATAATTAAATAAAATAATGATGCAGTGTACACAGAGCAGTACAAGAACAAAGAACAGGTGTTCTGTCAGGTCACGCTTAGCTCAGACATGCATATGCAACGGAGCTTACCTTCTTTGAGCTTCTTTTCTAAGTGACGAAAAAAGTTAGATGTTGTCCCCACCGTCTGTGAAAGCGGAGCACTGCTGAGTTACTGTGGCCATCGGATTTCTTATTATTTATGAAGCGCTATTATATTAATGATTATTAACAGACATTTCCTGCCGCTGAGAGAAAACCACTGCGCATGTCCTGGAGCGCTGCGTGCGAGTGAAAGGTGGGGGGAGAGAAGGGGGTGGGATAGTACCAGAAACACGTAATTGCTTGGATTTTAATCGGTGCGTTTTGCATCCACTGAAAACAAAGATCTTAACAAATAAACTGGACAGTCTGCTGCATGTTTAGTGATATTTTCACAGTTGCGGTCTCGACTGGTCTTGAAATAAAATGCCGAGTCCTCAGCGCCCGAGACCGAGACCATCAAAACATGGTCTTGAGACCGGTATCGAGACCAAGACCGACTTTGAGTACCACAACTCTGCTTAGGAGTTATGCTTAGTTTAGCATTAAAACAATTTATTTACACGACAAAACCACAAGAAGATCACTTCCTTCATCTGAATATCCTAACCGTTTAAAATAAAAAGCTGTAGATGTACACTAATCCTTCTACTAGAATATCCTACCTTTTTAAAAAAAATAAATATATAGGTGTTTGTAATAATAAAACTGTTGGAAACTGGAGTCTTGGCCTTGTGGGGTGTGTTTCTGCTTTTTTTTCCACCAGGAGGAGCCAGCAAGATGCTGCCTGGAGGGCACAAACTGACCTATCTGAAGCACTCAGGAGAACCACAGCTGAACAACACACTCTCATTCAATCCCATGAATCAACATTAAGAATTCTGGGTAACCAACAAAGCCAGCGTAACCCAGCGTTGGATAAATTGGCTAACCTCTTCCAAAGAACCCTTCAACAGGCTCCTGATCCCGTTCCGGCTCCTCCAGTCCACTCCGTATGTTCGGAAGTCCGTCCACCAAACCCGGAAAAATACTCAGGTGAAATAAATCGCTGTGGTGAATTCCTCTTACAATGCACCCTTGCCTTCAATCACTCACCTCAATGTTTCTCTCATGATAGTGCTAAGATTTCTTTTATAATTTCACGCCTGACGGGAAGGGCTCTTGACTGGGCTGAGGCCAGATCTAAAGATCCGTCAGATTTTGGCTGCACCTATAATGAATTCCTCACTGAATTCAAGCAGACATTCAGCCAACACTCAGACAAGACATCTAATTCAAGAAACCCTTTGACTATAAAACAGGGACAGAGATCGGTAGCAGATTTTGCAGTGGATTTAAAAATTAAAGCGGCGGCATCCGGGTGGAATGAATCTGCTTTAAAGAGCATGTCTTTTCCATGTCCTTAATGATTCACTTAAAGATGAATTTGTAATGCAAGATGAACCCAGCACACTGTCCACCAAGACTCCCTTCAAGTGGTCAGCTGAAGCTGACACATCATTTCTCTGTCTCAAGTCTCTTTTTGCATATGCTCCGGTTCTCATCCAACCTGACCCTAACAAACAGTTTATTGTTGAAGTGGGCGCTTCTGAAATGGGGGTTGGAGCAGTGTTATCTCAAATACTGGGTTATTTGAGATAACACTCAAATAACCCAAGCCAATTCAGAAACAGAATGTTTTAGGCCAGTGTTAGGTATTTTCTTAAACCTACAATAAAAAAGAGAACCACAGACAACGTATATGAGTGTTTAACCAAACTTCTACAGGAGGAGGAGACACAGTGAACTGCTCCTCCAAGCCGCTCACCATGTGTTCTGCCAAACTTCAGCTTGTTTGTCTCTTTTATTAGCAGGCAAGATAAGCGTGAACAGGAATGGGGGGGGGGGGTGAAACCCACATCCTACCTTCACAGTAGGATGTAAATTCCGACAGAGTAGGACGTGGATTCAAACAGACAGAGGGGAGACACAGATACTCAATTAACACATAGACATGTTTTACAGCTCAGGACTATCCCAGGAAGATCTAAGTCACCATCTGTAAACACATGCTTGATTAAGGAAGATTTAATTGTCTCCACAGTTTCAACAAATTTGAACACTAAACTTCTAAATAGCAAAACTAGTAAAATTACAAATGTAAGAATGATAACAAACATAATTTTTCTAACAGTCAGGAAGAATATAAATTTCAATCTTCCCTAAAGTCTCTCCGATACATCATCCATTAATTGCAATCATCCAAATTAGTTTGGTCATTCCATTGAGCCAAAACTAGCAACTTCTCCAAGATCGATTCCATCCCGTTAGTGAGTTTTAGAGTCGTCAGCTGGGCTGCGAGTCTCAGCAAGACTCACATCCAACTTGCGTCTCTGTCCACACCAACAGCCTGACTGTTTGCTAGTTCGGCCAAGTCCGTCACAAGGAATCCGCAAGCTCCAAATTGCAGAAATCTTGTTATTATGAATAAATCCAGGGTGAATCCTGCCTGGTGTGTCCCTGCAGGATAAGAGGGCTCTCCTGTGCCCAGTCTTCTCGTCGAGAATTTGATTCTATTTAAAAATTCTACTTTTCAAATAAATCAATAAAACTGGGGTGCCTGCTCCAGAAATTCTTTCTGCAGAGCAAAGTTGCCCTAGCAGGTGTTGGCAACCAGCTTCCTCGTATGCCGTTTACCTGGTTAAAGAACATGAAGCAGGCCCAGCAGTTTTCTGAGGAGCTGCAACATCTGTAGGGTCCTTACAGCACCTTATACAGATCTGTGGTACACTGTGTGTCCATTTAGCCATCTCAGGGTGCCCCACCAGCTTTAATATGTCAGACAACAAGGCCTGTGGAGGATAGTGAGGGAACTTGTTCTAGGCTTCTACTGTTTTTGTAAACTAGCTGAACTGCTGAAAGGTACCACAGTCTGCTTCAAGGTGTGAAAAGACTGAACTGCCATCAACATCATGTACCTTACATAGAATCGTTTTCTGTTTTGTTTCCTTCTTTGTGATTTCTATTCTCTGTCTACATCATATTCATATAAAGTATCTATTTGTTTGCACACCTGAGTGACATCTCAAAAGTATATCTATGATGCAACATAATGACATTGTCTGGCTCACAAGTTGATAGTTGGCACAAGCAGCGGCCAACATTGGATTCTTCATAGAATCAAGAAGATTATTGACAACCCTGACCATCCTCTTCATTAGACTATCTTGGGAAGGCAGAGAATCTTCAGTAAGAGGCTTCTTCAGAGTCAGTGCAGTGCAAACAGCTGCAAGAGATCTTTGAAGATGGTGACAGCCATCACCATCTTCAATAACTCTTTGAAGAACCTAAATTAATCAGCTACAACTGCAATCCTTTTGGAAATAATACAGTATTTTTGAATTTCAATTCGAACCCCAAACTGTTCCCGAATTGATAGTATTCAATTATACAAAATGTTTTAGGTTGCAGAAGCAGCAGGGACGGCTGATGTAAGTGGTTTGGCAGGGCTAAGCCCTCCGTGACATTTACAAAAAGTTGTTAAAACAACTTAAAAATTACAACTTAAAAATTAAAGCTGCAAGCAGCCCTGAACGGCCGTCGCAGCTCAGTGCTACTCCAGCCTCATGGTGACCGCAGACGATCTCGCGCAGTTCCCGCACCTGTCCGCTAGGTCAGTGGTCCCCAATCCCCGGTCCGTGGACCGGTACCGATCCGTGGACCAATTGACACCGGGCCGTGCAAGAAATAATTAAATATTTATGTTTTAATTGAGTCTGGAGGATCTTTTATTTTGAAAATCCTTTAACCGGATTCTCTCAGTTACGCTGAGCCCACAAGCAGCAAAATGAGTAAGAAACAAATAAGATTTCTTTGAAAAGTTTCTTTGCGAAGGGGAAAAGGCTCAGAGAAGAGACAGGAGAATGGACCTGTAAGTGAGACCCACATTACAAGCCCGATCTGCGTAACATGCGGCGACCGGCTGCTAATGAAGCTTCAAACTGCTTCCCCACGTAGAGACCATTCAGGTTGTGCATATAAACAACACTTCAGGTGTCATTGTCTCTCATCACTCCCAGATGGAACCGTCTGGTAGCAGAGAAACAAGCTCAGGGCTCCCATTAGTTATTATCGTGAGTTAAAATTTTCACGAAAGTAAAATGTTCGAATTTGTGGCGCATCTGTATCTTATTTTTAAGTGATATGTAAATGTTACCATAGCGACCAGAGTCAGAGCGTTTGGATAGAGGTGGAGAGGAGATGAGTAGAGCTTGTGAGTTTTAAGTCTGGTTTAGACGGCAAGATTTACAACTTGTCGGACGATTCTCCAAACCTCTGTGACCACAGAGCTGATAAAGTCCAACAGGTTCGATCGGTTCAGCTGCACGGCAGGAACAGCAAACCACACAAACCGATTCCGGTCACGAACATCGGGATTCCAGAAGAAAATCCATAAAACTCTCAACATAGCATACGGGAATTTAGAATAACCAAACACGGATGATGATGATGTAGACACAAAAGTGATAGATTGTGGACTAATTTTAAGAGATAAAACACGTAATAAAAAGAAAAGGCGGTGGATGAAAGACGACGAGAGCAGCGGCTCTATTTGTTGTTGACATTTTTAACTGAATAAACATAAAGATATATAATAATGACCTTTACATATAATAATAAACATTTCCACATATCATCTCCGATATCCACTGGACTCTCAGTTGCGCGATATTTCAGCTGTTTGAGATTCCCCTCTGTTCTTACTTCACCGCGCTTTCTGATTGGTTACCTGTCTCATTCAGCAGGTTGTATTCTCGTTCCCAGTCAGAGAAAACCCCAAAACCCCACAGGCTGCAATAAAAAGGCCAATATTCAGGATTTAGCAGGAACACCGACATGTCTTATGTGACGGTTCACAACCCCGCCCCAGGCAGCGCAAAATTTCCAAGTCTCGACCGGTCAGCGGTAATAAAAAGGTTGGGGGCCACTGTGCTAGGTGATATACACTCATGCTGATCAGCACCAGGAGAAGTGAGGAGAGGTGAGGAGCGATCTGACTGCCAGCCGTGAATCCAGGAACTTATCAAAGATTCTTCAGCAAAGGCAGGGAGAAAGGCAGTGGGTACGATTCACAGCGTCACATGGGAAAAACCAGAAAGCCAGGGGTAAAATTGAAGATGCCACAACCTGAGAGAGAGGCGACAGGAAAATATTGATTGAAATAATCTCAGACAAACTTCTAAGAGCAGACTCAGAGTTATGGTACCAGTTATGGCAGAGTACCATAACTGACAAACACTCAGGCGTTGAAGTGCTGGCAGTCCATTCCTCATATACTCCCAGGTGATGAGGTGATTAATCATAGATGTGCTGACACAGTCAGCAGACCCGCCCTCCAGGTAGTGCAGCTTCTACGTACCATCTAGTGGATGAAGAGGGAAGCAGCAGACAAACAGAAAATCCCCACAAAGAGCTGGGAACCCCACGGTTCCTAGCATTAACTTTAATCAATCAAACCAATTTGTTCATGAATAAATTAGATACTTTTGTAAACCAAACATTTTACAACTAGATATTAATAATATCGGAGTTTAATTTCCACTCAATGGGTAAAGGTAGCAAGAATTTTTAAAACAATGTGCCGGGAGTCAGGTGTTCTCTCCCGATATAGCAAACCTGGAGTGCCAGGCCAGCTGACAGCCAGCGAGGGGAGCTGGCTGTTAATGTAACGGGAGAATATATGTCCAAATATGTTGTAGCAATATTGCAATTAGGTGACGTATTGATGAACCGAGCAAATATTTGAGACATACACAGCTACATTCTCGCCTAGAAACATTGTAAAATAATCATATTGTGTCATTTAAAATGTAATATAGAAAAATTTGGATTCGCAATGAATCATGGGATATGGCGGACTGTGAGGATACACTGGACCCATTCTTCAAATCCATACCTGTCAAGTTTTGGACTTGGAAATACGGGAAATGTTGCTGTCTGGTGCCATTTTAAAATCGGGGGTGGACGATACTGACGTAAGAGCTGGGGGGAGCGAGTAACGCAACAGAGGCTGTTAGACTTCAGTAAACACCGGGAGGGAGCTAATGTGAGAGCTGGAGGTGACACAACTAATGTGAAGGGGGGCACAATATGGGATATTTACATAAAACACTAATACAGGAGAGGGAGGTGAAATGCAGTAGTTTCCCAGAAAAAACGGGAGCCGTGACAGGTATGTTCAAATCTGGTGAAAAGAGGGACGCATTTGGAGGAGTCTTTGAATTCAGACAGGCCTTGTTGCAGCGCTATGATGTAGTGGGCCTACAAATCCGGCCTTTGGAGGATGCAGCTTTTGAATTCGGACACGGCTTTAGTCTCTGCTCAGACTCTCTGCTCACTTATCAAACATTAGCTGTGTCCAAATTCAGGGTCTGCATCCTTTGTATTTGTAGGCCGATTACGTCATAGTGTGGCGACAAGGCCTGTCCGAATTCGAAGACTCCAAATGCGTCCTTATTTTTTCCAGATCAAGTTGACTCAACTTGATCTTTGAATCAAGTTGTATTAAGACTTCCAACAAAGACTTTGGATGCTGAAACTGAATTAAGTGTGATTCAACAAACAGTTATGGTGTGAATAAGGTTGCCATCCGTCCCTTAAAATACGGATTTGTCTCGTATTTTTCTGTTAAATGTTGAACTGATACGGGACGCAATTTGTTTCGTATTCTATAAATGTCTGATAGATTCACCTATCACACACACATATCAACACAATAATGACCAAAATAAAACACAGGAAATATTAAGGTCAGCTAAATTCTCATTGCAGGAGCTAAAGGACCCCTGAACACTGTGGACCGACGCTGTTGTCACGGTTACCTAGAGAAGGACACTATGCAGCCGCGGTGAGGTGCTATCAATACACCTCTTTTTAAAACTTCCTCGACCGACTCTTCACCGTCCTTAGATGCAAAACCTCTCGCAAAAATACAGATGTGAGAAGGAAAGGCAAATCCCAGGCTGAATAATGTCACTGCAGCGGACATCCCACCCCGTGAGAGCAGGACAACGTGCCGTGGTGGGCGTCCCTTATTTGGATTTCTGAAAGGTGGCAACCCTTGGTGTGAATACTTCTGCAGCCAAATTAATGCACTCTTATATTGTTGCATATTTTTCTTCCTATGTTTATTTTGATCAGCTTAATTGCACAGGATAAATGACAGATTACTTTTTAACGACAAACAAATGATCAGACGAAGTGAACAAAAGAGAATAAATTTGACATTCAGAAAAAAAATCCATAATAAATGTATTTTTAAAGATGTGGGTTTTAGGTGTCATGCAAGAAGCACAGATTTGTCCTGTTTATGAAAAGATCTTTTAGAAATATATTCATCAGAAAAGTGGTGAATTTATTTCTTTTTAAATGAGGCTCAGTGGCTCATTTGACAGCTCAAAACTAACTTTTCATTCACCTTTTCTGCTTTGACCCATCTTTCTAATCTAGTCCTGTTTTGAATGATTGACAGCAATAGATCCTGCAGATCAGTAACTAACGGAACAATGCTCTGTGGTACCTTTGCCTGTAAAATGAATTTATGATTTTTTTTTATGGAGGTTTTTCTATGCGGAAAAGATCATAAAAACTTTTTCTTTTTCATTCTGGTCAGTATGCTGAAATGTTACAAGGAAATAAAAGCCAACGGAGTTGTTTTCTTGGCTCAGCTTAGGTGTTTTTTCACTCTAAGCCAGCAGTCCTGAGCCTCCAGTGGGGGATTTCCACAAGTTTCGGCTCAGCAGGAACAGACAAGACGATTGCCAACAGGATTTGTGGAACACATGCTGAACACATTCATTTTTCCACCCTGAGAGCTTTGCTGTCTGACACACTGATTTTAGTTGCATAGCTTGGGAGAAGACATGCAATAACCCCAACCAAACCTCATCATTTTACACTTACTAAAGATTTGTTTTCATTTGTTGTTGTTGAGGCATTTATATACCAGGAAAAATTTCTTTTGTTCAGAGGTTGGTCTACCTGACACCAAAAGGTCAAGTACATACTTGACACTGCAAAGAGTTAACGGTTTCAGTTTTCCAAACCTGATGAAACTTGTCATTTTAATGAAGAGAGATGTTTCACACCAAACATTCGCTTTTGCTACTGATCTGTTGGGAATAAGCTGAAAGGAGGCATGAGACAGTTTTTTTTCTTTTTCTTTTCAGAACTTCACAGGTGTTTCGTTTAGTTAAAATAATTAGCAAAGTTAAGGTGAACAATTAAATAGCAAGAGAAACATAAATCTATCTATCTATCTATCTATCTATCTATCTATCTATCTATCTATCTATCTATCTATCTATCTATCTATCTATCTATCTATCTGAGTGATTGGAATTATGTTGTACAAATTAGTATTAGCAAACTTGTCTATTGGATTCTTGTTAATAGCAACCCTACAGTAATTGCCAAAATGTTTTGGCATTATGTATGTGTTAACTTTTGTTAATGTGTTCACTTTTGGATGCCTTCGTCTAACCCTATGACTCCTCTCATTTTAAGACACGCCCCCTGACCACGCCCAGTCTCTCTACTGACTAATCTGATTGCTCTGCTGTTCCAGCTGCTTTTTTCCCCTTTGTGAAGATGGTAGTTTCTCTCCAGACTGGCACATGGCAAAAACCGCCGCCACCATTTTGTCAGCATTACTGTCAAATATATCAGTGATGGCGAAATGAAGCTTCATGATGCACTGAGACTTTCCATCAAACTGTTTGACACACGAGCTGACATGGTGCTTCATCTGCTCTACTGCAACATCAAGTGGACAATAAATCCACAACAGACAAAGTAAAAATTCTATTCTGTTTAAAGCTTTAAATTGAAGAACAAGTTACTTTTGTGAAGCCAACAAATAAATCCTGTATATTTTCTGTTTTATGGTACAAAGGCTGGATCAGACGGAAAATTGAAAACAAATTGAGGAGCAGGTCAAGATGTGGGCTTGTTACTTTGTAACCATTCCTGTCACAAGAGACAACATTTGATTACAATTAATATTTATTTTTATGCTTAAAAATATTTTTTTTGCCATGTACTTTTACTATGGTGTCTTGTCTTTATGCAGGGCTCTATAATGCTCCACATACATTAGGTCCTTTCATTGCATTAAAGTTCATTTGAACTGGGAGAAATCCCAAGCAGCACTGAAGGGAGATGAGAATTGAGCAGAATTGTGAAGGACGGTAATGGCCAGGCTAGCATTGTTTGGTTTCTGATGAAGTCTGACAGAATGGAAGACATTCATGGTGAAATATTGTGAGACTAAACTTTAAGGATATCTGCTGGTGTTTCCAGATGTTGGAGTGAGGGAGGGATTCATCTGATCTGGATCACTTTGATCTTTTCATCTATTCCTCTCAACTCCCCCGGCGTTACTATCCTTGTGTTTGCTAGCTGTGTGTTTTTAATTAATTGTTGTGTGTGATGTGTGAAGTAGATTTTAAAAGCAAAAACAAGCAGTTTACTTTTGACAAGAGCTGAACATGTTGCATCTAAGCTAACCCTAAACACTGAACATAAATGACAGGAAGCCATTTCTGCACATTTGCACACAGCAGTCATACTGAATCCAACATGTCAACATAGCTACCACATTACAGTCCAAACTCTTGAGCTTCAATGTCAATGTCACTTGGTTTCCAAAAATGCTTTCTAATTTAAAACTGAAAAGTACAGCATGCATTCATAGCCCTGTTTCTTTATCTAGTTGCACTTTGAAATTCATTGGCAACTAAAAACAAAGTCCACCTGTGAGTAAATTGATCTTTGTATAGATTCAGATGTTATCTGAACTCCTCAGAGATTTATTAGAGAGCAGCAAAAAGTATCATGGAGGACAAGGAGCACACAGATAGGTCAGGGAAAAAGTTATGGCAAACCCCAAAAAATAAGTTATAAAATGATATCCTAAGCTCTGTTTAATCCAGGGGTGTCCGAAGTGGGTCCTGGAGGGCCGGCATCCTGCATGTTTTATTCTCTCCCTGGTGGTAACCACCTCCTCAGCCAGTCAGTGTTCTTCCTAGGCCTCTATTGACCATCATTTGATGCAGGTGTGCTAAAGCAGGGAGGGACTAAACCATTCAGGATGCCGCCCTCCAGGACCCACTTTGGACACCCCTGGATTAATCGGTCATCTGAAGATGGGAAGAGTATGGAAGTCTACATATTACATACGGAGAGTCAGTTTCCAGGCCAAGAGTAAGTCATATCATATCTAGCTGTGTTTACATTACAAATGTGCTCAAAACTTTGGCTATATTCCGTCAATGCTGAAAAAACAAAATTTCACAATTGTGGTCCAGTCTGTCCATTTTCTAGTGAGGGTGATGTACAGTAATAGTGTTTTGTTACTTCCAGATTTGATGGAGCTGGTCCACTCCGGGAGACAGCGGTTGCCGGTGTGTGACCTTCTTTTGGGTCAGAGGAAGGTGGGATGGTTGTATGATACAGGTCAGGAGAGGATGACGATGAGCTTTTGCTGTTTCTAATCATGACTTTGAGCTGCTTCTGTATACTCCTCAGTAACTCCCTGTCTTGATCCCTAAAGGCTCTTTTTTTCTTGTTTAAAAGTTCCTTTAGTTCCTGCTTCCTGGTGATCCAGAGTTTGTTATTCAGGGAGCATTTACTGTTCTGGTGTGGATGGTTTATATAGTCTAGTGAGTCACGCACTCACTGATGTCATCTCTATGTGGGTGGCACAGAGTAGTCCACTACTGCAGCATTTTTTACATATATGACCTTATTATTCTTTAAAAGAATCAAGTCAAAGTGGAAGCCATCGGTTTCCCTCCATTCTCCATCCTGTGCTGAACTGCACAGTGAAAGAGGTGTTGGTGGCTGTGAGTGAGCTTAACTCTAAATAAAATCATTCTCACTCTAAGCAATGACTATTTTTGTGTTTTACAAAATTCAAGTATATTTGATTCATAAATGTAAGTCATAAGTACATTTTGTTGATGGATCCAATAGATACCTTGATTTGTAGTCAAAGTAGCTGTTGGATGTTGCAGTGCAGTTTATTTCATTGCATTTTAATGACAGATTTCTATGGCAAATTATTTCTCTTGTAACAAAACATTATAATTAATCTGCCAGTGCAACTAGTTCATTTTCATCAATAATAAGTTGTTGTTTACTTAAAACAAGCTTCCATATCTTGTTGAAAAGTTACTTGTAAGTCAGTTTTGTCTTATTTCAAGTGTACTAAGACATTTTCACAAGAAACTAGACCAGAACTACTTGGTAACTCTTTGTGTTTTTGCAGCACAACTTGTAAGAGTATTTATGTTACTTAAACTTTCTCACATTTTATTACTATTTAAAATGAAACAGAGCAGGGTTTTCACATCTTTTATACATGTAAAAATCTGAATAATTTGCTATACATTTGTATTCAAGCCTCCTGAGCCAATACTTTTCAGTCTCAAATTTTTTCTGTTTTCTTTGTTCTTTGCTAAAAAAAGAAAATTAAAAATCCACTCCACACACCTGTTTACTACATGTAACCTATTTTTTTATTGTGAATAATAACAAGTCATGTGTACTACAATAAATCAAGGTTGTAAAAAACAATTATAGAAAAATATCTGTCTGTGTATCCATTAAACAATCATCAGCCACGCAGTGCAGCGTCCGGCGGTCAGATAACAAACTGAAATGCAAAGCAGACCATCAGAACAAACCGTCCAGCTGAGTGGACCAGGGAGTCACATTTACAGAGCAAAGACATAGAATTTTACCAAGTCATTTTGTTCTACTTTCTATTGCAAATATCACAATATACTTGCAATAAGACAAACTAACTTAAAAGTAACTTTTCAGCAGAGATGGGAGATTGCTTTAAGTATTTAATTTCTTAATACTGATGAAAAATCTACCAGTGGATAACTTATCCACTGGTAGATTATTTCACTTATAACATGGAAAAATGTCATGTTATAAGTGAAATAATCTGCCAGTGGAACAACTTTTTCATCAACATTAAGAAATGATTCACTTGAAGCAATCTAATATTTTGCAAAAAAGTTCATTTTAAGTTGGGTTTGTCTTATTGCAAGTATGTCTGCATTAGAAACAAGACAAAAAAATACTAGGTAAGATTTAGTGTTTTTGCAGTGTACATACAGAGGATACAGTGTAATACTGCTGGAACTCCTCATCATAGAATATTGTAACACATTTCAGAGCCCAGAGGGAAATCCTTCCTGAAGTAGCTCTCCTCCACAGGCTGGATGTAGGGATAGTCTGTGGGGCAGCAGTAGGGGCCGTATTCATCGAGGGGGGCGCTCTCCGGCTGGGCTGGCCAGCAGCCGGCCGCACTGTCCTGATGGGGGCTGCAGTACTGATAGGGGTAGCGTTTTGAGAGGAAGCCGTGGAAGCCGGACTCCATCCTGGTGGGTGAGTCATAGCAAGACGAGGAGGAAGAGGAGAAGGAGTCCTGTGGGGAGTAGCTGTTGGGATCCAGGGAGGTGTAGAGAGTCAGGGACTCTGATGAGGAGCAGGCCGCCTGGACAGGGAACGACCAGCAGATGTAGAGCGTTAGTCTGAGTCGAAGTTGTCATGGAAACAGGACACAGTGAGAGATTGAGAATTTAACTCTTAGAGTTTCTAAATCTGGCTCAGAAAATGTTTGGTCACCACAGACTAGTGTGAAAATCAACCTGCAGTCAGCGCAGCCTTTACTTACAGTTTATTGTAAATTGTGTTAATTATTGGAGATAAAATGTATGCATTTACTTTTAACAACGTCTGAAATATGGTTCAAAGATAAAAGAATCCAGATTTTTTCCTACTTTTGTCTTCCTCAGATGCACGTCTGTTTTACAATGTTATTTTTTATGTTAGGTTTTCGTGGCTGATGATCTTTATTGAACAGTTGACAGACAGGACAGTGGGTCATGAGAGAAGGTGAAGACATGGAGGTCACTGCACCAGGACTCGAACCTGTGACAGCAACATAAAGGACTGAGGTGTAAGTAGTTTGCCACTGTCCCACCATGAGATGTTAGTTTTAATAAGAGCAGAGAATCATTTTTCTTTATGTTTACTATACAGTCTCAGTTTTATTTTGACATATTTTTGTCTTTGCATGAATCTGTTTGTCTTCAACTTGCAGCTGGTCCCACAGCTCTGGAGACTTAAAGGATATTTCTGTTCTGTTTTTTATCCAATCAGAAAATGTCTGCATGAAAATATCTCATAAAGTGTCGTTGTAAAGTGGTGAAGGTTTGTAATGATGTATTTGGACTGAATCTTAGATTGACTAAAATTAGAGGCCAAAAATATAGAAACAAAGATTTATTCCCAACATATATTAATAATAATAATAATAATAATAATAATAATAATGAGAAGAAGAAGGAGAAGAAGCAGAAGATTTTATATATGCTTTAATGTGTCTTTTTGATCTTAGTTTTATGATTAATTTTAGCATTTTATTCAATTAATTTAGCAATTTTGGTTGTTGTTTTGTTTGCTTGTTTCTTTGTCTTTTAAACACACTGAGTCACATTTGATTGTCTAAACTGTGTTTTTTCCTGTTTTTGGAACATTATACTGAAGTAACTGAACTGACTAAAGTTTTACGTGATTCTTGGATGACCGTCTTCTGTCGTGAATTTTACGGCAAACTGACGTGAAAAGTGGAGTCACACAAACGTTGTAAATAAAAATAAAAGTGACCCTTTTAACTTTGGCTTTGCTAACAGCAGAATAGATGTTTCTCCTGGAGTTGGACTGACTCACCGTCCCCTGGCCGTAATAATCCACGTCTGAGGACATCGCGTGGCTCCAGGACGCGGGCAGAGGATGCTGGGAGTTGTAGTCCACGGCTCCTCTGGAACCGAAACTGTAGTCGTTGCTGGGCAACATCAAGTCCCCGAACTGCTGCTGTGGGTCGCTGGACGCGCGCGCCGGCACGTGGAGGCTGCACGCGCTCTGAGTGACGGGGACGGAGTGCGCGCGCAGCTGCGGGGCCGGAAGGTCCTGGTGAGGAGCTGCTGGGATCAGATGCTTTCATTACATCCGTGGAATAAACTGCAGATTCATCAGAAATAACTGCTGACGCGTCAGCAGCTTCTGTCCGCTCCAACACTCCGTGGTGTCATGGCGGCAGCAGCAACTAACTCTGGAGGCTCAGGCTGAGAGAAAACAATGATTTACTGCAGCTGCATTCCGACAAGCCGAGACTTTGATCAGAGAGCTGAGCTCCACGGGGTCAGGGCGGGTCAGGGCGGGTCAGGGCGGGTTGCTGCCTGTCAGCACCCGGCATGCAGCGCATGTAGGCCGGGCTGAAGGTTTTACAGAGTTTGACTGGAAACAGTAAAATGAATGTTCTTTAAAATGTTCTCAACTTTGATGTTTTACTTACTTGAGCCACAGATGGACAAAGTTCCCTTTGCTCCAAGTAAACCTGAGAAACAGTCAAACACCAGGAGGGTTGAATCATATAGAGGAAACAGACATTAGAGTTTTGAACATGTCATGTTATTTATTCTATCTTTATTTAGTTCGTTTTTTTCTGAATCCTGTTCTGGCAAATAAGATGTGGCGATTTCATTTCTTTGCAATAAATAAATATTAAATCACTTTTTTAGCAAAACAATACAAATAGAATCACTTCATTTTAGAAGCTGGAAATAAAATATTTCTTACTGCTAAACATTTTCCAGATTTGCTTTCTGCCACAAGGACAGTTGGTGATTTACTGGGTCAGGTTCCTGCAGGGCAGCAGAAGCATGACAGGTGTGTGTGTGTGTGTGTGTGTGTGTGTGTGTGTGTGTGTGTGTGTGTGTGTGTGTGTGTGTGTGTCGTGGTGTTTACCGTGGTTCGCTGTTTGCCTGTGGCCTCTCGTGTTACCGGCTTCTCGTTCTCTGCAGTCAGCTCTCTTTCACTTGTGTCTCACCCGACACCTATACACTCACTCACAGAAAGCACCTCAACCACACACCGTCCACACACACACAACACACACACACACACACACACCACACACACACACACCTCACACACACACACCTCACACACACACACCTCACACACACACACACCCACACACACACACACACACTCACACACACACACACCACACACACACCACACACACCACACCACACAACACACCACACACACACACCTCACCCCACACACACCACACACACCACACACACACACACACACACACACACACACACACACACACACACCACACACACACACACACACACACACCACAACACACACACACACACACACACACACACACACTCACACACACACACCACACACACACACACACACACACACACACACACACACACCACACACACACCTCACACACACACACACACACAGCTACCGTCCACCGCAAATCGAACCGGAGGAGAGGAAACCTTTTGAAATGAAACATCTAAATAAAGTCAATTAAAATCCGCGTGTTGTATTGAATATTTTATTTCGTTTTATAATAATAATAATAATAATAACAACATGTTTGCAGGTCCATTTTAAATGATTTTCTTCTCCCCGTTTCCTCTGACGCCCCTCTGAGTTTCAGGCTCCGGAGTTTTTCTGACCTGTTGAATCTCAACTCCTCGCAGACCAGGAAGAAAACAAAGGGACGTAAATCGGCACCAAATCACAGTAAGTCCTTCTGTCTGTGGAAATCGCGCGCGGAATGGATTAATTACTGACTTTAACATATTTATTTCGGTTAAATCATGTTGTTAATTGGAATAACTGATCTTAAAAAGGCTTTGGACAAACTGAATAAAGCGATCGGACCAAGAAACCTAAAAATACTCTAAATGTTTAGTTTAAAAGGACATGAATGTGTGTCGACAAAAAATACTGAGGAATTTTCTTCAGTTTCATGACGATCAGATTTTGTGTTGTGTAAAAAACGTTGCTGTCGTTTCATGTCGGGTTGTTTACAGTCCAAACTCCAAATCAATCCTCCTCCAGAATCACTTATTTGATTTAAATTCAGCTTTTCTTCTTCTTTCAATGCATGACAGTTTAAACCGACGCCGTTTGCACGAGGGATCATTTACAGGATTTATAAAACAAACACAAATGATAACGACGCTCGGAAAGTTTACAGGACGTGGTGCATATGCGCGTAATTTGGCCCCAAAGGCGCAAATTAATGCATTGGTGAAGAAATGTGATAAGACACGAAAGGCTCGGGTTGAAAACCTCCTCTGATAAATATTCATATAGTTAAATGCTTCTCTTTGATTTGTGTTAAACGTGGGGAATCGTGGGATAAAACGACACGCAGACACATCCCACTTGTTACGCACAAGCAGCCCGGGCAGAGCGCCGAAGTCTTAAATCTTAACTCCACTGGCAAATCACCTAGATCAAAATGTGTGCAAAAAAAATCTCATCTACGTGTCAACGAAACGCTCAGGGTGAAATAAATGTCCTGTAAAATTCATAAATGTCGGTTAAGCTCTCAGGACACATCCAGCTTCCACAGGGAGGCAGGAGGCAATTAAATATAACACATAACCCCAAAAAAGGCTGAAAAAAGACTTTTCACATTCAGGAATTATTGTAAACGTGCATAAAAGTGAACATCTAGAAGGAAAAACAGCCATTCACGTTTTCTCCTCCCTCAACATGTCCTTCTTTCTCTCACATATCATCTATTTCCATAACCAACATTAGCATTTCTTTTTTTTCCTTTTCTTTCTAACAGGACAGAAGCCAAAAAATGAGAATCTTCAGATAGAAGAATCCACCGCATTACTCACCAGACATGATGGCTGAGATGAGGACAGGATCCCTGGAGAAAACCTTTGGATCTCCACAACGTTCTGTTCTGCCTCAGCAAAATGGCCAAGAACGAAATTTCTCTAAAAGTCTCCAAAAACAACAAGTCTGATGTGTTTCAGCGGGATCACAGCATCCAACAATATTGTAATAAAGCTGAGGAGATATTAGTTTGAGATTTTCTCCCTCCATGCCTACTATTTAAAACCCCTAGAACTCAATGATTTGACAATGATTTGATTGCGCGTTACTTACAATTTGAATATTCAGAAGCAACGCTCTCAAATCAATTTTTCAATAAAAATAACTACATAAGGACTTTGTAAAAGCCCCACTTTAATGTAATATAACTGTATTTTATGCTTTGGTGAGAAAAAAACACACTTTTATCAATTTTATGCTCCTTTTGGCATATCGGAGCATCTCAGCCCTTATTACACACAGCAGCTGTAGAGGAGCTTTTTGCGCACATTTAAAGGACAATTTCACCAAAATCTGACCTCACATATCCACTGATGGACCACGCGCACAAGAAATGAGTGAAATGTTCGTTTTTAAAGGTTTTATGGGACAGAAAAACGCACAGAAGTGGACTAGAAGGGGGCGGGGCAAATGGCAGCAGCCATCTTTGCCATCGGAGGCCTTGAGCTGCAGCAGCTGGAGGGTCAGAGTTCTGACCTGCTGCAGCAGCAGGAGGGTCAGAGTTCTGACTGCTGCAGCAGCAGGAGGGTCAGAGTTCTGACTGCTGCAGCAGCAGGAGGGTCAGAGTTCTGACCTGCTGCAGCAGCAGGAGGGTCAGAGTTCTGACCTGCTGCAGCAGCAGGAGGGTCAGAGTTCTGACCTGCTGCAGCAGCAGGAGGGTCAGAGTTCTGACCTGCTGCAGCAGCAGGAGGCCGGAGCTGCTGCTGACCAAATACAGGCTCAGAAAATTATTACATTTGTGTTTGTTTGGTTTTTAATTCTCTCGGAGGAACTGAAGCCTGTGAACAAACCGCCTCTTAGATCACATATTAGGACAGTTATAATAAAGTTGATCCAATAAAATCACAAAAACATAATAAATACATGTAAAAATATTGTTTATTAAACAACTTAACATTTAGAATGTCTTGTTTGCGTTTGTATTTAATAAAATAGCATGTTCTAATAATTTTAATACTTTTAGTGGTTTCTAATTATTTTTGTTTAATTTTCCCTAATGTTAAAATATGAAACAGCCAATTTATTTCATGTAGTACATATTTTAATGATCATAATTATCACCTCTTCAACTGGATGCTCATCAGTGTAGTAGTTATATTTATTCTGTTTTAGTCAACATGGAGAATTTTTACATGATCTTGATATGAGAGGAAGAATTTATATATCTATATATCTATATCTATATGTAGAGATAGATAGATAGATAGATAGATAGATAGATAGATAGATAGATAGATAGATAGATAGATAGATAGATATAGATAGATAGATAGATAGATAGATAGATAGATAGATAGATAGATATGGTGTTTATATATATATATATATATATATATATATATATATATATATATATATATATATATATATATATATATATATATATATATATATACCATCTTTTTTGCCTCCAGTTTTGATCATAAAGTCTCGTTCCCTGCCTCGCAGTCTCAGCTCTCCCTCTCTCTCTCTCTCTCTCTATCTCTCTCTCTCTCTCTCTCTCTCTCTCTCCCTCTCTCTCTCTCTCTCTCCTTTGCTCCTCTGGCGGTTCAGTAGCGCCATCTCGCGGTGACATGCCTGAACGTTTGTCGTGTTATTACCAGAGCTGAAATGGTAATTATACATATGAATTACCTTCACATGTCAAACTTTCCTTAACTTTTGGACTCTTTATAACGTTGGTTAACATGACAAAGAACCAACTAATATATTTAAATATTAGTTGGTTCTTTGGACAACTAATATTTCTGGCAAAATCTGCATTGAATTTCCTCAAAGAATGAGACAAAACAGACATTTGTTTGTTTCAGATGTTTTTCTTGTAATTAGGTCAGAATCGATGTGATTTTTGCTGTTGTTGTTTTTAAACATGATTTTCCATCCCACTAAGAAAAAACTATCCATTCCCATATTTGCAAGTTTTTAAATTTATCTTTATATTAAATCATAAAATTATAAATAAAATAACAGTTCTTTAAACGTACCCTCTGGTAAGTTTAAAGAACTGTTATTTTATTTATAATTTTAACTCCTCTGAGTTATTTATCTAAAATTATAAGTTGTCTATTTCCATAAAGTCGTGTGACATTTACTTTGTAAAGATAAGACCACCTGAAGTGAAGCAGAAAAAAAACCTTCAGGAAGACAAAAGCTTCCTGGAGCAGAAAGAGTTTGAGGATCTGAGATGGATTTGAAATTCAACACATCTAAAGCCACTGATGGAAAAACCAGTCTGAGGCAAAGAGCATTATTATTATTATTATTATTATTATTATTATTATTATTATTATTATTATTATTATTATTATTATTATTATTATTATTATTATTATTATTATTCACCTTTTAAAAATGAACAACTTCTAGTTTTTGATAAATATCTACATTTTTAAGGTTCTTAAATATAGACATTTGTACAAAGGATTACTCATAATAATAATTCATAATTGCTACCACTGTATTTTTCATCACATCTGTATTTGTAATGATTAACTGAACTGTTGAGGAAGTTTGACAGAGTCACTTGTAGAGCTGCAGGTTGAAATCCAAACCTTCTCCATGTCGTCTCTAACAGGAACTAGGACCTGCTAATAACTTGTTGCCACGGCGAACCTTCAGGTTTCTTGGTCAGATCATGCATCAAGGGTTAACAGAGACCAGTAAACCATTATGTGGTCATAAGAGACCACATAATGATGGTCCTCTGAGCTGTTCAAATATATTTGCATGGAATGTGTTGGAGATGATCTTTTTTTCCTTTAGGTTCAACAAGAGTCAGTGAGTTGAATTCATGAATTCCATTTATTAAAGCTAAAATGCAGCATTGGTCCATTATTATGTTCTCCTCATGGGACAAGACAGCTAAATGACTCCTAGCAACAGTTTCTGATTCCTTTTTGTGTTCCTCTCTCTAAGCTAAGCTCTGAAGAGGGCGTGTCACTTCCTTTAACCTTAACTCTGCACGCATATACACTGTGTGCATGTATGTGTGTGTGTGTGTGTGTGTGTGTGTGTGTGTGTGTGTGTGTGTGTGTGTGTGTGTGTGTGTGTGTGTGTGTGTGTGTGTGTGTGTGAGTGTTTATATGCAAGTAGCTAAAAGAGACAGGAAAACAGAATTATTCATTCCCAACGAAGGTCAGACAGCCAAGGATGTTGTTGAGGTTTTGACCTCTGTAGCTGGATTTTCTTAACTGATCACTAAAGGGCTTCGGTCAGAAAGCAGCTGGTCATCAGGGTGTTTAATTGGTTTACTGAACAATTACTGAAGAATGAAGCAGTTTGTAGTCAATGACTGCAGCACCAGTCTCAACAGTAAAAAGATCAACAGATGAACGACAAGAAGAAATAAATGGAATGAACCTCCTTCCAATAAAAGGAACCACTTCAAAATAAAGGCATAGACACTGAAGTACTTGAAGAATTAATAACAGATGTAATGAACATTACTCCACCTAAAAAAGACATCCATCCATCCATCCATCCATCCATCCACCACCATCCATCCATCCATCACATCCATCCATCCATCCACACACCATCCATCCACCACCACCATCCATCCATCCACCATCCATCCATCCATCCATCCACCATCCATCCATCCATCCACACATCCATCCAACCAACCATCCATCCATCCATCCATCCATCCACACATCCATCCATCCAAATCCATCCATCCATCCATCCATCCACCACCATCCATCCATCCATCCACATCCACATCCATCCAACCAACCATCCATCCATCCATCCATCCATCACATCCATCCATCCATCCACACATCCATCCAACCAACCATCCATCCACCATCCATCCATCCATCCATCCATCCACACATCCATCCAACCAACCATCCATCCATCCATCCATCCATCCAAATCCAACCATCCATCCATCCATCCATCCATCCACACATCCATCCAACCAACCATCCATCCATCCATCCATCCATCCACACATCCATCCAACCATCCATCCATCCATCCATCCATCCATCCACACATCCATCCATCCATCCACCCACATCCATCCACCAATCCATCCATCCATCCATCCATCATCCATCCATCCATCCATCCATCCATCCACACATCCATCCATCCATCCACACATCCATCCAACCAACCATCCATCCATCCATCCATCCATCCACACATCCATCCATCCATCCACACATCCATCCAACCAACCATCCATCCATCCATCCATCCATCCATCCATCCATCCACCACCATCCATCCATCCATCCATCCATCCATCCATCCATCCACCATCCATCCATCCATCCATCCATCCATCCACACATCCATCCATCCATCCACACATCCATCCATCCATTCATCCATCCATCCATCCATCCATCCATCCAGCATCGCAACATCACCCTGAAGTTCCGGGGAGAGACGCCGATTTATGTTTTCGCATCCACCTGAAAAATGTGTAGTTGCGCCACTGGAGGTGATAATGTGACAAGACATTATTCTGGTTTTATTCCTTTTACACCAGAATAAAATGTCTCTTTTATTTCTGCCAGAAAAAACAACCCAAAAAATGACAAGTAGCTGGAAACATCAATGTGTTCTGTACATGGAGGGCCAGCCCAAGGAATAAGGGAACTGAACTGCTGCTCAAGAAGCACTTGAGTTGTAACATGATGCAGATATCAACGTTTTAGATTTGTAGTAATGTTCATTTAATTTGAGCCTCCTTTAAGCTCACCCTGATTGCCTATGTGAGGTAAGTTTTCATCCATCCATCCATCCATTTTCCTACACCCTTGTCCCTTAATGGGGTCGGGAGGTGCTGGTGTCTATCTCCAGCCAGCGTTCCGGGCGAGAGGCGGGTCACCCTGGACAGGTCGCCAGTCTGTCGCAGGGCAACACAGAACAAACAACCATGCACACACACACTCACACCTAGGGGCAATTTAGACAGACCAATTAACCTGACAGTCATGTTTTTGGACTGTGGGAGGAAACCGGAGTACCCGGAGAAAACCCACCATGCACAGGGAGAACATGCAAACTCCATGCAGAAAGGCCGGGAATCGAACCCAGAACCTTCTTGCTGCAAGGCAACAGCTCTACCAACTGTGCCACTGTGCAGCCTGGTAAGTTTTTAATTAGTAGAAAATATTTGAAATTATTTTGAATTTTACAGTAACAAATGTGCCAACTGGGATCATACAAAGAAAATCCTGCTATTCTTAATAAGGATGGTTTATCTTTATATTTTTAGATGAAAATAGGTCAATGAACTTACAATAGTTACTTATTTTTGTATGTATAATTAAATTGTTGGCTTTTCTTTCCCAATTCTGATGAGTCTGCCCTGAGAACCAAACATAGACTACCGGACAAAGTCAGATAAACCCAGTTACGTTTATTGACAGTACTTTTAATTCATTTAATCCAAATTAATGTAAAGTAAGTCATTCTAAGGTCAAGCAAAAGAATTCTGTAAAAAAGTCAGCAAGTCATGCTGAGAAAGTTAAATGCAAAACACAACCATGAGATAAGGTAAAAGCATTCTATTGGAAGTTGGACAGAGGCATCAAGACGTAACAAAACTGTAGAAAATCATCAAAAAGTTATCATTTCTTTTCAAACCACAACATTTTTGAATTCCAAGCAGATTATTTTGGGAAATCCCAGCTGGGATTATTTTGAATCAAGAACCTGCTGCCCTATCCCTAACCTGATAATGGCCGAAACACCATGAGACCTCGAGATGGACTACTGACAGTGTGTCCTTAATTAATATATATTTAATAATTAAGTTTAATAAGACAACTTTATTACACCAATTTACCTCAAGTTAACCGGAACTCCTATGACATTTTCTCACCTCTCATGGCAGATTGTCCTTCTGAAGGTTTACAATGACTATGTTCTAAACTACTGCTAGAATTCACTGTCTTTTGGGTTTTGCACTGTAAAAACGTGCTTTCCTTACTGCTCAGCTTAGTACCTTTAGATATTTGGGGATGGGTTCATTGCCTTTTTTGAAATTCAGATTAATTAGCTGATATTATCTGGGCAGTTCTATTATATGCACTCATTCTTTACTCAGATGCTTCCAGTTGGAGCAGGGATCTGCGGTCGGCATGCGGTGGCCTGCCGACCGCATGCCGGTCCAGGTTTCTTCCAGGTTCCTGCAAACCAGGAAGAAAATTATACAGGCACTGGTCAGAAAATTTAATATCATGAAAGTTGATCTAAATCAGTAATTCCATTGAAAAAATAAAATATATTCATTCGTTACACACAGACTGATATATTTCAAACGTTTATTTATTTTAGTGTAGATGATTGATAACTATTGAAAACTCCAAATTCAGAATGTCACAAAATTAGAATATTGTTAAAAGGTTCAATATTGAAGACCTCTGGTGTCACACACTAATCAGCTAATTAACTCAAAACACATGCAAAGGCTTTTAAATGGTCTCTCAGTCCAGTTCTGTAGGCTACACAGTCATGGGAATGACTACTGACTTGATAGTTGCTCAAACGATGACCTTTGACACCTTGCATAAGAGGGTAAGACATAAACATCAAGACGCTGGCTGTGGACGGAGCTCTGTGTCGAGTACATTCATAGAAAAGATGTGGTAGGAAAAAAATGGACAACCAGTCGGGATAACTGCACCTCAGAGGGGATTGTGAAACAAACCCATTTAAAAATACGAGTCAGATTCACTGCAGCTGGAGTCAGAGCTTCAAGACTCACCACACACAGATCAGACATGGGTTTCAGCCGTCACATTCCTTTTGTCAAGCCACTCTTGATCAAGAGACGGCATCAGAAGCACTTTGCCTGAACTAAAGACAGAAAGGACTCTGGACTGCTGCCGAGTGATCCAAAGTCATGTTCTCTGATGAAAGTAAATTAGGGAAATTAAGGTCCCGAAGTCTGGAGGAAGAGAGGAGCAGCACCGAATCCATGTGGCTTGAGGTCCAGTCAAAGTTTCCAAAGTCAGTGATGGTTTGGGTTGCCATGTCCTCTGCTGTTGTCGGTCCACTGTGTTTTGAGGTCCAAGGTCAATGCAACCATCTACCAGGAAGTTTTAGAGCATTTCATGGTTCCTGCTGTTGACCAGCTTTATGGAGATACAGATTTAATTTTCCAACAGGACTTGGCACCTGCACACAGAGCCAAAGCTACCAGTACCTGGTTTATCCCTATTCTTAATGAACCACCAAACTCACCTGACCTTAACTCCAGAGAAAATCTATGGGTTATTGTGTAGAGGAAGATGTGATACACTGACCAGACCCAACAATTCAGAAGAGCTGAAGCAGGGGCGGATCTAGCGGGGTGGCAGCTGCCACCCCAAACGGGAGCCTTGCCACCCCTGTTGCCACCCAGCTGGCGACAATGAATCCAATAAATAGTTATGGCAAATCGAACATTAAGCGCATGAAACTCTTTTTTCCCGACAACACTGAATGCAACACAATGTAACCTGACACCTACTGGTGAGTAGCGGGAAGTGCAGAGAAGGACAGAGACCAGCAGCATTGATGGATGTTACTGAACTGGACATTATGTGATTTATCGTAAGTCACACATGCAACATTTCTGTCCATTGAGTCAAGAATATCGGTGGTCAGGAAAATACTACAATCAGCAAAGAATCAGAACAACGGACCGATGTTTAGCAGTTAATTCAACCATAGATGATGGTAATAAAGGCTTCAGATGCAACAGGTGAGGAAAAACGTTTTAATTTAAAGAAAAGATTGAACAAGTGAGCAGTGAGTCAGTTATTCTAGCCTAACTGTTGTTAACCTGCTACTGACTTTGATAACTTAACATGAGCTGCGCAGTTCGGTGTGTTTTGGTTCCGTTGGCACTAAAACAGGTCAAACCGCCACCAAGTCATCAGTAGAGCAGCTGGTTAAATCAGCTAATCAACCACCGCTGAGCTCAGGAGAAACTTATTAATAATCACAATATAGACATTAAGCCTGACAGACCGGATGTTCTGTTTTAGTGTTTTTGATACTTTTTTGTGTGGGAAATGTTTGTTTTTTGGTGTTGATTCCGCTGATCGGTAATTTCTGCTTTATCTGCTCGTTGAGCTGTTGTTTCTCGGTTACCATGGCAACGGGTCCGTAAAGCCGACATGCACACAGAGAGAGAAAAGGGGGAATAAAAGTGGTTGGAGCTATTTTTTCTTTAATTCTTTATCCATTTGAATTTTGTTACTTTATTCTTAAATTTATATTTTTGTATTATTTACAGAGTTTATTTGTAGGTTGATAATTGTTGATTTTATGTATTTTTTTAATTATTATTTTCTTGTTTATTTTCTAAATGTAGACAGGAAGTAATGTGGGTCAGTCCACTTTCTATAAGTCCAGGGGCCTGAAGGACCAGCAGGCATTTGGGTTTGGGGCCGATGGTTTTTATGAGTGGTAGCATGAGAACAAATGAAAGTTTTTATCTTTGTAATTGTTGGTGAAAGAGGAAAATAAATCACCAAGAACAATTTATAAGTTTGGACATTGAACCATGTTTTGCCCGTGTCTAGAAACTTGACCCCAGTACCTCAGTAGTGGCTGGTGGAACTTTAATTGGATGTTTGGTTTGGCAAACAGTCAGAAGAGGTTCAGTCTAGTTTGGTTCTTCACCTATTTATCAGCTTTATTGTAGCTTTATTGTGGCTCATTGCAGCTGCTGCAATTCCTAAAAACAAGTGACAAAAACTGAGCTAATCCCCTGTGTTCTCAAAACATGGTGATATTTATAACAGTCGTCAAACTGCGACTCCTACAACATATTTAAAATAAAACGATTGACCAATATAAGTAGATATTCACCCTTTCTTGTATCTTGACAGAACTAACAGAAACTAAACTGTTTATAGATTTATATCATGGAGAATTGATCAAACATCAGTTTTCTAATCTTTATTTTAAGTCATATTTAATAGATATATCTAATAATAAATGATGGCGCTACTAATTTTTTGACAGATTTCTCCTTGTCCTGTATTGGGATAAAATGGTTTTCTGGACACAATGCATGTCAATTGATATGCGTATCAATAATGCATATCAATTAGCAGGAGTATGAAAGACGTGAAAATAATTAACTATACTACATTAAGAAATTGTATTTAAGCCTTGGTGCTACATGAAGCTGATTTCGAAACAAAGCAAGTTAAAAACAATATTTTGTATTGTTTTCATATATATTATATATATATATAAAAAAAAAATTCCCTTCTCACCCTCCGTGGGTGGTCTCTCTCTCTCTCTCTCTCTCTTTCATCCTCTGAGCTCAGGTCCTCTACCAGAGGCCTGGGAGCTTGAGGTTCTCCTCCAGTATCTTGGCTGTGCCTAGTACTGCACATTTCTGGACTGAGATGTCTGATGTTGTTCCTGGGATCTGTTTTAGCCGCTGCTCCAGTTTGGGGGTTTGTGCCCCGAGGGCCCCGATGACCACAGGCACCACTGTGGTCTTCACCTTCCAGTTCTTTTCCAGTTCCTCCCTGAGGCCCTGGTATTTCTCCAGTTTCTCATGCTCCTTTTTCCTGATGTTGTAGTCACTTGGTATAGCTACATCCACCACAACGGCTTTCCTCTGTTCTTTATCCACCACCACAATGTCCGGTTGGTTCTCCATTACCATCTTGTCTGTCTGGATCTGGAAGTCCCACAGGACCTTAGATCGGTCATTCTCCACCACCTTTGGGGGTGTTTCCCACTTTGATCTCGGGGCTTCCAGTCCATATTCTGCACAGATGTTCCTGTACACTATGCCGCCACCTGGTTATGTCGTTCCATGTACGCTTTCCCTGCCAGCATCTTGCACCCTGCTGTTATGTGCTGGACTGTCTCAGGGGCCTCCTTGCACAACCTACACCTTGGGTCTTGTCTGGTGTGGTAGATCTGAGCCTCTATTGCTCTGGTGTTTAGGGCCTGTTCCTGTGCAGCCAGGATGAGCCTCTGTGCTGTCCTTGAGTCCAGCTTTGTCCAGCCATTGGTAGGATTTCCTGATATCAGCCACTTCAGTTATTTGTCGGTGGTACATCCCATGTAGGGGCTTGTCCTTCCATGATGGAACCTCTAGCCCCTCATCCTCTGTTCCCCATTGCCTGAGACATTCGCTGAGCATATCATCCGTTGAGGCTTTGTCCTTGATGTATTTATGAATCTTGGATGTTTCATCCTGGACAGTGGCTCTCACACTCACTAGTCCTCTGCCTCCTTCCTTACGGCTCGTGTTCAGTCTCAGGGTGCTGGATTTGGGGTGGAACCCTCCATGCATGGTTAGTAACTTCAGAGTCTTAACATCCGTGGCCTTTATCTCTTCCATTGGCCAGCTAATTATTCCGGCAGGGTATCTGATTACTGGTAAGGCATAGCTGTTTATTGCACGGATCTTGTTCCTGCCATTGAGCTGGCTTCTCAGGACTTGCCTTATTCGTTGGAGGTATTTGGCTGTGGCTCCTTTCCTTGTGACCTCGTCGAGGTTGCCATTTGTTTGTGGTATTCCCAGGTACTTGTAACTGTGCTCTATGTCTGCTATTGTTCCTTCTGGGAGTGAGACCCCTTCTGTGCGGATGACCTTCCTCTCTTTGTAACCATCCGACCACACTTCTCTAGTCCGAATGACATCCCAATGTCAGTGCTGTATATCCTGGTGGTGTGGATCAGTGAGTCGATGTCTCGCTCACTCTTAGCGTACAGCTTGATGTCATCCATGTAGAGGAGGTGACTGATTGTGGCCCCATTCTTCAGTCGGTATCCGTAGCCAGTCTTGTTGATGATTTGGCTGAGGGGGATCAGGCCTATGCAGAACAGCAGTGGGGACAGAGCATCTCCTTGGTATATGCCACATTTGATGGACACTTGTGCAAGTGGTTTGCAGTTGACTTCAAGGGTGGTTTTCCACAGCCCCATCGAGTTTGCAATGAAGGCTCTTAGAGTCCTATTGATGTTGTACATCTCTAAGCATTCAATGATCCAAGTGTGTGGCATTGAGTCATAGGCTTTCTTGTAATCAATCCAAGCCATGCACAGGTTGGTGTGTCGGGTTTTGCAGTCTCGGGCGACTGTGTGGTCTACAAGGAGTTGGTGTTTGGCTCCTCTGCTATTTAAGCCGATGCCCTTCTGTGCCGTACTCATGTATTTATCCATGTGACCACTTATCTTAGCCGCTATGATGCCTGATATGAGAAGAAAAAGCTCCATGCAGACAGCAGACAGGTCAAAGTTAGGCTCTAAAACAACATGCCAAGCTTTGAACATCCAGTGATTCTTGAGAATAGGAACAAAAAAGGTCCTATGGATAAAGCACAACATTTGAATAAAATATACACAAAATATGTTTTTTTCAAATATCTGACTAAACTAACCTGGGTCATGTGAGCACAACAATGTATATTTTCCAGGTGTTTGCTGAATATTTTTTTATTTTAAATATTGTAGTAGTGGATGGTGTCTTTACAATGCCTTGTCCTGGAGCAGAACTCAATACATTAAAGGAATGCTAAGATAATATGTTATGACAATTAAATATAAGTAGTCATATAAATAATTATAAAACTATCAATAAAATGAATTAAACATCCTTTTGATATATTTTCAAACTCCATTGAAATTTGTCCCTAGTTTCTGTCAACACCATCAGAAATGAAAATGATGTAAAAATAAATAAATAAATAAATACAAATCAGGCATTATTGGGGGGCACCAGAACTTCTGAGGACCCCATGACCTCTTCCTTTCTCTTGACCTTTGCTAAGAGGACTAGTTAGCTCTGGTTAGCTTAAGTTCTTCTTTAGTTTTTTCTTCTTTTTATTCCCAAGTTGTTTGTCACAACCATGATGTGTCAACACCATAACAGACAATTTACAAAACTTTGATGAAATTTTGTGAAATAAAAGCTTAATTTTGGTAAAATGTAAAGATTTCATTGACCTGATGAGCTACAATATGGCCTCCTTCAGAATAACATCATATAAATTGAGGTAGTTTGGCTTTTTGTCACCTCCATCAGTTTTTCTGACTCTTTCAGTGAAATTGTTGTCAAATCTCACTTAAATGTGCAATTAATTAATTTTAATGTATTTTACATAAATTGCATTACTTCACAAGTGCGAAGTTATTCATTTTACTCACTATTTTGTCACCTTCAGCTCTGTGTCAACTCCGTCACATGGACTTTATGCTGTTTTTTGTTTTAAATAATAATATTTCTTGTTTCTTGAGAAGCATTTGTCTGTAAAAATGAGTAAAACAGTACTAATAGGGTATTTTAAAAATAATTTTATATTTATTTTTGTCAGATGATGATGACAACATTCTGGATTAGGTTGACTAAAAGTGGAATTTAAAAAAAAAATGTTGCAACTGGGAGCCTGCACCTTAGCATCTTTACATTTCCAAAACATTATTTGTCATATTTGCATACATAAGGTTGAGAAATAATAAAAAACACAAATTTGGGAAAATTAAAACCCATTTTGTCCCTATTCTCAAGAATCACTAATCTGTCTATTCCATCATCTGAACATAGAAGATGGCACAGGCGCAACCCCACTAAAGTTTTGTCGTCTTCCTAAACTGGATCTGTTAGTTGTTCCTTCCACAAGGAACAGAGGTAAGAAAAGACAGAACGTATGAAGTCCTGTTGTTGGTAGTTTTGTAGGCTAGCAGAATACTAACTACAAACCCCATTCATGTATCAATCATTCAGTCTAATCTGTGAAAAGACGTTTGAATGGATGGAAGCTCCCAATCTACCTGAGCTTGATCTACTGTGTAAAAAACAGGGACAAAACAAATCGGTCTCTTGTACAAAGCTGGAAAACTGCAGTGAAAACAGTTTCCCAGCACCGACTCACCGCTTTTCAGTTTTACAAATATGAATTTAACACTAAAGACATGTTGTCATCTGATCTGCTGGTTCCCTTCTAGTCTGCATCCCCAGAGTCAGAATCAAAGATGGAGAAGCAGCATTCAGCTTCTATGCTCCACTAATCTTGAACAAACTTCAGAAAACTGTAAATCTGTAGAAACATTGAGCTCTTTTACATCAAAGCTAAAACCCATCTGGCTAGCATTGCCTTTGAGTCACAATGACTCAACGGTGATATTGAATGGAATATTGATCAGTCTACATGATGTATATTTGTTCCATATTTGGTTATTTTATTTTTTATGGTGTAAAACACTTTGAGTCATAATGACTGCAACCCTTGCGGCTGAAATGTGCTATGCAAATAAATGTGACTTCAAACTCAACTTATGCACTACTTTGTGTAAGCATAGCACATAAAATTCCATGAAGTAAAAAAAATAGTAACAAGTTGGACAGTGTGTTAGTTTACAACCAAAAAATATCTTCCTGTCTCATTTATCAGGTCAAAAAGAGACTCAAAAACGAGAAGCAAAGCAGAGACTTTGTTCACGTCTCTGTAAGACAGTGGAGTAGTTTGTAGATGGAACATACTTCAACTGTAAATGCATTTTATTTGTGTCAGTTTCAGGTTCAGTGGCCATGTTACTCCAATCTTTTTTACATATAATACAAGCTTGAAAAATAGACAAAAAATAATAATAATAATAATAATAATAAAAACCCTTTTATTTTCTTCTTTGCAGTAAGTAAATGTGATCCTCCCTCCACATCGTTTTGGCCAACTTGGTCAACCAATTACTATTCTGTTAAAGTACAAATATTAGTTGTTGAATAAAACAATGATGATGAATGTCCAAAAAAACAACAACACACGTCTCCGACATTTTATGTCAAGCTCAGTGCTTTTCATGGGAAAAGTCTGTGAAATTTCATTCATCTGGACATGCTGACCTCTCAGTCTTGGTTGGACGCTGAGGTCAGTAGGCCCTCCGGAGTTCATATGGGGACCAGGGGTTCACCCCGTCCTCCTTAGCCCATGAAGGGTGGGCCTCGGTGCCAGCTGGGAGGCCACTGTGACCCTCCGCCATGTCCTCTGACACCATCTTGGCCACCAGGTCGCTGACGGGGCTGCTCATGTACGGGGGACAGGGAAAGGAGGAGGGCACAGAGTAGGTGCCACCAGAAGTCAAAGGGTGGTAGTGGACGTCCTCCAGTGAATGCAGGGTGTAGGGCTGGCTGCTGGAGACGGGCCCCATGGAGGAGCCGCGGCTGGGGGAGCGGTACTGAGATGGGCTCCCAGAGGGCTCCGGGCTGGCTATGGAGGGCGGGACGCTGACAGAACCCAGGCTGTCCGGACAGAGGCCCTCCACCTGGGACACTGGTTCAGCTCCCGACTGGTCCCATGAGTCACGCTAAAGCAGGAAAATATGAACAAAGAGGAAGAACGTTTCAGTTATTCATTTCCTCATCAGATAGCATCCTGATCTTCAGCCATCACAAAAGGTCTTCTGTCACGGCATCATCTATTTTGTGATTACCTTTTTTTTTTCACAGCGTCTACTTTTACGGAACATTGTATGTTTTCCCAAAACACATTTTAGCACTTTTAAAAAGAGGACTGCATTCATGCTGCGTTTGATATCGTCTGATATTATAACTTTCATTACAGCATCCATGAACATGGTGGAGAGAACCAACCAGCCTCAAGCGTTTGAAAATGAAACATGACTTCAAATTATTAGGTTAAATTAAATTTGGCATTAAAATCATGTTAAAGAATAATCTGACTGGAACAAACTCAGGTACTAGAACATCAAGCTAACGTCACAGTTCTTTTGATGACCACTAGTGTAGTTTACGTTTCATCATTTCATAAGTAAAATGAGATAACATCAAACAGCTTTGTCCAAGATGGAGCTCAGAAAACTACAGGAAACTGCAAATTGTTGTGCTCAGAGGTCAGGCTAACACAGTTAGCAGGTCAAGGCAGTGACAATGTAGTACTCAGAGTTTGACGCATTTAAACATTAAAGGAGCAGATTTACAAACAAATGTTTGTAACCCTGCAAGTATTGTAAGAGTTATACATTATATGCAGCTAATTTAATGAGATACAGACTCTCAGGTGTGCAAATAGAAGTTCAGTACTACAACCACAGCCCTTTTTCAGATCATAGTCAGCAAAACAACATGCAAGTACCAACTATTGATTACATTGTTTGTGGCACAGTTGGTAGCACGATGCCTTGCAGCAAGAAGGTTCTGGGTTCAATTCCCGGCCTGGGTCTTTCTGCATGGAGTTTGCATGTTCTCCCTGTGCATGATGGGTTTTCTCCAGGTTCTCTGGTTTCCTCCCACAGTCCAAAAACAATCAATGTTGCCCTGCAACAGACTGGCGACCTGACCAGGTGACCCCGCCTCTCACCCGGACCGTTAGCTGGAGAGGCACCAGCACCTCCTGACCCACTGAGGGACAAGGGTGTTAGAAAATGGATGGATGTTTCCCATCATACAAGTTGATGTGCATACAGTACAGGTCTAGGAACTTCAGAGATGCATCTGAGTTTGCAGAAGCATTTTGGCATAGCTAACAACATGCAACTTTCTCCAGAGTAACCTTACAGCACTGCAGGCTGCATGTAGCAACCACAGCTGCTATGTTCTATCATCAGTCTGTTATCAGCATCAAATTCAGCTGACCAATATACTGATCAGACGAAAGCTACACTTAATGTCTCTGCTCTCTGATGTCAAACACTCCCATAATCATCATAGTGATTACAGGTGCTTTCACATCACCTCTGTTTAGTCTGCTTTAATCAACCAGTCTGGTTGTTTTGAGGAGATGTGAATGTGACACTGAGACCAAAAAGGAGAACTCTGGTCTGCCTACAAACCCATTTCATTTCAGTTGGAAGTGAACTCTGATGTGGTTCAAATGCATATGTGAACGCCAAGCAGACCAGAGACCACCCCAAAAGCAGGAAGCAAACCTGCCCAGGACATTCTGGATAAATGCAACCAAAACAAACGGTGTAATGCTAGACTCATCGAAGACAAAATATAAATCCTCCAACCACTATGTTACTTATATTTGGTGAAGTAGGAAGTTGTGCTCAGTGTCTTCTTCAGAGGGTTTTTATTTTGCTTTCTTCAGTATTTTCCTTCAGTGATTCTTGGTGCAAAGCCACCACAGGTGAGGGGGTGAACAGTGGCCTGTTTGACACTGCAGTGTGAAACCAAACCACTGCTACATTGGTGCATTGATTTAACCCACAATCCCCTTACGTGTCGCCCCTTCCATGTGTTATCATTTAGTAATGATGTGCAAACACATGTAAATCCCAAAACCTGTAATGATCTTAAAGGGGCCAAATCATACGTCTCCTATAACAGTTGGCAGCCATTTTGGACTTCTGAATTTGGAGTTTGTGAGGAAGCTCCAACTTTCCCAGTCAGAATTCCAATATTCCAATTTCTGAATGAAACAATAAAACATTTAAGCCTTTAAATTGATCTGACATCAAGGAGCATTTCCAAAACTGGAACCTTTTCCAGGAACTGGTCTAGTTTTCTGGGGCCAATTATTATTGAATCATGCAACTCCTCTATATTTACCAGGGTAGCTATACCCTGGTAAATATACCTCTGCAGAGGTAGTACTGTTCCTTTTCCAGCAACATTGTGCTTTAATGGAGTATTTTGAATTACCTTAAATGCTACATTTAGTGTGTGTGACTATCACTAGCATGCTGATGATACTATTACAATGTGTTGGAGCACAAGCATGAAGCCTATGTTTTAAGGCAATATCTCAATGTACTCTTTCCTCAGGTTCAATACATAGAGTAGCCAAGTATACTCAGGCATTCATTTTGAAAATTTCAGTAAGCTTGATTTTAAAAGGTCACACTAATCATGCTTAACAACAGTAGTTTTGTTATACACATTTTAAAAGGGCCAAACATGCAATTAGCCGTTGTGTAAAACATGAATGGTTTGTTTTTGGGCTATGTGTGGGCCTTATTTTGAAAGTCCAGTGTGGTTCAAAGTGTGCAATGACAATCATAGAATCTTTGTCTTGAGCCAATATCCCACTGATCTTTATCACCTTAATATGGAGACACTATGAAAGGAACAATGAGGCTTTTACTTTGAAATTTTCAGTAAGCTTAATTTTACATGACTACACCAATCCCACGTAACAGTGGTTGTTGAATTATACTAATTTTCTAAAGAACAAATCAGCAAATAGCTGTTGTGTAAAATCTTTTATTTGGTGCGGTGTGTGAACCAGCAGCAGGTTTCACAGATAACTTTAGCAAAAAAATGTTTTTAAAGACATAAACTGAAAACACTTTCCATCCAGGACCTTCACTAAAACATTTTTCCCATACTTCCTTCCCTCTTGCCGCTTACAGCACAGTGCTTGTATCCATTCCAGGTGAGAAAGTGGGTGTGGACATGTGCAGATAATAAATCTCCTACAGTCACCACACAGTGTTGTATTATGTTGAATATCCTGTTGCTAGGGAAGAGAGGGAAGTACCTGCCACCAAAACCAGAAAATTACCATTGATGTGTGATTGAAAATGATGCGATGAGTAATAACTGAGGAACAGAACATTAAAAGTTAAAGCTTTTGTGTCAATCCACACATCAGTATCTAGAAGCTGAAAAGTGTGGAATGCCTATCTATCAAACCATGTTTACTTTTAGTTGTTTTGAGGAATCATCAGACAAAACAAGCTTAGGCAGATTGGATGGAGAGCAACATTGAAGATCATTTCCCCATATTTCTCAAATAAACTTAAGCATTAGGACATTCAAACACAAAAATATGCTTTGATCTAAACCAGATCAAAACATTTTGTCAACAAGGTTAAAGTAATCTGTCTCAAAAATTCAACATTGCATATTTTTTAATACAAGCAAAGCAGACAGAGTATCACAGAACCTGGATCAGTGAATTATTGTACACCTGAATGATGCCAGACATCTCGCAGGTTTGCCTTCAAACAAAGGTTATTTTGAGTTGATTGTTTCCTATTTTGGTTTGGGATCAAAATTCTTTCAAGTAAAAGTAGTTGAATGCTAAATTAAATGGTAAGAAAAATAAAAGTGGTGAGCACCACATAATGCTTTCATGTTTGGGATTTTAGAAGAAAAATCAGGCTCTAAAAAAATTCAAGAATTGTGAAGCATCAGACGCCTTTGATGGGAGCCACCGTTGTACCATTCTCGAATTGGCGCTCTATGAACGAAAACAAAATTGTGGGTGCGCAAGAAAATGAAAACTATGTATTTTCTTTCCACTTCATAATACAAATATGTATCACCTTGTCAGCAAAAGTTCAAGGGATATAAAAACTCTGCAAAGTTCTCAGAATCCTACCAGAAATAAATGCGGTGAATCTCCGTTGAAAGTTGGCAACAGGGAGGAAATGGTTGATGAGGGCAGGAAGGAGCTGCCAGAGCTGGAGAAGGTGGCTGCGCTACGGTAGTCACCAAAGGTTTCTGGGTAGTAGCTGTCGATGAGAGAGGAGTAGCTGCTCATAGTGGAGGGTTGTGTGGAAGAATAGACATCAGAAGGAAACTGCTTGGTGGATGTGCAAAAGTCTGCATCCGATATGAAGGGACGCCTCATGCTGTAGTAGCTGGGCAGCATGTGTGATCCTGCATGAGGGTAGGAAAACATTTGTCATATGACATATACAAATAACGTATTGGAGCCAAATATTTGGGACTGGTAAAAGTCTAGAGATTTAATGTTGAAGATCTGTGTTACTTTGAGACATACCTGGCATCTGGACAAACGAAGGTGGAGTAGTCGATCCTCCCTGTGAGGAAGAAGTAGAGCTTTAATTCAGGGTTTCCCCGAGCTTATTATAAACAAAGTTTCACTTGCCACCCAGCCCCAGGCTAAGCATTCTTTGTTTATTTTAAAAAGGATTTTTAATATACTAGCAACAGTGACAGAAGGACAGAGTAAGCTAGGTTTGACTGATTGAATGGGAAGTGAGAGGATCAGCATGAATTGTGCCGTCCATGCACCTGTCCGTTGGCTTTGCATCAGTGTTATTTATGATGCCTGCTCAAGTACATCAGATTTTTGTAACTATTAACGTTTTTAACATAAAAGTAGTAGAACGTTGGGCCGCTGGTGGGCGGCCCTAGCGCCTCTACCAAAGGACTTCTCAGGTTTTCTGGAGGAAACCCTACAATATTTGAACCTTGAATGAAAATCTGAAATAATCCATTTTTTATCACACTCGTGTTTAAAATGATTTTCAGATTATTAGTTTATCAATAGCTTCCCTCAAGAAGAAAACTTTTAAATTTAGGTTGAAATCATATCATTTTGTCATTGAATTCTTTGAGCAGAGAGGAACAAAAAAAGTCTGCAGCACAGAAATGCAAGTCGCACTGGTGGTTTCAATTTCTGCTTTAGGTTTAGTTTACAGCTCTTTAGCTATTGCAGTTTATGATTTTTAATTAATCATGCAGCTATAATCCATTTGGCCAACTCCTCAAGAGCAGCCAAAGAGGAGAGGGAATGATACTCTGGAGATTGTCATTTCCAGATGTTGCTGTAATATGACCGTGTCCCTGAATCTTTGGATCAGATCTGATGGATGCTGTTCTCAGACTGCAGGAGGCCATGATGGTTGATTTCTCATAAAACAATATGTTTTATGAACCGAATCACATATAAATCTGTCATACAGAGAAACTTCCCACTAGAAAGTGTCGTAAGATGCCCTTTGGAGCTCAGGTAACTGTTGTGCTGTTCATGACTGCAATCAGACCAAGTTTAGTTTGTGGCAGCAACAGGTGTGTCTTGAACGTGCTCCAAAAACAAAGGCGGTAGTTTTCATTGCATACTGACAGATAAGGAAACAAAAGAATTTGGCTAAAACTTCTAAACTTGAACAGAGAACCCAGAAATGTTCATTTCATTGTGTGGACAAAAAGCCAAGGGAAGAAAATCTGCATCTCTGAAGCAACTGAGTCAATGAAGTAGCTAACTATGCCAGTGTGGGATTTTTGCTGCCATTTCTTCAAATCGCTATTCCTCCCCGCATTAGCTGTAGGTGGCGGTAAAACATTATTGCTACATGTAAGCAGTAATAGCTGGAGTTCCCACATATTTTATAGCCTAAAACCTCTGTGGAAAGTCAGTTAGCAAGTTGCTAACATGTAAACAAATGGCGGTTCCGGTTAGCAGCGGAAGTCGCACCCATAAATCATGCAAAGCCTCCTGGGGGCTAGGAATAAGGTGGATACCCGGATTTTTTTTTCAATGGAGACTTGACAGTATGAAAAATGGCTACAACCCAAACAGAATAAAAATGCTTTCAATGTGGTTTGAACATGCTGCAAAAAAAAGACTGAAGTATGTTTTCTTACATTTACATATTTTTCATTTTTTATTTTTTTTACATTTTCTAACCAAAAAGGACCGATCATTTGTAGAGTTTCTATTTCTTGGCAGTCCCATTCGTGCAGAGCTAAAGACATGCAGACAGTGCAGACACCCTGGACTGACACACAGGACAGAAAATGACAGAGCCTCTTGTTTTGCATAGTGCTAACATGAAAGAGTTGATATTAAGCCCATGTTGGCTAGGGCACACGCAAATTTTGAGGGCAGAATTTGAATGTGATTTGCCAGCGCCAAGACTTCCTCATGTGGCCCAGGTACGGCTCACTGCATCTCTGAAGGCTGCGTATGGAAATCAGCTCAAGCTCAGTCAGATAATGCGTTTCAGTCAGGTGGGGGGTGGGGGGAGGGGGAGGTGGTTGATGGTTGGGGTGGAAGTATGGGGGGGACTTATCCTGGTTTCCAAACAGAAAAAATCTTCCTTCAAAATATTATATGTATTATATTACACAAATAAATTAAGCTAAATTTCAAAATACAACTTTGAAATCAATGTCATAAAAGTTCACTTTAAAGTTATTCCATTACCTCTTTTAATTTATCCATTTGTGATGTTTCACTATTTCGACATATTTTAATAAGTACTCCACATTTACAGTTTTTTAAGTGAAGACCAATCACATACTGGGAAATTCTTACTGGGTAGCAAACCTTTGCCAACACTGTCCATGTTTTAAATTGTAAATGTAAATGCATAAAATTTCCAGAATCCAGTTTTTATTTTTGCTTTTTCTGAGCTCATAAATGTAGAGTTAAAGCAGAATGTCTCAGTGCACCTGGATGCAAATTGTATACGGAAAAGCTGCTAAAGTGGGATGATGTGAGATGTTTTTACTCCTGCTGTCCCGGTTCATGTTCCAGCATGAGCTGGATTACTCTGTGGTCAGACCTAGCTTTACTCTCTCAATGGCCTTTTTATTCTCTGAGATAAAACCTGGCATTGGTTAACATAGGACGGGAACGGCTATCGTTACTATGTGTATGTGGTCATTATTGGCTCCCTAAGCAACATTCACAACCAGACATGTAAATACTGCATTGACAAGCACATAAAGTGCTTCCAAAATTGTAAATAACATCTCTTTTTGATTTAAACAGATGTTACATAAGGTTACATATTTGATTTTTTTTATTTTGTTTAAAAAATAACACCAGAACACAAGGTTCCTCCAATAAAATTTACCAAAACTGTCTCAAAGTGAGACTACTGCATTTATCTACAGTCTTATATATAAGACAGAGACATAGGGAAGAGGAGACATTGAAGTAATTATAAACTAGTCATCATAAACCATCAGATACTTCATACAAATGTCTGATTCCTTTTATTACCAACTTTTGCCATATCCAAAACTGACTATTCTAATTCTCAAGGTGGTTTAGGGAAAGATCACATAATTTCAGCAAAATTAGATTTAGATTTAGAAATGAAATATAGTTCCTTTAGGTTTAAGAACTGGCTCAGCGCTTTCATGTTTGTCTCCCAGATGAAGGAGCTACTGCTGCCATTAACGCTCTAACTTTTCTTTAATATTTAAAGTACTAGTGGTTCAGTGTATCTGTGTTTTTGTATTTCTGCTCTGTCTTCTCAAACTCCCAGCTGGTCTCTGCTGGAGGTTTCTTCACGTTAAAAGACGGATCTCTTCTGCTCTGTCGCTACATGCATTAAAGACAATCAACTGTCCACTGTTTCTATGTGTTAAAGAAGCTTAGAATTTTTTCACAATAATCGTTTGAGCAGTTGACACATAGATACAGCTAAATTAAATTTTCTAATTAGAAGCAGAAAACAAGATATAACAATGATACTAAAGACAAGTTAAGAACTGCTGAAACAGACCATTTAATAATGTTTACATTTATCAAAACATAAAGGTTTGCTAAGAGTTCAGCTGTTCATATTTACAGATTTCTCAAAGCAAGAGGGTAAAACCAAAGTCATCCAAAATGTTCTTCAGGTTATTCACATTATTGTGGTAATGAAACTTGTTTCTACTTAATGGTTTAAGTGTTTCTCATCTTTCACAATGTTATTCATAGTGAAACAGACGCGGTAGCTCCTAGCATATGTTTATGGTCTTTTGCAGTAGACAGTTACATAGCGCAGCTGAAACAGTTATTGAATTTTACAGAGTTCAAAGCGAAGTCTTAAGTCTGAAGCAGAATAAGACTCCTTCAATACCTTGAACTCCCTCCATTAAAAGCTAACTTATCACTGAGCCATGTCAAATCAGACAAGCTACTCATAGCCTGGTTTTAAAGCAAACCACTAAGCATAAAGAAAGTTCTAGCAGGAGCATGTAGGTCTGTAGCTGTTTTGGGGCGCCAGAGTTACATCAGTGTTTAGAAACAAATGATAGAAACTTTAATTGAAACTCTAGTTGGTACCAACTTTTAACATGTGAGGAAAAATGAATATTCTGAATAACATGTGGGACATGACTGGTTATTAGTTATCAGACAGTGATAACTAAATAATAAGGCTTAACACACACAATTTAAATCATAACAACAGTATACAAAGAGAGAGGTTGAACAAGCTAACGCTAGCAGCCATTTCTGCCTGTGAAAAAATCCTGAGTAGAACAAGTTACACAAGTATGGAAGACGTTTTGTAACCATGTGCTGAGTTAGATAGTCCTTCCGAAAAGAAACGTAAATCTATGTGTTTTAAGTGAAGCATTAGTGGAATATTACACTCTGGGTGGAGAAATATCTTTATTGCTGCAAGACATAGTTGCTATTATGTATTACTGAAAATATGAAATTAAAGTTAATATCTCAAGAGACAAAACTTGCTTGAATTTTTTTCTGACTTCTAAGTTAGATATGCTTGTGACTATTTTATTGCTTTATTAAACAGTTCAAAAGAGTGAAATAATGGCAATGATAGAAATGAAAAGTCTATTTTGTCATGATGAGGTTTTTGAAAAGTGGACCCAAATGGAGAGGGGCTTAGACATCAAGTAGTAGATGATAGTTTTAATGAAAAAAGAATGACCATTAACATTCTTTTTGGTCATTCTTATATAATGACCTGGTGAATACCAGGCAGATTGCCAGGCAATTCATCAGGCAACCGGCAAAAGCCAAAAACCAGAACCACTAGGATCATGATGAGGATAAAGTAGGAACCAGACTACACAAAAGGGAAACAAAGAAAATTAAAGCTGCAAGCAGCGTCAAACGGCCCTGCAGCTCAGTGCCGCTCCTGCCTCATAGCGACGGCGGGGGTTCCAGAACGTCCCGCTCAGAAAACGGATCTAACATTAGAGAATAACTAGACTTAAGAAACATAATAAGAATAACTATAAAAAAGTAAATATAATAAGGACTAAAGAAAAGTAAAACAGGAACAAGACTGATCTAATTAAAGAAAGATAATAATCAATACAGAACAAAATGATCAGAATGCAAAAACAATCCAAGATCCTGAGAGATTTGGAACAAAAATAAATTGGTAAAATTTTCTTTTAGAAGCTTATGGGAGGCAATTGTTTTCTAAGTGTACAATTTTTCACACACCTGAAGAAAACTGAGTATCTGTTTTCACTGCCCTTGTTTTGAAATGGTGTGTTTTTTCCCCTTGAGTTAAAATGTATATTTTGATTGTTTATTTATTTTAAAAGTGCGTTATTTGTTGATCGATAAACAATTAATTGGAAATTTAGGTTAAAGTTCTGTTTAAAATTGCAGCACTCATTAACTTTTACTTTCCAAAATTAGACAACTGCAGAGATAAAGTTTTTCTTTTAGAATTTGCTTATAAACTGTAAGCAAATTTAATAACAGGAAGTTGGTTGTAACTAGTTGTTTCAATCCTAGAATTTGACCATTGAATAAAACGTGTTTGAATCCCTGGTGGAAGGCCTCAAATGCACCATGTCATGTTTAGTTTGAGAATATCTATGAAAAGTCTGACATAATGGTATGATTTCAAATCCTGGCAAGTTGGTCAGTTTTCATGGTAGACTGATCTCCCAAAGAGAAAAGGTCCTACGGCTGAAACTTCACTTATTTGTGGGTTACAATGTTTCAGAGCTTTTCTCATGTGTGTGATACTCACATTGCACGAGTTAAGTTTATCTGTTGAAAAAAAAAGTAATTTAGGACAAATTTAAGTTAAAATTCCTTGTGAAATTGGAGCAATTGTGGTGCTTTACAGTCCAAAATGACACAAATCTAGGCATAAAGTGGCTTCTCTTTTGCTTATAATTGCAAGCAAATTTCTCATGCCTGAATGACATGACAGGTTGTCAGCAGTGGCTGTCAGTGGTTGTCTAAAACATCTGAATGATGTCAATTATGTATGTTGACTTGCTTCTCATTTCATTAACACAAAATATATGACAAGAACAGTGAGTAAATATCTACAGCTAAAGAACAAACAGCTAATCATTTTTAAAAAGTGTATTACTGTATCATTTTAGTGTCCAGTAGCTTTAAATGTTGGAGTGAAGATGCTAAAGAAGTTTTGTTTATCTTGCAGCCATAGAAATCCGGTGTAAATGGCTCAGGACAAGAACAAGAAACAAGTCTTTACCAAATAAATAGTGACTGTATGATGTTTTTTATTGTTTTACTCAAATTAACTTTTTTTAAAGCAAAACTGAATTAAGTTAAAAAAAAAGTTGTATTTGCATATTAATATTTCTGAATATAGGAATATGACAGCTTCTTTCAGATTGCTGTTGCTGCCTTCAGCAATCTGAAGACATTCTTGAGCAACAGACGTAAACTCACAATGAAGCATCTTGCCTGCTGTTTTGTGGTGTTTGGCCCTTATGAACATGGAGTTCAGCTTTCAACACAGAATCAGAAATACTGCACACCTCCCCCACACCACAGTGGATTTTATTTTAGCATTACTCATAAAACAAAAATGGAAACGCTACACCTGTCCATTAAAATAACACATTTGTAAAATATGAGTTAGAATTTAAAGCAGCTGTATTTTCTTTTTCGTAAAACCATATGCAAAGCAGAACAGGTTTTTAATCACCATGTTTTGTGTAGAATCCTTAAAACCTCACCAGTCTGAATGACATAATTCACATCAAGCTCTATGGCCCCCAATTAAAAGTAGAAAAAAATAAAAGTTTCCATGTCTAACAAATGTATGATTACTACAAAAAGGCTAATGCTAATGCTTCCTTTATGCTCATTGCAAATATTGTTACAAGTCAAGAAAATAAAGGAAATAGCTTATCTGCTCATTATGATAACTGTGTTGACTTACCTATTTTTTTACACATTATACAGTGGTTGAGAGAACACAAAAATGTTCATGAGGAGCACGTAATATATCTGCTAATATTCACTTCATGTGTAAATAGTTGACTCTTCTTGGATATCTTGGGATTTTTCATTTAAAAGGTTTTGAGTAGTTTTGTTACCTCCAGTAAATAACACTTTTATCTCTTTATCTTATTATGAGTCTAGATTAGTTGGTGATGAAGCTAAAAGATATTGGCTCTTCTGATTGTGGGCAAGATTTAGAAGAACTTTTACCATCTTTAAAGTCTCCTCTCAGAAGTATCAGACAGGCTCATTTCAATACCTTTGAACTGTTGCCAACTTTGCATTGGTTGGTTTTTTATGTGGAACTTTATAAAATAATGTTCCCATAAGCCTCTCTGACTATTTGGAACTGGAGATAGCAGAAGTTTTTGGTCTTAGCTTTAGCCTGTGTGGCTATATAAAGTGGCTACATAGAGATTTGCATCATCATTAACGATAAAACTATGCAAACTGAAAGTATGAAAATAACTTTGCTTCAAGAAAACACCGCAATTTTGAGAAATTTCCCGTTTTTTGATAGTTTTTGCACAAGGATCAGGTGTTTTTTGGCAGTATTGAATTAGATGTGTTTTACAAAAATTACAATGGAAATACTTTTTCCGCAACAGATGAGGCACATGATGAACAGTCAGATGTTACTGCTGGCTCAGAAGATGACAGGAAGTAGTGACAGGATGGTGATTTGTTTTTTGTTTTTCTGGTTAATTTGGACAATGTGCAGCAGAGCTTCCACAGCGTCAGACAGTTGGTATCATATTCTATTCTGTAAAATCGACGACTGTAATTTCTCCAAAATTCCACATACGTAGGTAGGTATACGGGTTACAGGCTCCTTTGCCTCTGTGTATCCTGTTTGCATAAAATCCTTTTAGCTCTGGTACAGCAGACTTTGTTGTGAGTTCTCCATGGAGAACCCACAACTACCCACAACTTCCATCCACTGAAGTCATGAACCTCTGCAGAAATTTCCAGAGCAGAAAGTGAAGGTATGTTTTCCCCTACAGTGTTATTGTATCCCATGCTATTTCCTGACCGGCTGAGCGGTAAGCAGCCTGCATATCTATAGAGTGGACATGCCGCCATTAGACCAATGAGTGAATACTGTCCCATAAAAGCCTTTTGACAGGCAGTTTGTGGTAATGAAAAGCCAGTCTTGCTTGTGCATGCAGGCATCTAAGACACAGCCAAATTTGTCTGTATATTCAAGCTAGTGTGTGTGTGTGTGTGTGTGTGTGTGTGTGTGTGTGTGTGTGTGTGTGTGTGTGTGTGTGTGTGTGTGTGTGTGTGTGTGTGTGTGTGTGTTTTACTAATGTGTGTGCTTGACAACAATAGGAGGTTTGTCTGGAGCCTGTTCATGACTGAGGACAATATCGACTGGCAGGTGTGTGTTGATCAAACTTTGCATAGGCAACCTCCTGCATTGGCCTTTTCTCTGTCTGCCCTGCGTCGCCCCCCCTTCCCCCAGCCCCCTCCCCCTCCACCTCCACCTCCACCTCTATCTCAAGCTCCAGCTCCAGGGAGCTTTTTATTTTTTTGAAGAATCACGGCCATTGCCTTTGCATGCATTGTGTCAATGTTCTTTTGTGAGGTTAGGATAGGACTCTGTGCTTTGTCTTTATCCACACACACTGTGCTCAACTATTTACAGATGGTCTTTATGAGGCCTTGAGGGCAGCAGAAACAGAGGGGGGAGGCACATACAGGTGGTCAATGGATCAGTCATTGACTTATTAGTGCACGAAACAACAGTAAATGTAAACAGGGAGAGCATAATATTTGAAGGCAGTGTCATCAACAGAATGTCAACTGTGGCTACAGTATTTGGTTTGGGTGAAGGATGATGAGTGGGACAGACAGCACAGGAGGGTACAATAGCAAAACCAGTTGGTGCTTACAGTATATCTGGGTCCGCTTGTCTGTCGGGATCGCTTCTCAGCCAGCAGGTCCTTCACTGTGTGTTTAACCCGAACACCCTGGTACACTCTTTTTGAATATTCTGAAGAGTAGAGACAACAATAAAAAAAACAGACACTGAGAGATTTGATCTCATCTAGAAAACGTTCATCCTCCTGCACAACTTCATCCAAATTTTCATCCATTCCCACAAAAGTGTGTTCATTTGAATACATCACAGTTTTATGCATATAGGTGATTACTCTTTGGGATTGTGTGTGTAAATGTCATGGAAATTGTCCTTGGTCTGGTTGTTGCAAATGGTCAACTAAAATGAAGCAATTAGCTGGAAACACTTGACTTTAACCAGGCAGAAAGAAAAGGTTGGAAGGTATGGCATTGTAAAGCATGCATGTTTTTCTTTTATTGATGAAAAGAAAATATGTATGTTAATGAAAAAACATGCATTTTGATAGAAATGAGAAATCCTATATATTTATTAATCAGGTCATTTTTGGTATTGTCTTCATAAATCTTACGTTGGTGCTGGTGTGATTTGGGGACATTCCTGGGAAGCAAAGGTCTAAACTCAATGAAAATGCAAACTTTATTATGCAAACGGAAATTGCATGCAAAAAACTGTATGTAAAAGACCCCAGCTTTTTGAATGGATCTTTTAGATAAGCTCCAAATCTGCCCAGCAAAGAGATTCCTGAAAATGATTTATTTTTTTTATCTGGATTTAAATTATTTTCTTTTTTTGCATTATTCTAAGTTTTACTCAAATTTCAAAACAATCACAACACATTTGTGCAATTAGACATATATAGTTCCTGACAGTAGGTTTCCTCATATACCTGTTGTCAGAAGCGCTCTCTGCAGAGATAAACATGATCTAACAAGTTTCGGGGTACAAACTGTCACACATAGTAATGAAAATCACAGCTTGCCGTCACAACAAAAACAGTTGAGAATTTTGATTTCTTCATAATAACACTGATTTTCAGAACATTTCTTTCAGGAAAAGCAAGACGGGCATATGCATGAATGAAAAAGTCTTACCTGTGTCCATGATGCAGCCGAATGGTGTATCATGTACTCACACACACTCATACACACACCCACAGAAGCTGTTCTGTTCTCTCTCAGCTGTATTTGCCTACAGTGCAGGAGTGCAGCACCATACTGACTGGCGTGCCACTCAGAGAGCTATAACCACTGTGTAAAGAGGGCAGGACACATGGCACCTCACACTGCAGTCATCAGGAGGCAGGTTTTCAAAATGACCTTTTATCTATTTGTTTAAATGCAAATATATGGGGGGACGTTTTTTAGACTATTTGCATCCGCAGTCAAGATTAGGGTTTGGAAGCATTGGGAAAAATGAAAGAAAACCTGGACTCCTTCGGCCTGTACTCCTTGTCTGAATTCAAAAAAGGATATATAAAGGATATAAAGGATACATTGTTTCCACATTTCGGATGTTGAGTTGTGGGAGCTTCCGAGCGCCACAGGAAATTTATCTTATTTTACTTTGAGCTTTTGCATCTGTGAAGAACATAGAAAATATTCTTCCCAGGCTATCTACCGTATATACATCTAATAAAAATTTTGTTCTTGGCAAACACATAAATTTTTGATAATACTCTTTTGCAAAAATGAACCTTATTATGGCAGCCGTATTAAGGCTGAAAGGAGTTCTCTTTTTTTAGATTTGAGTAAAGTAAAAACAAATGAGTTACTCAAGCTTTTGTTGAGTGGCTGCAATAGCTGGTGGCAAGCTTTGCTAAAAAGTTTATGTCTGCTGCTGAAACAAACTCACAAAAGGCTTTTTCACTTGTTTTCCGACTCAAACCATAGAACTTTGCCTTCAGACTAAAACTCGTACTGTCTATTAATCTCTGAAATATGTAGGTGGGAATTTACATGCGTTTGCCTTTGCACGCTGAGCCTGGTTACATTTTTACACACATGATTTCGTAGCGACAGAGAAACCAGTGAGACGAACTAGCTGAACATTAAAGTGGAACTACTTATTCCTAGTGGAATTTGCATGATGTCTGGTGTGGGACAATCAGAAGGACAAAAATGACATTACTGAGAAGTCAACTGATGATCTGATCAAAGATAAGCCAGAAACAGTGGCTAAAGAAACTAACGAGAGTTTAAGAGACTAAAACATTATCCCATCATTGCTTCTCCGTGGTGAAAGCAGCTTCTGTTGAATTTAAGGTGTACCTTCATTGTTTGTTATAAAGCTCAAGGATAACGGATGAATTATTTTGCTAGCTTCCTCAAATGTACTGCTATTGCATAATTTTGCCTCGTTGTTTTAAGCATTTGTTAGCATTTCTTCTGAAACAGATAGATTAAATATTGTCTCACAAAGCTGCCCTGATGGAATTAGCATCAGCAGGTGCTAAGCCTCAAACTGTAAATCATTATCTGGAGCGATTGAATGACAACTTAATGCAAGCGGCACATGCAAAAGAAAATGTTACACACTAGTATTTTGTTGAAGAACCTTTAGATTTGATCAGTAGTGCAAAAAGTAGGTATTCGCTATATGCAATGAGTGATGGACAAAGTACTCAGCACTAGCACTTGAGTAAATGTGTTGATATTAATGGTCAAATCTTACTCAACTAAAAGTAAAAGTTGTTCGGTGACCACTCAAAGTGTTTTACACCAGTGGACCCCAACCTTTTTTATCACCGCGGACCGGTACAGGCTTAGCAACTTTACTGGGGCCCGAGGGATGGATGGGGGGCGGGGGGATGGACCGTCAGACAAGGCTTCCGCATGTTGGTGTGTCCACTAAAGCCTAGTTCACATGGCTTCACCAGTGACATGCGGTGAGGCTTAATCACATTTACAAATATAGACTCCGGCATGTTACTGTTTACATACGGAAATTTTGCACATGCGCACGACGCTGGAGGGCAAAAAGACTTTTCTTTCACATGCCATCCATAGCTACACTGCCGAGTGAGAATAATTCTGTTAACTCAATGAAACTTGGAAATGTAGGTATTATTAATTTAGTGCTATGCTCCACAGCAAAGAGAAAAACTGAAGTACAACTCAAACCATTTCTTTCTCTATCGCCAAGCTACAGACTCGTTGCCACAGCAACTGACAACAACGTCATCTTATGTTTCAGGATTTGACACCAAAAAACACTCAAATATTTCCCACACAGAGCAGAATATTTAGTCTGTTGCACTAGTATGGTTTTAGGCTTATGTTTATTTTACGATTATTAATAAGTTATTGCTGTGGTAGATTATAGCTAAGCTAACAGCAGTTTGTGGGTTATGCGTCTTTTCTGCATTCTTTAACTGTAACCCACTAAAAGAACATTTCATTAGAAAACAAAAAAAGTTATTGCCGTCTTACTTCTACTTATAAATGAAGACCATGCGCTCATTCTGCACAAAAACATCAATTCATCCAAAGCCACGTCTATTCTCGATACAAGCTGAGAAAAGAGGGAAAGGAAAGCAGGAAAGCTGGTTTCTAGCAGGACATCCGGTCTTTTCCTGTAGCTTTTTGTCTCGTAGTTTGAAGCAAACTGTTAGCTTCATTTCATTTAGGTATCATTTCCTGCTTCAACTGAAAATTCACTTTAGAAAACTGTTAAAGTGTAAAAATGTAGTCATCTATGTTGACGTTGGAAGAGAAAACAAACCTATTGCTGCACTTGACGTATTTACCGTCGCTCACCGTTTCTTACTCTGCAGACGTGGAGTCACAAGACCAACGTCTGGGATCATGAGCGCCCCCTGCCAGGAGGCAACAAAACTACCTGCCTCACCTTCAATCTGTTCTCTGAATGTTTATTCAGCATTTCGTAAAAGGAATATCAACAGAAATGATGAGAACAGGAACTGGAGCGAAACTGGTACCGCAGTTGATAAACCTGGTAACTTTTCAGCTATTCATCATTAACGTGACATAAATATGGCATTGATTCAGTCAGGGCTTGACACAAACACTAGCTCACTTAAAATGAGTTCACAAACTATGGCATAGTGACTATGGCTTCTACGTCGTCATCCGTATTTTTTTATTCTATATTCACGTACCGTTTGTTGGGGGTTTTACATTATGTTCGTGAGTAGAATCGGTTCGGGTGTGATGTGTGGCTCCTGCCATGTGGATCGACACAAGAACCAATCAAAAGGCTCTCTGACTCTGGTCGCTATGGTAATGTTTACACATTCCTTCAAAATAAGATACAGATGCGCTACAAAAACGAACATTTACTTTCATGAAAAGTTTTAAACCACAACGACAAATTAATGGCTCTTACAACAGCGCGTGCTTTTCATTGGCTAACGCCCATTTTACGTCATAGCGCAGTCATCAGTGGGTTACGGTCTCATGGTACGTGGATGTGGTGGATGTTGCTCCTCCCTCCTCCACTCTGCGCCCGTTGATTGGTGGGCGGGGCAGATGCCGAGCTGTGAGTGTCTTTGGTTCCGTCACTGTCTGAACAATTGGCGGCTACATGTTGGCTGGTGTTTGATCGGCTCGTCTGATATCGTAAGTGCCGTTTTTGCTGTCCGTGGCTCGGATCGTGGCTGGTTTTTTGTGCTGCACCTGTCGTGATTTCCGCAGCGGCTCTGCTGGCGCTGCGGCTGGAGGTTGTTGTGGCCGCGGGCGGCTTCCGTCTCCTCGCCTGCTGATCTGCTCCCTCCTGGTTTTTGCTGTGTCTCCACCCCTGGGTAACATACCTGCCATCTCGCTTCTGAATTTTTATTTTGTATTTAGCATTAATGGGTTTTTCTGTTTCAGGCAACTGATCATGTTTGGAGCTGCAGCGCTTTGGACGCTCTGCTGTTTTGTCTTTTCATTGTTTGATTGGGCGGCTCTCCGTTGGATCCGTTGCGGATTGGCCAGGCCGTGTGGGCGGGGCGTTACTCCTCCGGCCCAATAGAAAGACACCTGGAACGACCTGGTGCCTTTGTTACCTATTTATTTATCAAGATAACTATTATTTTCTCAGTTTATATTGTTTTGTAATAAATCACTTGCTAAAAGTCAAACAAAATTTCATTTCTGAGTGGTTGACTATTTGTGTTGTCCATTTAACTGGCTTAACATATTTACCTGATGCCTGCGAAGTATCCCTCTTGTGTGTATTTGTGAGTTCCGCTTTAAATAGAAGCTGAATTTTACACCGTGTATCAGGCCTAGGCACATTCGAACATTTGCCAACAGAAATCACCCTCTAAACCAGTGGTCCCCAATCCCCGGTCCGTGGACCGTTACCGGTCCACACAAGAAATAATTAAATATTTCCATTTTATGTACTATTTGAGTCTGGAGGATCTTTTATTTTGAAAATCCTTTAACCGGATTCTCGGTTACTTGCATGCCAACATTGAGCCACAAGCAGCAAAATGAGTAAGAAACGGATCAGATGTCTTTGGAAAGTTTTTTTTTTTCAAAGGGGAAAAGGCCCAGAGAAGAGACAGGAATATGGATTTATCCCGGACCAATAGGTGATCCCACATTACAAGCCACTCTGCGTAACATGCGGCGACTGGCTAAGGAGGCAATGAAGCTACAAACTGCTTCGCCACGTAGAGACCAAGCAGGATGTGGGTATAAGCAACACTTCAGGTGTCATTGACTCTCATGTTGACCGATTCTCCAAACCTCTGTGACCACAGAGCTGATAAAAGTCCAACAGGTTTGATCGGTTCGTGTCTCCAGCCACAAAACCCCTAACATAGCAGGAATTTATAATGACGATGTAGAAGCAATAGTGATGGTTTGTGGAGTCATTTTAAGAGATAAAGATGTAACAAAAATAAGAAACAGCGCAATTACAATAGGCCTTTGCAGCGCTTAGCTGCTCGGGCCTAATAAAAGGCGGTGGATAAAAGACAACTGGAGCAGCCGCTTTATTTGCTGCACTATGATTTGGAGGTGAATATGTTTTTTCATAGTTAACATTTTTAATTGAATAAACATAATAATGACCTTTAGATTTAATAATAAACATTTCCACATATCATCTCCGATATCCACTGGACTCTCAGTTGCGTGATATGTCAGCCGTTTGGGATTCCCCTCTGTTCTTACGTCACTGCGCTTTCTGATTGGCTACCCGTCACATTCAACAGGTTGTTCTCGTTCCCAGTCAGGGAAAAACCCACAGGCTGCGATAAAAGGGCCAAGACAACAGAAATTCGGTATATTCAGGATTTAGTGGGATCACCAAAATGCAGAAGCCTTATCTTATGGATCACACACTCAAAATGTTGACTGGTCAACATTTTCAAGTCTTGACCGGTCCGCGGTAGTAAAAAAGTTTGTGACCACTGATCTAAACCATGAATGCCCGACTTACCCAGCCTTGCAAGAACAATAGGCGTCAGTGATCTTGTCCACAGCTATATTTATGCTGAGGGTGTGAGGATCTGCTGTCTTCCTCATCAACCGGTAGCATTTAGCTGTGATGCGCACAATGTTGGAGGCATCACATGGCTCAAACACCTTGATGTCTCCAAAAAAGATGACTTTGTGTGTGAGACATGTAGTGACGTGGGACTGTCAAGGGGCGTTTCTGGGCGGAGCTTGGTAAGGTCCGTGGGAACCCTGCTTGTTTCTCTGCAACGAGATGGTTCCATCTGGGAGTGATGAGAGACAATGACACCTGAAGTGTTGCTTATATCCACAGCCTGCTTGGTCTCTACGTGGCGAAGCAGTTTGAAGCTTCATTGCCTCATTAGCAGCCGGTCGCCACATGTTACGCAGAGCGGCTTGTAATGTGGGTCCGGTCCGGGATAAATCCATCCTCCTGTCTCTTCTCTGGGCCTTTTCCCATTCGCACAGAAACTTTCCAAAGACATCTGATCTGTTTCTTACTCATTTTGCTGCTTGTGAGCTCAATGTTGGTACGCAAGACATAACCGAGAGAATCTGGTTAAGGGATTTTCAAAATAAAACTTCCTCCAGACTCAGAAAATACATAAAACGGAAATATTAAAAAAAATTTCTTGTGTGGCCAGGTGCCAATTTGTCCACAGACCGGTATCGGTCCGTGTCCCGGGGATTTTACACTAGTCACTTTCGCCCATTCGCATTAACAAGCGCACACTGATACGGAGATCAGTGGGTAATTTGTGTAACCGGTGAATTTCTTCAGGCTACACAGCTGTGCAGTTCCAATGCTTTTTTTCCCCTTCATTCTCATTTAAAACTACCGTATTTTCTGCACTATAAGGCGCACCTAAAAACCTTAAATTTCCTCAAAAGCCGACAGTGCGCCTTATAACCCGGTGCGCCTAATATATGGACGAATATTGAGCCACAACAGGTCTAGCAACTACAGTAAGCAGCTGCTGACTTCATTTTCCCCGTAGAAGAAGCGTGCAGTGCATGCTGGGATAGTTGTCAAAAAACTGGATTGTTAATAAAGTTTGACTGACCTATCTACCCATAGACATGTCTATGTATCTACCGACCCGCCTAATAATCAGGTCGTCTGCAGGTCATCTAGCATCACGTTCTCCACCAACATGCTGTGCGCGAACGGAGACGGGTGACCATCGTCCGGCCCAGACGCCCCATTCCAGTTGGAAGCCTCTCCTCTCCTCACGACCGGAATCGGACTGTTTTGTTGACATTCTTTATGTCAACAAAGTAGCTTTAGACATTTATCTGGAGCTTCGGCTAGAGTTACCAAGGGACCAGCACCTATACATTTAAAGCCGTGGGGGTCGGTGGAAGAGAGACAGAGGCTGCGGCGGCAGCGTGTCGGTTGGTCTGTGCTAACCAGAAAGCAGTTGGGCACAATATCGCAACACCAAAACCATGAGTGAAACAATGACTAGTGCAGATGCTATATATAGTACTCGGGACCAATTTTTTATTATTAGACATCCATATTTATAGTGAACGGAACAAATCATGTCCCGTTGAACACCGGACGGGTGGGAACATAACTGTGGCGTCTATTCTATGCGCCTTATAATGCGGTGCGGACTTGTATATGAAAAAAGTTTTAAAATAGGCCATTCATTGAAGGTGCGCCTTATAATCCAGTGCGCCTTATAGTGCGGAAAATACGGTAATTTAAATTATGAACTGAACTTGACTGCATTGTTTCATAGCTAGGATAAACTGGAGTGTAAGTTTAGAGCGGCTTGATTTTTTTGAAGTACCTTAAAGGGGTAGTATTGCGTATTTTCCAGGCATATTATGCTATTTTTATAAACAGTCAAGTAACTATGTTACCTTCAGTTTTAAAAATGCTGCTTATATCTGTCAGGACTGGGTTTTTGTTTGCTTTTTATCTTATTTATCATTATGTCTTTGTTCACTTTAGGTTAGCCCTTCATGGTTATTTCAGTTTTATTAGTTGAGGTTATTTGGTGTTATTAGAATTGTCTTATTACTTTCCTTATTTTCAGTCCTTGATAGTGTTTCTAGTTAGGTTTATTCTTTAGGTACCTTTGGTTCAGTTATTCTTGCATGTCTAGAGTTTAGGTTTAGGACCTCAGTCCTCTGTGCTTCCCTGTTTTCTCCTTGTGCCTCCAGGTTTTATGTTCTTTTGGGTTTACTTTTTTTCCTACCTTGAATTTTGTATGTGTCCAACATTATTTCTACCATTCACCATTAAATCATCTAAGAAGTCAGTAGCTGCCTCCTCTTCTCTGCATTTGAGTCTACCTTCAACAACCAACATCATGATGATATCAAAAAGGGCTTGAAAGAAATTTGACTTTGTAATTTAATACCTTGAAATTGCTGCTGGATAATCTGAAGGAGTTGAGTGGGGGAGTCGTGGAGGATGGCTGCTCTGGGAGGCGGAAAGCTCTGAAGCTTTTATATTTTTGAGGAGGAGCCGCACCTCGAAGGCAGAGCTAGGTCCAACCAGGTGTTTCGCACAAGTGAATGGTGGTTAAAGGATTTCTCAACCATGTATGAAAGAATCAAGTAGTGATGGGCGGATGAGGCCTCACTGGGTGTGTGGCACATTTCCCAAACTGTGTTGACACTGTGCTGAGACTGTGTTGCTTTGTCACTTACAGTGACATCTGCTGGATTTAGAAAGTCATTGCAGGCAAATTCAATAAAGGTGGGAGTGTTAACCAGTTCCTCCCCTCATGCCAGCACATTGATGCCTCTTCAATAGCTTCCATGCTGTGTGCCCCATTGACTAAAATTCAGTGTGTAATTGTTGTACTAAACTGTATATATGAGGCACATGTATTTTTATTCCATTTGGCCCTTTTTATTCACTGTCAGTGGGTCTCATGATATGTGAGCTAATAAACACCAATCATATTTCTTGTATAAAAAAAGTTATGTAGGAAAAGTAAAATTAATATAAATATGTTTATATAATTCTGACAGCACATGTATAAAGGAAAGGAAAAACAAAACGTATACATTTCTTGACAACAAATGTGTAAGGACAAGGAAAAACGAAATATATACTGTATTTATGCTTTTATTATATCAGGTTTAGCTTCTCATCTCTGCGCACTGGTATACAAGGCATCATGTTGGAATGCAATGAGAGAGCAAACATGGCGATACAAGTTATACAACATAAAGTCTGATGCTGCTTTACACAAGGTTGTGGTAGAACCTCATTTATAGGTAAATAACGGCCATGTTTCGTTCAAGCCAGTTTACATGGGCCTGTTTAAAAAGAGACACTCCTAAAAGACTTTTGTTTGCTGGACAAAAGACTTTGCAAAGTGTGTTACTCTAAAGGGAGAAAAAATGGATGCATGAGCCAGGTTTTAACGATAGAGCTGGTTCAATGTTTCCATCTATGACCATAGAGTGAGTGGCTCTGTGTGGTTACTTTTGGTTTTAGTGGAGGGAAAGCTCTGCAAGCCTTTTCAATTGAACACAAAACTACAATCCAAAGACAACAAGAAAAGGCAAACAATAATGGGCAAAGACATATACTGTTGACCAAGCATTCACTTAGCAAAGCCTAAACCACAAGAAAACTAACATCACTGCCAAAGTCATGGAGCTAGTGTATTGGAGGGTAAGATATGCATGTTTTGTAAATGTTCCCATTCTGACTTTAACAGTTGCCTTCTTGTCTGTTATTCCACACACTTTGAAGTCAGTTTAGCCTGAAGATAAATTAGAAGAGATTAGATTAGATGATTTTTGTAGAAGGCTTAATGTACTGAGTATCTTCTGAAGCTTTTTGCAGTAAAAGTGTGGGAACCACCCAGCAAAAATCTAAATGAGCTTCCTGCTGGGTGGTTGAATTACTAGTTCTATCGCAAAGATTCAACTTATTTCTGTTTTGGTATTTGGATTGCTTTAGGTTCTGTACTACTGTCTTTTAGATTGATTTGTATTGGTTCATTAATTCATTTCTGTGTTTTGTTTGTAAATATAACATGCAGACTGAACCACTCATGCTGAATATCAGTGAATTTTAAAGTGTTTGCATTTAAATACAGTAATGAAATCCAACAACAGTTTGGCATGTTTAATTAAAGGAATGCTGGATGCTTTCAGCATCTTCCTAGAGAGAGGAAGTCAATAATCAACACCTTTCTTCAGAGATTTTCAACTAGTAAAGTCTAAAAGTATTTTTTACATTTTAAATGGGGGTTATTATGCAAAATTAGTCTTTTTTGAGTTATATATCATATTATAATGTCATTCCCTTATCAAACACATTCCCAAAGTGCTGTTTGCTAACACACAGTATGCAGTAATGCATGTTTGAGAAATTCTTAAATGTGCCTTGGCTGCAATTCAGAAGTGCCTTAACTCTCACCAAGCTCCACCCATTTACCCAAAACTCCTCCTTGGACAGCACCTTCCTCCACTCGGCTCCTCCAGATTAGCTGCAGCAGCAGTTAGAAAACACCTGGTGGAACTAGAGACTGCTGAGCTCATCATACTGACTACGTCTCAGTCCAACCCACCTACGAACGTTTGTGACCCAGGAGAACCTCCTGATTAAAGAGACAGATGCCAATTTGAAAGCAGCAGATATGGTTATGACGCCAAGCAAGATGTCGTATTATTTCAACTTTTGTTAATATTTACAGTATTTTTAAGGAAAACTGAAGATAATACAGCTACTTGATTATGCTATAAAATGTCACTGTTCCTGAAAAATACACAAAATGCAGATCACAGCTTTTTAGGATTGTTGGGCTTTCGCTGATTTTAAGTTCAACTGGTGCAGACACACAGCTATAGTGTGTGTAGATATGGTTATTCTCAAATCTACTTCACCGATGTCAGCCAGTAGCTTAGCTTAAGATGAATGCTGCACCATTGTGCCTGTTTAAAGAGGCAGTATTACAGTATGTGTTTTCCAAGCAAATAATGCCATTTTATAACATAGTTAAGTAACTATGTTATCTTTAGTTGTTAAAAAATGCAATATATATCAAATATGGCTTAAAAGACATTTGACTTTGTAATTTAATGCCTTGAAATTGGGCCTCTGATGCTTTAAAAAGTCCTGCTCTTTCTGAAACTCCACCTTTAGGAAGTAATCACACACAGCTCTGTTAACTCTATCAATGTTTTTACCAGTATTTCACTGAAAAGAAGCTCCTATAATGAGCACAGCAGATGTGCAGTTCAACAAGGTGTTTGCTAATTGCTGCTGGCTAGTCTGAAGGAGCTGAGTGGGGGGAGTTGTTGGGGAGGCCTACTTTGAGGAGCCACGCTTCAAAGGCAGCGCTAGGTTCATCCAGCCATTTTTCTCAGCTGAGTGGTTGCCAAGAAGATTGAGGGATTTCTCAAACATGCATGAAAGAATATATGCAAAGCTCCAGGTTTGTTTTTGAGGGAATAATATGATGTAAAACTTGAAAAGTTGGTTTTACGTAATAGTTCCAGGTGGCTTGACTGGGCTCAGTTCCTTGTCTCTAGAACTTTCTCTGTGCTGTAGGAGAATTCTGATTTTCTGTCTTCATTTAAAAATCTGACCTCAAAGCTTATTGTTTTAAATGTGATTATTCTGTTTAATGTTATTATTCATTGTACCATTAATTGTGTGGATTTTCTTGATATTTGCCCCTATTTTAAAATCTTTTTATAGGTTTTCTTTTACTGTTCTGTATTTCTTGTTCGGTGACATTGAGTGACTTCAAAGGCACCTTGAGATTAAATTTATTATTATTATTGTTATTATTATTATTATTGCTGAAACCAGTAATATTCATTACATATTATTTCAGTTACTCTTTTCACTAAGTGAAACACATCATAAAAATTTATTAAACACAGACAGATGTTTTCAAACTGTTCATGATGATTTCATTTACTTAAAGCCGATGAATAACAGCCTGGTAAAACAAGCCCTTGGTTCATCCAGTGGGTCTACACCAGTGGTGCCCAAAGTGGGTCCTGGAGGGTCGGCATCCTGCATGTTTTTAGTTCTCTTCCTGGTTTAACGCACCTGGGTCAAATGATGGTTCATTAGAGACCTAAGAACACTGATGAGCTGAAAAGGTTGTTACCACCACCAGGGAGAGAACTGAAACATGCAGGATGCCGACCCTCCAGGACCCACTTTGGACACTCCTGGTCTACACCCTGATTGCTGGAGACGTGGACTCTTTCAAAGTTTTACATTTCACACAATTGCTTACGTTCGCCTAGACGCTAAGAAACTTACTGCAAATTGCCAGTGCTGTAAACAACCATCCCCCACTGTTAAACAAAAATTAGGTCAGAATGAGGCAGCTGTTAATGCTAGCATGACCAACACAGACTGAACAGCTTTGATAATTTTCTCCACTGCCATTGTTAAAATACAGGTAGACTACAGAAAATCAACATCATTGTTCACAAATTCTTCTTCTGTTCTCTGATTGGCTCAGTAGAATATCTACTGCAGATAATCAAAATCAATGGGAGAAAGCCCAGACTGTGCTGTAAGGGCAAAGTTTTTTGAGCACAATTGCACAAGAAGACAACGGCCAGGCTAAATGAATACAAGACATTCGAGATCAGAATATTATATCAGAGTAATAACAAAAAGACAGAAATATGGGCTTAATGAGAAGTACCGTATTTTCCGCACTATCAGTGTCGGAGCGATATTCCATCTAAGGAGTTGTTTTTGCAAAAGGATTTGGCGGAGCGATATTCCATCTAAGGAGTTGTTTTTGCAAAAGGATTTGGCATTTCACTAGATCGAACTGACCTGACTCCCATGTCTCTAGTTGCGTACAAAGTGCGTAATTTATACTTGCAAGGAATGCTGTTTAGATTTGATAGCATCAACGATCTCAGACAAATTATAGTCTATTTGGCATTTATCAGTAGGAGCAGATGTTGCGAGGTCTGTTGAAATCTTGGAGTCTTATGTCTTTGTTTGGATTTCCAAAAGTACATTAAAGGTCGTCCAATACACACTAAATGATAGAGCGCCAGGTCTTCTGGCGAAAACAACCCCTTTTTCTCCATTGGTTGAAACCTTCCAGCACGTATCCAATGAAGACCTGAGAGGTATATTAGGAAGCTATTGTTAGACTTCGGGGAGATTTTTATGAGATTTTGATGAAGAGATTTTTGTGAAGAAGATTTTGTGAAGACTATGGAAGAATTTTGAATAATGTGATTCCGTGGGGTGTAATAAATCTCCGGCTCGCTTTGGCCTAGCAGAGAAACTTGTCTCAGAGTATTATTTCCTTCTTATAGTATATTTAAGAGTAGAGCCACCCTTAAATTCCTCAATATAAGGCGCACCTAAAAACCTTCAATTTCCTCAAAAGCCGACAGTGCACCTTATAATTAATAACGCCTTATATATGGACCAATATTGAGCCACAACAGATCCAGCAACTACGGTAAGCAGCCACCGACTTCATTTTCACCCGTAGAAGAAGTGCGCGGTGCATGTTGGGATAGTTGTCAGAACGCTGGTTTGTTAATAAAGTTTGACTGACCTATTTACCTACCAACCTGATAGTCAGGTGTCTCCAGGTCATTTAGCACCACGTTCTCCACCAACATGCTGTGCGCGAATGGAGAAGGGTGACCATCGTCTGGTGACTATCGTCTGCCCACGCCTCGGCCAAGTCGCGGAAGGCTCTCCTCGCCGACCAGAGTTGGACTGTTTTGTTGACAAAATGGCTTTAGATATTCATCCGGGTTGCTTCAAATAGGGCAGTGGTTCTTAACCTTTTTTGAGGTACAGAACCCACCAGTTTTATATGCCCATTCACTGACCCTTTCTGTAGTAATAAATAAAATATGATTTTTTTCCCCAAATTCAAGACATAGGGGTGACCTAACTAGTGTTCACCCCATAATAGCCAACTCTTAAAAAGTAGAGTCTCTGAGAACAGTTCTTCAAAATATAGTCAGTGTTTTCATCTAAGTTGAGCTGACTGTCCAGGAACAACCCAAGATATTTAAAATTTGCCACAGTTTCAACAGGTTGGCCATCAAGAGAAACTGGAACCACTTTAAGGTTTAGATCATTTAATTAGCTCTACATTCTTAAGAGAATGAAAAATTAATCATAAATAAAGACTGCAGTATTCTGATTTAGTAACGTTATTATGTTAGTTGTGTTACCACCGCCAGGCCACTAGAGGCAGCAGTAAACCCCGAAAAGATGCAACGAAGGAGCAGATTTAGAAGAACACCGAAAGCTAGAGAAGGTCCTCGCTGCAGCAAACAGGAAGGGGCGGAACGGACCGCTGTCAGCCTCATACCTTATATGGAAATGGGACCATTACACTCCGGAAGTGAAGGGGGCGCTATTTCCTGTATTATTCGCGCCCTCCAGTTTTTATTTTCTTTTGAAATATGTGATATATCTTCACCTTTAGGAAGGAGTTTCACTCTCAGCATGTATTGAACTTCAATATTTTATTTACTTAAGGGCAGCTCACAGTTTTTAACAAATTCTGTAGTTTTCGGTGTTCTTCTAAATCTGCTCCTTAGTCGCATCTTTTCGGGGTTTACTGCTGCCTCTAGTGGCCTGGCGGTGGTAACACAACTAACATAATAACGTTACTAAATCAGAATACCAAAGTCTTTATTATTTATTATTAATTGTTGCATTACTGGAACAGTAAAATTTAAATTCCCTAACAAAAGAACATACCTTTCCATATTCTTAAGGAAGTAGAGCTAATTAAATGACATAAACAAGAATTGAAAGTGATTCCAGTTTCACTTGATGGTCAACCTGTTAAAACTGGCAAATTTTAAATTCTTTGTGTCATTCCTGGACAGTCAGCTCAACTTTGCTGAAAACACTGACTATATCTTTAAGAACAGTTCTCAGAGACTCTACCCTTAAGAAGACCTTGGGGTTACCCAACTTAAAGTTGTGTTAATGTTAAAACTTAACATTCTAACTAGAATTTTAACTTAACTCGAGTTAAAACAACATTTTAACTCAAGTTTTAACTTTTCATCTCAGCTGGTTTGGTCACATGAGCTGCAGATTAACAGACAATCTTTTAAGAATACTTTGAATGGCAGGTATAACAGCATAAACAGTGATGAAACCAAAAACATCTCTGTCTCAACTGTTTGCTGACAGAACATGGAAGACAGCAAGAAATATTCTAGCAGATCATCCATCGTCTTTATTTATCAGTTTGACCCTCTGACCTCATGAAGATGTTAAATTGTTCCTTTAGGAACTAAGAACATCTAATAGAAGTTATTTATTGACAGTGCAATAATTATTCTTAACCAAACTAAATAACATTTAACTATAGCCTGCTGTGGTAAATGTGTAAGTGTTTTGTCTATTCACAAATTGTTGATAAGGTGATTCTATTAATATGTTTTATCGTTTATAAATAGTTTTATCTTATTTTTTCCTATATGTAAGACTCTACCATAAATGGAATCTCAGAATAACGTACATGGCACCATGAAAACATCCATCCATCCATCCATCCATTTTCTTGACACCCTTGTCCCTTGGTGGGGTCGGGAGGGTTGCTGGTGCCTATCTCCAGCTAACGTTCCGGGCGAGAGGCGGGGTTCACTCTGGACAGGTCGCCAGTCTGTCGCAGGGCAACACAGAGACACACAGGACAAACAACCATGCACACCTAGGGACAATTTGGAGAGACCAATTAACCTAACAGTCATGTTTTTGGACTGTGGGAGGAAACCGGAGTACCTGGAGAAAACCCACGCATGCACAGGGAGAACATGCAAACTCCATGCAGAAAGACCGGGGCCGGGAATTGAACCTAGAACCTTCTTGCTGCAAGGCAACAGCTCTACCAACTGCGCCACTGTGCAGCCGACCATGAAAACAAAAATGTGATTTTTTTTTTTTGCTTGTATTTGTTTAACAACCTGGGTTGTTATTCCTAATTTGTTTGTTATTGACTTTTGCTTAATTAAATTTCTTACGTATATATTGCAAATGGTATTTTTTATTATAGTTGATCATGTTGTTTTTCATGTCTCTATTTCTTTTCTTCCTCCTATAATTGATGGGGTTATAGATATTATTCATAATGTATAAAAGTATTGTTTGTCATTTAATTAGCTCTACATCCTTTAAAAAGTGAAAAAATATGGTGTTTTATCAGATAATTTATCTTTAACGGTGCCAATAATGCTGAAATTAATAAAGACCTCCATACCGCCAGGCCACTAGAGGCAGCAGTAAACCCCGAAAAGATGCGACTAAGGAGCAGATTTAGAAGAACACCGAAAACTACAGAATTTGTTAAAAACTGTGAGCTGCCCTTAAGTAAATAAAATATTGAAGTTCAAATACATGCTGAGAGTGAAACTCCTTCCTAAAGGTGAAGATATTTCAAAAGAAAATAAAAACGGGAGACCGTGGATAATACAGAAAATAGCGCCCCCTTCACTTCCGGAGTGTAATGGTCCCATTTCCATATAAGGTATGAGGCTGACAGTGGTCCGTCCCGCCCCTTTCTGTTTGCTGCAGCGAGGTGGACTTGCAAAGCTACAGAATTTAGTAAAAAGTGACCTTTGCTGAAGTAAATAAAGACAAAAGTTCAAATCCATGCTGAGAGTGGATCTCCTCCAATCAGGGCTCCTCCGCAGCTCTGATTGGCTAAGCTATGTAACATGATCCTCTGCAGCAAGTGATGGCAAAGCGGGGGATCATCATCTTTACCAATGCGGCAGAGGCTCCGCCAAACCCCTGAGACCGACTAATCGAACCCAGGTTGAGAACCACTGGACTAAGGTTACCAAGGGACCAGCAGCTGTACATTTAAAGCCGTGGGGGGAAGAGAGACAGAGGCTGCGGTGGCAGCGTGTCGGTTGGTCTGTGTTACCCAGAAAGCAGTTGGGCACAATATCGCAACACCAACATCGTAAGTGAAACAATGACTGGGGCAGCCACTATATAAAGTACTCGGGGACAAATTCTTTATTATTACACATAAACATTTGTAAAGATCGCGTCCCGTATCGGTTCAATTCAACACTAACTGTAGCGTCTGTTCCATGGGCTTTATATATGAAAAAGTTTCGTTAACGTTAGATCTTGATGGATGATGTAACATTGATGGATGAATTAACATTGCTGTCCAGGAGCCAGAAGGAATACCGGGAATGTAGTTTAATGTGTTTTACGGAGACATTGGCTACACCAGGACATTCCTGATCCCAATGTTGCCATCTAGAGCTACCAGACTGTTCGGGCTGATTGCACTAAGAGCAGTAAGCAGAAAGGATCTAGTAAATTGGTTCAATCCTTCTCATATATAACGGTGAAGGACAGAATCTGCTGCCCGGACTTTGAACTGTTGGCAGTTGGTCTTTGTCCGTTTTACCTGACCTGTGAGCAGGGGCGTGCTAAAGGGGGGAAAAGTGATGACAATTCTAGGGGCCCTGACAGGGGGCCCTCCACAAATTAATTATTTTTTTTTTTTCATAGAAATAATAAAAAAAATATTGGTGCCTGTCAGTTACAAAATTAATCATGTTGTATTTTCCAAGATTGTTTTTAGCAGTACAAATGTAATGTTCCCACTCCCAGATCAAAACACACACATCCATATTTGCCCTGAACCGCCTATCTGGGTTAAATGGTTCAATCCTGATTGGAGGCTTCAGAGTGATGCTGTTAGCAGCAGACAGTAGGAAACACGAACCACTGTGGCAGTTACTATACTGCTAAGAAGTTATAAAATCAGATTAGTGATTAGTGACGGTGAAAGAGAGAAAAAGGCAAGAGTGTTAATTTATAACCCAGTTTTTCTCCAAGAGAGGTGAGTAGACTGTCAGATTATCAACCATTTAGCATAATTAGCTTAGCTACAGACTGTTTGCCTCCTTTTCACTATCATTTAATGAATTAAGGAAAAAAATTACCAACATATTCATATACTTAACTTGTCCCTTGTACCACTTAACAGCAGCAGCTCTAACCCTCGTCCCTCCTGATCCGTCCTCTCCTGAGTGAAATTAAAGCTCCAGTATGTCACTTTTATATAAATATTTTTTCCACATATTTGTTAAAACTGTCATTATGTTGTGACAGTATGGTATGAGAGGTAATCTGTGAAAAATCTATTTCCTCTGCTTTCTCCCAGTGCTATAAACAACCAGTCAGAGGCAGGAGAGTTTTAGTGCTGTCAATCACAATCTCATGTGGTGCTGCTCATCCTTCCTTCCCTTGATTTGTGCCGTGCTGCAGCTAGCAGAGCACAAAGCTATTCAGTCTGCAGATTCAAACTGAATGCTCAGTTTAGTTAGCATAGCTACCAATGACGGCAGATAAACGGTTTCTTGTAATAAGTTGTTTCTCCACCATTAGCACATTTAGCAGTGAGTGAATGAGGCTAATTGACAGCGCTAAGACCCTCCTCCTGGTTCTGATTGGTTGTTTTGGTCAGAATGGTGCATCACTTTAACCAGTAATAGTAATTCAGGAAGGAGATGGAGGAGATTGATTGTTTTCACAGATTATCTGTCTCATAACAAACTCCTATGACATGGTGACGGCTTTAACAAATATGGAGAAAACATATTTTTTATTAAAGTTATGTACTGCACCTTGAATAACATGCTTAATATATATAATATATATATATATATATATATATATATATATATATATATATATATATATATATAACAAATTTTGAATTCATTACCTAAGATGGAGTAGCTTTCAACAAAAAAGCAATTTCCCCTTGGGAATCAATATCAATATTTCAACAGCCACTCCAGACTTTGTTACCGACACCGGACCTCCATGGACCCGGTCAATCGGTGATGTCAGTAGCGCAGGCAGTATAGCTCCTGTTGGCGTCCAGCTCTACCTGTCTCAGCACGGCATTTATTTTTAGCTCGTTAAGGTAACAAACACCTGTTAGAGTCTTCATTAGTTCCACTGGTATAAATGACTCAAAGTGTTCTAGAGAAATGTCCAGGGTCCAGATTAGGTCCTTTGGGAGTTGTGTTCCACTCTGACTCTCGCGCCGAGTTTTCCTTTCTTTCATTTGGGAAATTATCCAGATTTGCCAATTTGTTTGTTTTTTATCATAGTTAATAGTGACACAGTGTGGCATTGTCTAAACTGACACCAGTCAAATGCAACATGATAAACAACTACTCTGGAAAAGTTAGCCTTGCTGTGTTTACTCTGTAGACTCCGGTACAGAATGGACATAATGACGTTATCAACCCATCGGTGAAAATATGGCGACCTCCATGGGTGAAAATAACAAAAGATATACATTTTTAAGTAAATATGAGTTTTGGCATGTCAATAGCGGCAATTTTTTAGGTAATAAGAAAATCGCAACATATTTAGGTCAACATGTTGAACTAGTTGTGGATCCTTTTAACACAGCTGTAACAGATTCAAGCCCCAAATCTGATGACCTTTGCTGGATTTCACAACCTGCTTTGCAATAAAGGGTACTAGAGCTGATAAAACCTTTTAAAAATAATTTAATACAGACATGTTAAATTATTCCATGGTTCCTGTTCCTCCAGCATCACCATGAAATAGGTTTGTCTGCCAAACTCACCCATCAAAATCACTAGATCTGTTGACTACATATTTAATTTAAGAATAATAATTAAAAAATAGTAATAATACATTACCATGTTCTTTAAGTTAGTTTAAACATGAACCTCACAAAAAATTAACTTACTTCATACAAAGTACATAAGATTTAATATTAATATGAAGCTTTCCAAAACAACATGTCAGTCTTGTCTGGAGTTTCCAGTGAATTACAGAAGCTCACTTCCTGGTCAGTTCCCATGTTCACACTGTCTATATGTTTTTATGACAAGCTGATGTTATGTGTGCTGACTGCAGCATGGGGATTTTATCAGTTAATGAGTCAGAGATAAGAGGGATGCAGCTCTCCTCTGCAACGGACATGTGAGGCAGAAGAGGAAGGAAGAGACCTAACTGTGACTGGGACTGGACTGGCTCCATGTGTTTCTGGGTTAAACAGCTAATCATGTTTTGAGTACATGTCAGAGAAGACAGATTTCTATTTGATCACATTAACTACATTCAGTCTCTATTTTCTTAGCCACTTATCAGACTTTGTTGTCTGATTTGAAGCATGAACATTATATTTTTCTTAGAGGAGGCAATAAAGGGAAAGAATTAAACAAAAAAACAATCTCAAAAAAGGGGTATGAAAGGCTCCGTTACTGAAGATTATTGCAGCTTTAAATGACAGACTAACCTTCAAGGTCGGAAAACTCAGTATTCCACCTATAGCAGAGAAGTCTCTGAGTGTCTTCTCACTCAAGTGGGATCAAGACAAAAGTGGTTTCCCACCATTATAAAAAAATATTTTATTTCAATTTGTATGAACAGTAATTATTGTATGAATAGTAATTAGTTATTTACATACATACACATAGATAATAATTACAACTTTTTACTAATAATTTCTAATTATTAGTAATTTATATTAAAATTAGTTACAAGGAAATGAGCATAGATTTCTCATACCTGCTGATGTGTGGTATGATAGAACAGTAAATAAAGGTAATTTTATTTACATAGCACATTTTCAACAACGAGGAAATACAAAGTGTTTCACAGGAATTAAAAGAAAATACAAAGAACAAACCAAAGGAAAGAGCAAAAGAAGGAAAAGCTAATAATGTTTTATCACAATACTTGAAACTACTTAAGTCAACAAACTTCCTAGGCTAGTAACACTCAACTAAAATAGTAATGAAAATGAAAAGAATAACTAAAACTATTGATATCACACATAAGTGGGAATATATACCGAGGTGTTAATTCCGGCTATGTTTTGTTCACAGTATTTAGAGGAATTTCAACTGAGGCTATGTTATTTTACACAACAGTCTATTCTAGTCTATATCTGCCTTTATGCTAACTATCAAAACATCAAATAGTATTTATATCAACTAAAGAAAGTCCTTCAGTGTTATAGTGATAACTGAAACGTGGCTCAAATCTGAGAAGACAGCAGACTTTCCTCTGAGTTCCATTATGTTAATAGAAAGAATGAAAAGTGGGAGCTGTAGCTTTGTACATAAATAATTAACTAAAATACAAGGTGGTAGAAAATATGTCAGTCAGTTGATGATGTAATGGAATGCATTACTATTGAAATCCAGTTTGAGAAGCAGAAAAATATAATAGTCAGCTGTGTGTACAGAGCAGCAGCATCTGACACTGAAGCCTTTACAAACTACATGGAAACATTGTTGGCTAAGATTTATCAAAAGATCATTTTCATCTGTGGAGACTTTAATATTAACATGTTGAATCCAAACAAGGTTAAAGGACAGCTAACTTTATCAACACGATGCACAGTTTACATTTATATAAACTAATTACAAAATCAAACAGAATAGCAACACAAAGTTCAACCCTGATTGACAATATGTTTACTAATTATATGGAAAGTAAATTGAGAAGTGGACTTCTTATAAATGATATTAGTGACCATCTGCCAGTGTTAGAAGGGGTTTGCAGAAAAGTAATGGAGGTCACCAACATCACATTCAAAAGAATAATGTCAGAAGACTCAATAAGAAACCATTTACAATCACAGTCCTGGAAAGTGTTTGAAGAAAAAACTATTGATGAAGCTTTTGAGATATTTCTCAAAATATTGAAAGCAGCTTGCGATAAAAATTGTCCAACTACCTTTTAAATACAAAAACACAAAGATAAGCCATGGATTACTAAAGGATTACAAAATGCATGAAAAAGAATAATCTATAAACAATTTATATAATATAAAATGTTTGAAGCCGATGAAAAATATAAAACCTATAAAGATAAATTAACTATTATAATGAGACAATGTAAAAAGGAATATTATTCGAAAATACTGTATTAGAAAATAAAAACATTGAAAGAATATGGAAAACTTCATATAACTTAAAGAATTTCTTTTCTGAAACTACCCACCCTGAATATTTTATCTATAATGACAAAACCATGAAAGAAATGGTTTTGTCATTATATGGATAATGACTGGGATATGAATTTAATGGATTTAATGAATATTTTGTAAATAAGTTAGCAGAACAAAAAAATGACTCAAACCTACAGGATAGGACACTGGAAAATTATACAATATGAAATACATCATCTAAGTAGGGCTGCACAGTGGTGCCGTTGGTAGAGCTGTTGCCTTGCAGCAAGAAGGTTCTGGGTTCGATTCCCAGCCCTGGTCTTTCTGCATGGAGTTTGCATGTTCTCCCTGTGCATGGTTGTTTGTCTCTGTGTTGCCCTGCAACAGACCCGTCCAGGGTGACCCCATCCCTCACCTGGAACATCAGCTGGAGAGGCAGCAGGACCCCCTGACCCCAATAAGGACAAAGGTGTAAAGAAAATGGATGGATGGATCATCTGAGACCTGTAGACAAAATATAAACTATGATAGTTAACCATTGTAACAATTAAAAATCAATGTCCTGGAATGTACTGAACATGTCACTCAATAGGAAGATAATTGATGATGTTGCAGACCAGCTGATTTAAATCTGCAACTTGTCATTCATAGCTGGAACTTTTCCAAATACAATCAAATTTGAGGTTATTCCTCTATTGAATCTGGTGATAAGCATGTTTTTAATGATTATAGACTTGCGTACCTACTTTGTCAATTCTATAAAATACTTGAAAAAGTGTTTAAGTTAGTTTAAACATGAACCTCACAAAAATAAGTAAAATAGCAATGTCCTGGAATGTACTGAACATGTCACTCAATAGGAAGATAATTGATGATGTTGCAGACCAGCTGATTTAAATCTGCAACTTGTCATTCATAGCTGGAACTTTTCCAAATACAATCAAATTTGAGGTTATTCCTCTATTGAATCTGGTGATAAGCATGTTTTTAATGATTATAGACTTGCGTACCTACTTTGTCAATTCTATAAAATACTTGAAAAAGTGTTTAGTAAAAGTTTAGATAATTTTATTGAAAAGCAAAACATTCTAACAGATTGTCAATTTGGCTTTAGAGAAACAGATCAACTTCATTGGCACTGATGGTGTTAACAGAAGAAATCATACACAGTATGGACAGAAGGAAATTTGCAATTGGAAAGGTTGGAATTAGAGGGGAAGCACTAATGCGGTTTAGAAGCTGCACGGGACAAAATAAACAATTTGTAGAATTAGGTAATCAGAAATCAGATTTATAAAATATTACTCATGTTTAATAAAAAGAGTAGGAGTCAGAATGCAAAGTCAAATTTCTTTTAATCAGTCAATCAATCGATCAACTTTATTTGCATAACACATTTCAGCAAAATGCGTTCCATCATAAAAACACAAAAATGCAAAGTAGAACACACAGCCAGCAACGGAAACATTACGTGTTGCTAAGTGTCACCATTACACATCAAAATATTGGTTAGTTTTTATTTATTATGGTTTAAAAGCAACTCTGGGTTTTTAGTCCAGATTTAAAGGAACTAAATGTTTCGTCTGTTTTGCAGTTTTCAGGAAGTTTGTTCTAGATAGGTGGTTCAAATATACTGAATGCTGCTTCTCCGTGTTTAGTTCTGGTTTTGGTTCTGGTCTGGTGACGCAGAGCAGAACCAGAACCAGAAGTCGTATGTTTGATATATAAAACATTGTTATAACAACTGGAAATAACATAATTACTTGATTACGTGCCAAGAAATATACATTATACCTCTACTTTAATTATTGGAACTAATCAATAATTGATGTCATCCAGTCTTTAATTTTCCTTCAGACCAAATTCAGTTAGAAAAGTGGCATAAAAAAACTTACATTTTAATGAATGTTTGTCTTGTGTCATAATGCATCTGCAGCCTATCAAGAAAGAACTCGAAGAGGCGATGAAGAGGCAGACAACCGTTTTCCTGTTCATCCCAGGACTAACAAACAAAAAGAAACTCAACAAACATTCTCCTGGAAGATAAGAGGAAGCTGGAGTCCCTGGGGAGAACCTCAAAATGCACTGGGAGAACAAACTCCACACAGCAGAGAGATGAACACAGGATGAATCAAAGATTTATTAATGGATAATAAGTAAAATAGCAAGATATTTTTATCTGCATTTAAGAACAACAAAATTACATTTTACGGATTGTTTTTTCTTAGATTGGAGAATGCAGAGGGAAAAATCTAGACTGGTTGCACACCAACGATAACTTAGATGTAGATTCCCCCCAAAATAAAGGAAGAATCCTGCTTTCATTTTTGATATGTTCCAGTGTGAGAGCTAGAGCACAACCCCTCCCTCACCAGATACCATGTCGCCCAGCAAACAGCTGAGTATAAGAAGATCCTATATTGTTCTCTCATTTACAAGAAAGAAAATGTTGTCTGTTTAGAAGAATTCTAGGTCAGAAAAATCACACACAGGTATATAGTGCAGAAACCAATGGAGTACCACTCTTCTTTCTTATAGTGGTAAAACTATTTTAAAATAACTGGTGTCCAGGTACAACAGGTTGATGTGTGTAATTGGTTACGATTTGCTAAGATGTATTTGTGAACAAACTGAACTCAACACAAAAATAAACTTGTAGCATCACATTGTAGCTATGATAATGTAAAAATCCAAATAGGCAGATTATTCTTTGCACTTTCACAAAGAAAATGTGTCAATTAAAACCTAAACCAATGTGCTAGATATTGTAATTGATTAATTCTAAAAATGGATGGATGATGGATGGATGATGGATGGATGGATGGATGATGGATGGATGATGGATGGATGGATGGATGGATGGATGATGGATGATGGATGGATGGATGTATGATGATGGATGATGGATGATGATGGATGGATGGATGGATGGATGATGGATGGATGATGGATGGATGGATGGATGGATGGATGATGGATGGATGGATGATGGATGGATGGATGATGGATGGATGATGGAAGGATGATGGATGGATGATGGATGATGGATGGATGATGGATGGATGATGGATGGATGATGGATGGATGGATAGATGGATGATGGATGGATGATGGATGGATGATGGATGGATGGATGATGGATGGATGATGGATGGATGGATGGATGGATGGATGATGGATGGATGATGGATGGATGGATGGATGGATGGATGGATGATGGATGATGGATGGATGGATGGATGATGATGGATGATGGATGGATGGATGGATGGATGGATGATGGATGGATGATGGATGGATGGATGGATGGATGGATGATGGATGGATGGATGATGGATGGATGGATGATGGATGGATGATGGATGGATGGATGATGGATGGATGGATGGATGATGGATGGATGATGGAAGGATGATGGATGGATGATGGATGATGGATGGATGATGGATGGATGATGGATGGATGATGGATGGATGGATAGATGGATGATGGATGGATGATGGATGGATGATGGATGGATGGATGATGGATGGATGATGGATGGATGGATGGATGGATGGATGGATGGATGGATGATGGATGTATGATGGATGGATGGATGGATGGATGGATGGATGGATGGATGGATGGATGGATGATGGATGATGGATGGATGGATGTATGATGATGGATGATGGATGGATGGATGGATGGATGGATGATGGATGGATGATGGATGGATGGATGGATGATGGATGGATGGATGATGGATGGATGGATGATGGATGGATGATGGAAGGATGATGGATGGATGATGGATGATGGATGGATGATGGATGGATGATGGATGGATGATGGATGGATGATGGATGGATGGATAGATGGATGATGGATGGATGATGGATGGATGATGGATGGATGATGGATGATGGATGGATGATGGATGGATGATGGATGGATGATGGATGATGGATGGATGATGGATGGATGATGGATGGATCTATCTGCATGACTATGTGAAATTTGTTGTATTTATAAACTCCTGCGTTCCCATGGGAAATCAACTGTCTTTGGGAATCCTTGCAAATCTCTAAAGTGACATCTAGTGGAATTTTGTAGTTAAATCAATTGACGTCCTCCAGCTTTTTACCCACTAGAGGGCAGTAAGAGACAAGTGAATGAAGAGACTCGTGACATAATGAATTCACGAGAGAACAAAAAGAAATTGACATATCAATCAAATTGTTTTATTTATAAAGCACCTTTCATACTAAAAATACCGCACTGTACAGATCAATAAAAACAAACCAACTCAAACAATTACCAACCCCACATGGAAAATCACACAACCGCATGGAAAATGTTCAGACTAAGCAGAAATGATTCAATTCAGGAAATACAGTTAAAAAGATGAGTCTTGAGCTGCTCTTAAAGACAGCAACATTTTCTGCAGCCCTTGACCTCTCTAAATTCTCCCTGGGTGTGAGTGGTGTGTGTTCATGGTTGTTTGTCCTGTGTGTCTCTGTGTTGCCCTGCGACAGACTGGCGACCTGTCCAGGTGACCCCGCCTCTCGCCCGGAACGTTAGCTGGAGAGGCAGCAGCACCTCCTGACCCACTGAGGGACAAGGGTGTAAGAAAATGGATGGATGGATGGATGGATGGATGGATGGATGGATGGATGAATGGATGGATGGATGGATGGATGGATGGATGGATGGATGGTGATCAAAGGCGGCACTCAGATCCAACAGCACAAGGACTGAGAGTTTGTGTGAATCCAGATTACATCTAAAATCATTTACAATTTTTAAATGTGTTGACTCTGTACTGTGGTTCATCCTAAAATCAGACTGATAATTTTCTAAAATGCCAGTGTCATTTAAAAATGAATTTAATTGAATAAAAACAAGTTTTTCTAAAATTTTGCTTAAAAATGGTAAGTTGGATACAGAGGTCTGTAATAATTAAAAGCACTAGGATCCAGATTACTCTTCTTCAGAAGGGGCTTCACCACGGCCAGGGAGGGGAAGACTCCCATCTTTTTGAGCAATTTACAATATTTAAAATCTCATGCTCAAAAGAAGTAAACAGTACACACACACACACATACACACACACACACACACACACACACATAGGTCATCAGGGAGAAGTGATGAGCAGCCATGGAAGGAGACATGCCTCTCCTGTGTCTGCCATGCAGGGCTTGTTCAGACACCTTTAGCTTATCAACCAGCACAGAGATGATTCATCTCAGGTTCAGAGTGATCCACACATTTTTCCTGCTGCTGTCAGTCTCCCTGATCAACAAAGAACACAGTGTGCTTAGGTCAGAGTGATAAATCAAACTCAGCTGGAGAGAAACCAGCCAGAGTCTATAGGGAAAATGGGCTAAGTTGTCGACACATGGGTTGGTTGTCACAGTCGGTAAATCTCACCCCTTAGTTGTTGCCAAATGTTTGTGTGTGAATTTCCAAATAATTGTCAAGGACCAGGTACATCTTTATTTTAGCAATTTGACATTTGACATAGAGGTCAAAGGTATTTTGTTCTTATAACATAATGTCACATATTCTGTTCCAATTATCTTTAAACAATGGATTTCAAATGATTCCTTAAAAGTACAATGGTAGAGCAAATAATCATAAAAGTTGTTTTAATTAATTTATTTACTTATTTTGCTACAGCATATGCTAGTTAGCACATATGCGAACAAATAAGTCAGTGATAGGATGGTTGTCACATGTGACAGTTGAAAAACAAAAGGCAGCTACTTAGCACATAATAAAATATCTAAACTTTTTAGATAAAATTTTCAGAAATAGTTCTGATGTTAACATGTCACCTTCTCCTGTTCCTTCAGTGTTTCTCTCTTGCGCTGTGGTTCTATTTGTGTGTCAGCATTCTGCTTGTCTACCTTTCGCCAGATACCTTTTGTTTTTACTGGGTTTATTGTCTACAAAGGTCTTCTGCAAACAATCAGTTTTAGCAATTCATATATCAAAATGTTCGGCTTCTTCTGCTAATCTATGCTATATCTTTCACTATATTTTACCATTGTACTTTTTCTGTGGGGATTTGTGTTTCACTGTGTGTTTATTTTGGCTTCTGTTTCTTCTGAGTGTCTGTGTTGTTTTGTCTGTTTCATTCTGTCCGTGTATTGAAGTCCACCTGTTGTCTCTGTCTTTGTCGTGTCCTGGTTGCTACATGTTGTCTCAGTCAGTTGCTACCGGTGCTGACCCTGGTTTCCACTCGGCCGTGTTGCCTGTTCTTTCTGGACTGGTTCTTTGTTGACATTAAACTCGTTTCCTGGGTCAACCGTGTTCATTCTCACCACCATCCACCGCATTTCATGAGCTTTTCAATACTTCAAGTTGAATTCAAATTCCTGGTTCTGCTAATTTATGCTATTCCTTTTGCTATGTTTTACTTTTTTCACTTTTTCAACTATTTCAGGTTGCATACAAACTTCTGCTTCTGCTGAATATTCTAGAGCTTTGGCTAAATTTCTGATGGTGTCTCTCTTGAGATCAAAGGGCAGTTGATCCAAACTTTAGGAGCCACAATCAAAAGCCAGATCTCCTCTGAGCTTCATCCTTGTTTTGGGGATAATCAAAAGCAGCTGATCAGATGATCTCAGTTCCCAGGAAGGAACTGAAGTAGGTCAAAGAGATGTGGTGGTGCAAACACATTTAGGCATTTATAAGTCATCTAAAGCCTTTTAAAATATTTTCTATGGCACAAAGGGAACCATTGAATGGAGGATAAAACTGGTGAAATGTGTTCAAAACTCTACAAGTTCCTGTTAAGAGTCGAGCCACAGCATTTTGAACAAGCTGCAAACAAAAAAGGAGACCAAACAAAAAGTGCATTACAAAAATCCAGATTGGCTGTAATGAAAGCATGAACTATCAGGTCTGGTTAAATTGGACTTAAGTTTAGTTATGTCCCTCAACTGAAAGAAACTCTTCTAAGACAGAGTTGATCTGCTTATCAAACTTCAAATCAGAGTCCAAAATCATCCAAACTGTGCTATTTTTAATAACAGCCATCCATTAAAGAAAAACAAAACTTTTGCAGATATTTTCCTCAGTTGGATGTTGACTTTGTGGAAAATTTTGTAGAACACAAAGTTCTCATATGATAAGAAAATAGATTTAAACAAGCATTACTTGTGCTTTTAGTGCCATTCTATTGTGGAAATTAAAGACAATTATTCCACAAAAAAGAATTGTTAAAAATTTGCATTTATTATTATTTACCACTTAATTCTTAAGTTAATCATATCTTAAGATCTGTTGTTGATCCTACAGCAGGTCTTTCATATATTGTGCTGCTAAGTCGTTCAGTGATTTATAAGTAGGGTATCCCCTTGTGTATTACTGTGGCGGTTCCTCCACCTTTTCCTCAGTGTTAGTATTTATTTAAATGTTTTCATCTAAAATATTTAGAATTTCACTTTTTCTTTGGTGGTGGTTATCGCATTAGGTTGTTTACTAATTTGGGTGCACACATTTAGTAAACACCTTATGTTTTTTAAGATCATTAACTATTTTGTTTTGCTGAGTTGAAGGACGGGCTGACAGAAGGGGATTGGCTGAAAGGAGAACCAGGAAGTGGAACAGTCCATCAGGCTGCTGGAAGCAGGGGACTTTATGAACAATCTGCCTCTCTTTACTGATGGCATACTTGCTAAAACCTTCTTTTTGGTATTAGGTTATTTTTGTTCTTATAGTTGGGTTAAAGTTAAAATGGTTTAGTTTAAATTAGTCATTTATGTTTATACATTATTTGTCTTTGTCTCCTTCCCTACCCCTCCTTGTTTGTGTAGGTTAGCCTGTTTGTATAAATCCCCCTGTGTTCACTGTGGGAGGTCAGTTTTTGGTTTGTTATCGTGAGTTATGTTTGCCTTAGTTGATTTCTTTTGGGCCCATTTTGTTATATTTTTTAGATTTGTTGTTGAAACCTTTTGTCAAGATTTTCTTTGGAAAAAAATAAATAGAAACATTTTTTTATATATGCCTTTGTCCTTTTGATTTACTGGTCGGACCGTCACAATTACGTAACCCCCACCTACCGCCAGGTTAAGTGTTGTTTGTTTTGATTAAAACTATTTTTTTTAAAATAAGCCAGATTGCAACCGTCTCTTCTGCAGTGAACATTTCACTGGCAGGGCAAAAATTATTCCTGAAAGAAATGGGTTTATGGTTTTTAATAGTTGCTGCATTGAACAGGAAGCTGCACCAATCAGATCTCTGGCTCCTTTGCTTTGATCTCTGATGTTCACCTTGACGCGAATCGCTCATATTGGCTCACCTATATGGACATTTATATTGACCCCCTGTGAGGATGAGGATCCATGTTTCTGTAGAATTGATCAAGGTAGGAATCAAGTTTAAATCCACTGAGTTTGCTCTGCTCAGGCAGCTCAATGTGAACCGCAAAAGTTCACATTGAGCTGCACTCAGTGCTCACAGGAACACATTTAGAGGTGTGTGTTGAGCAGTAAGAGTGATATTTGTTACTTCTCAACATGCTGACTCTGTCTGTGCTGGTAATGTTTGAGTTTCCAGTTAGCTGATTGGAGCGGTGGTTCAGCGCTGGGATCTTTCTCGCTCACCTCGAGCCCCAGCAGGAATGTTCAGCTGCAGTAATAAAGGCCTGAATGACTTTCTGTAAATCTTAATAGGACATTAATCCTTGAATCCTAGAAATGTTCTTGAGGTAATACAAGGTCGACTTTGTAACTATCTTTATGTGGCTCTGAAGGTTTGGGTCAGAGTCCATTACTACACCCAGATTTCAGGCCTGCTCAGCAGTTTCTGGCTGTAATAACTGAAGCTATTCTCAGTTTAGATAGATTTATCTGACCTGGTTTTGAAGATCTACTCTCGCCTCAACACCAACTGCTCAAGACCATACCCAATGCTTTTCTCAGAGCTCTTTTATCACTTTTCTGCTGTCATTTTATTTTACAAACCAGAAATATTTTGCAGGTTAAAATATAAGCATCACCTTGAAATATTGAAATTCAGTCTGTTAACATTATATACTTCTTTGTCAGGAAGCTGTACTCCTCCTTACTTCAAACTGCTACTGCATAAGATAGAGATGACTGTCATAAAGCAACATATATTTTATTAAGTGTTAAAGTTGTCCTTCACATGTCCTCTGTAAGAACCTCTCAAGACCAGACTGGACCAGACAGATTGGGCCCTGCAATGTTTTATTATGAGTCTGAAAAGTCAAGGCATTTCAAACATAACAGTCACATTTAACAAGAAAAGCAAAAGGCCTTCATAAACTGTCTGAGTCATGTTGGATTCTCAAACTCTGACAGAAAATTCCAGTTTTCTGTTTTTTCTTGTACCATCAGGAATAATATGCTGCTTATCTCAGCACAGCTCTTGGACAGTGGAGTGGAATTTTCCAGAGGACAAACTATTCCACCTCTGTGGAAGGAGGAAGCTTAATTGGACAGGATTCTCTTTTGGTTCCTTCTGTATGTCTTGCACATAAAAGGATTATGCTCATAAAACCAACTTCTAGCTTTTAACAATTTTGGTATGCCTCCAGGCCTTGGCCTCTTTCTTGGAAGTTATAGTGCTTCGTAACACTTGACAGAAATACTTCAGATTCTTTAGAAAGTCTGGAAAGACATATTAAGCTGAGTGGGGTAATATAAATGTTTACTCAAGCTGTGTGAGCACAAAGATTCCCGTCGCTCTGACACAAAGAAGACAACTCCTACGAACAAGTTCCTCAGAGGAATACTTTATCCTGGAGCACAACGCTGATTCCATTTGGAATCAATTTAAAGGTCAGTATTGGTCTGTTTTTTTATTTTCGCTCAGTCCTTCAGTAAATGGCTGTGAATTAATGCACTTCGAAGCCAATAACAGATTTGATCACCTTTAAACAAAAGGAACCAACACCTATAAACCAGTGTACTCTCACTTTAAATTGATACATTACTGTGACTAACCTTTGGGGAAAAATGGTTAGCTTTGCAAAAACTATTCACACCAATTGAACCTGGTCACATTTTGTAGCAACCACAAACTTTCATGAATCTTTTTGGGTTTCATGTGATAGATGGATATAAAGTTCTGCATAGGATTTACAAATAAAGCTAATGCATCCCATAAAATGTGTGTTGTGCATATATTCAATCCCCTTTACTCTGTTACCCTAAGTAAAACCAATATACAAAACACTGAATGTGAAACACCTCAATGTGATTTAATTCACCTGCTAACAGCCCAGACCAGGCCTGGGCTGTTAGTAGACTTGTGGGGGGAGGAAGACTCCAAGAACCAGACGTAGGTGCAGCAAAGTGCAGCAGTACAATTCGGAGTCGAGGGAACCCCAGTATGTCCTGTGATTGAATTGTTAAAGGCAGCCTGTTGCCTGGGTAACAAACAGAATGTGATATTGATAGAAGCGTGTCCCTCCAAATCAAAGAGCCAAGTTGAGAATGATGGAGATGGTTATCAAGTTTGGACGTGCAATCTGGATATAGTGAGCATATTCCTGAATAGTGAGAATTTGGTGGGAGTAATGTCTTCAGAATAAGGGCCTGAACGACATGACATGAATATTCACTTGGCTGGCTGAAGCTACTTAGAGAAAGCTGAAGTTGTAAGGCTAACTCTACATAATTAGCATTTAGAATGTATTGGTGTAAGCCAGCAATATGAACTGGGAGAAGGACATTGAACTGATGAGGAAGGCAGGACAGGAGGAACTGTGGTGGAGAAATTGTAAGGATTATTGAAATTAGGAAACACATTCAGAAATGAGCAGTAAAGTGAAAAGAATAGATCAGAAGGAAATGGAGAAGAACGTTCTGAAGCACTTGGCTGAGCTGGAGAAGCAGGAGCCAAACTAGACTGACATGCAGAAGAAAGAGTAGAAGAAGGGAGAGAAGGATGAAGGGATGTGCACAGGAATTTTGTGAAGCCTGGTCACACTCCACGAAAAGTGGCGTTTTTGACCCTGATCAGGGATGAAATGATGGTGGATAAGAGTTGGGAAAGTTTGACAGAGAGGATGCAGGCACAGGGTGACATAACCTGGCTACCACAAGAGGGAGCTATTGCTGTGAGCCGATGCTCTCCTTCAGGAAGAAATCACAGCCAAAATAGAATGTTGTGCCAGATGCAGCTCTATGGAGTGAAAATAGTCTCAAAATACTTGTGCGCGTGTAATACTGGATTTATAATCCACAAGCCGCCCTGCGACAGGCTGGTGACCTGTCCAGGTGACCCCGCCTCTCGCCCAGAACGTTATCTGGAGAGGCACCAGCACCTCCTGACCCCACTGAGGGTGTAAGAAAATGGATGGATGCATAGTCCATAAACATCTTTGTGTGTAACTTTGGTTAGTTGTGTCTATGAAACATGCCCAAGTAAAAAAAAGTATATTTTAGTATACTTTTATACTGTACTTTTTTGGAACAACTTCAAGTATACTTAGAGTGTACTTAAAGTATACTTTTTAAATATAGTATTTCAGAGCTTTATTATTATATTTTGATATAATTATTATATTTTGAGTGTAATAATTCTGTCATAGAATTATAATAAAAATATGAATTTAATATACTTCAAATATATTTTAAATAGACTATTAATATATTAGTAATGCATTTAAATTACACTTAATTTTTATTTTTGATTTCCTGCTATTGATAATAAACTACAATTTTAATTTATTCCTACGTACCTACGTATTTTGTACATGACATGCATAACTACACTACTTACATTGTTTTAGGCTAAAATTACATGGAAAGATTAACTACACAAGATGCCCAAGGTAATTCAAATATTTTTTATTACAGACATTTTAAAATTGTCCAATTTTACTCACAACTTTATGAACTTTACATAAATTATCAGTTTACACATCAAAAGTGAACACATGAACATGAAAATTTAAGTGTGATAATAAAACATGAAAGTGAGGATCAACAACAGAACATTCCTGTTCACTGCACCTTACAGAAACCTACAAAAAAGAACAATAGAGCAATTAAACAGAGAAAGCATTTGTATTTAAAGAGAACAGAAAAATGGCAAATAAAAATAATACTTACAATTTCAAGACGTTATGGACTCGACAGTATGTGACATCATAAGATCTGATGATGATTGGGACCGACTGGCTGGAGTGGAAAACATTTCTGGGTGTCTTTGCCTGTTTATGTTGGAAGTAGAAAAAAATAGTCAGCAATGTCATAGAGTCAGTTGATGTTGGCATTAACTATGAAGCTGTTTTAAGTGTGGACTTAAGGAGACAAACTACCTTAAAATCTTTCCATCCATGATCTGAACACACTGATCCTTGCAGGGTGGTGAGGGGGGCTGGTGGTGCCCATCTCCAGCATCCATCAGATGAGAGGCAGGTTCACCCTGGACAGGTCACCAGACCATCACAGGGCCCTGAAAGTCAACAATAAATAAAATGTATGACAGAGAAATGTTAGATTAACAAGGAGAAAAATTCTGTCCAGTTATCTTTAAATTAAATCATGTTTATTAAGCACTTAGTGTTGGTAACAGCAGTTTTTGTTGTTGAAAATGTAGCTTTAGCTCCTCATTAAAACAAACTTACACCATTAAGACGATGTGGAGGTTCATCCTCAGAGCTGGTTGTTGATCTGGTGGAGTCAGAGCTTCTTCTGAGACAGAAAGTCTTTAGGTTTCCTAACACCTGATTTCTCTGGCTCCATCTTTCATCTTCATTTGCTCAGTTAGACTGCAAACATATGTTGAAGATAAAAACATTGATAAACGAGTTAGAAACAACCTCACAATATTGAAGTCTCTCTGTCTTATGGAGCTTAATTAAAACCAGGTAGTTTATGAATTAAAGTATAAGTCGCAACAAACAGCCTCCATGCAGTTATAACATGATGCTGAATTATTACTATAATAATCATACAAGTCCCAATAAAATTGATAAAATAATTATTTAAGAAACCAACGTAAGATATACTGTATATCTTTACTGCACTGTTTATAATTAAATGAAGATAATTAATAAGAAAACTTACCACCAGCTAGCAACACTTAGCATCCTTCGTCCCTCTGGGCTCCTTTTGTGACACACATTTCATTTCCATCGGTTGTCCCTGTTGTGTTGTCGTCTAACTTGGACTAGGACGTCATCAGCTTAAACTAACCAAAATTACCAACTATTGTCAAGGTCTTCTCTACTTTTAAGGCAATATTATGCGAGTAAAAATGGCGAATTTGAACAGCGTCTGTTATCTTCCCTGCGTTCAAGTTTTTTCTTCTCTTTGTGGCGTTTTTTAAATAAATGAAAATGTGCAATACCGCCACCATCTGGTCTGGAGTGTGAACTGGAGCTGATGCCGTAGATTATAAAGTTTTTACATCAGACATCTGAAAATGGATTGGATACTTTTTTAAACATTACATCATGATTATCCTTTTTTTCATTGTATGGAATTTTAATAAATAGTAAAAGATTATTAAGGCACTTAAAAATTCATACTTTTTGGATATTTAAAAAGTATGCCTACATATTACATTAAACACACTTTAAAGGTGCCTAAAAGACATACTTCTGCATATGTATTAAGTAGTTTTATTTTGTAATCAGGTTGCTGCGTGTTGCAGATTTCTGACCAGGTCCCTCTTGAAAATGAGATCTGGATCTCAACGGGGTTCACTTGGTTAAATAAAGAAGTTAAAAAAGACATACTTTATTAGTCTAAAATTTACACTGAGATGTAATTTAAAACATAGTGAAATTAATCATTTAAAGTAGTGTTAAGTGAATTTTTAAAAATTCTATTTTCTGCATATATTTTTAAATATACCCAAAATATGTTTTGAATAGACTGGAGAAAGTGTATATTTAGACTTGGACAAATATATATTTTGTTCACTTAAAGTATACTTTTATTTAATATATTAAAAGTGTATTTTGGTAAATTATAAATTATGTTTAAGTATTTAAAGTTCTACTTTCAAAATTGGTACAAGTGTACTTTTAGTATACTTCAGATATACTTATAGGTAGTACACTTAATATTTAGTATACTTAAAGTGTACTTTCACAAATTTAAGTATGTTTTAAATATACTAAAATATACTTTTTTTCACCTGGGTTCAGACAGCCTCAGATTGTGGGTAAGTGGTGTGTTTAAATGCTGGTGGAAAGCTGGGTCATTTGATTTTCGAGTCTAGTATTTCTAGAGAGAGACTGTGGAGGGTTAAAGGCTTGGACCAGGGGTGCCACCAGGCCCCATGACAAAAAAATTAAATTGTCCCCGCCCTTTGCATCTGCTTGTTACAATTTCTTGAGTCTATTTGACACTGAAAAAAATAACTCTTTGGATTAACATAAAAAAATCATGGAAAGATTTTCCACATGATTACTTTGCTTTATTTCAGCACTATGTAATTCTGTTACTCCAATTTAAAGGAAATGTGTTGGCTCAACTTAATTTAATTAGGTTATTCCAATTTAAAGGAAATGTGTTGGCTCAACTTAATTTATTAAGGCTATTCCAATTTAAAGGAAATGTGTTGGCTCAACTTAATTTAATTAGGTTATTCCAATTTAAAGGAAATGTGTTGGCTCAACTTAATTTATTAAGGTTATTCCAATTTAAAGGAAATGTGTTGGCTCAACTTAATTTATTAAGGTTATTCCAATTTAAAGGAAATGTGTTGGCTCAACTTAATTTATTAAGGTTATTCCAATTTAAAGGAAATGTGTTGGCTCAACTTAATTTAATTAGGTTATTCCAATTTAAAGGAAATGTGTTGGCTCAACTTAATTTAATTAGGTTATTCCAATTTAAAGGAAATGTGTTGGCTCAACTTAATTTAATTAGGTTATTCCAATTTAAAGGAAATGTGTTGGCTCAACTTAATTTAATTAGGTTATTCCAATTTAAAGCAAATGTGTTGGCTCAACTTAATTTATTAAGGTTATTCCAATTTAAAGGAAATGTGTTGCTCAACTTAACTTTTGTTGTTGATTCAACTTATTTACTTTAGTTGGACCCAATGTAATTTATTAGAGCCACCCCAGCTAATTTTACAGTGATAACTTCACACTACTTACTTAAGTTGATCCAACTCATGAAAATTAAATTAGCTGAACAAACATGCTTCATGCTGAAAGAAAGCTATATAATCGTGTGTAAAATCTTTCCATGATTGAATTATGTTAATTCAAAGACATTTTCTTAAGTGCTATTAAATTAAGGGTTTTAAGACAACACTGAAAGAAGAAAGAACACTCAACAATTAGAAAAAGTACAACATGAGCTGTATTTTCAAAATTGTTTTCCATTTTTTTACACAGCACAAAAAACAGCTGAGTTGAAAGTTTAAATAAACAACAAAAGGTCATTTTGTTTTTCCAGAAAAAACCTGGGCTGTGTTGATCACTATTTAGCATAGATCAAATTCTTAACAACATAAAAGTGTCAGTAAATTCACTCAACTTTGCGAACTGTAACAATTAAAATTTAGTTTTCATCTCTCATCTGACTTCAGCAGTGTTTTCCTAAATATGCAGATCAGAAAACAATGAGAACAATTGCCAAAATCCAGGAGTAAATATACTATATGGTCACACACTTAAAAACTTAGCTAAATTCAAAGGAAGCCACAACAAAAGTGATCAGTTGCTTGCAGCCTATTTGAAAGATCTTTAAAATTGTTATTGGCCAGGTCTTTGTAAAAATATGTAAAGATGCATTAGATGCCCAAGCTGTTCATCACTTCCACCCCCTCCAGGAAAATCCCAACATCCTCATTGGCATCACCAGGCTCTGCACTCTCAGGTCGGGAATAACACAGATTCCACAGACAGTCTCAGCCATTTGTGCATCTTGATCAACATCCTATGGGAACAAGGGTTTGGTTTTGGGGGGAGAGAGATTTCACATCTTAATAACTTTACACTTATTTGGCTGACTCACCAACAACCAAGGTCCATGAAGGACCTGTCTGTGTTAATTGCGAGTCCAGTGGTAAGACTTTCCATTTAGGAAAGGTACCATATTTTCTGCGCCATAAGGTGAACCTAAAAGCTTTACATTTTCACAAAAGTCATCTTATAATCCGGTGCACCTTGTGGTGCAGAAAATACGGTATATTGTCTCATTACATGGAAAAACATGAAGAGAAGGGATGAATCCCAAATAGGCCCCATATTCTGTGGCCAATTGAAATGACAGTCTGAGGATCCACCACATAAACTGCCATTCCAAACCAGTCATACTTATGTGCAAGAACAAAGTCCTGACTACACAAACCAAACATCTTCTACATGCAGAACCTGCCTTGTTTTCTTGATGGAAGAAATGCCATGACTATGTGTGGTAGTTATTTCCAAAAATATCAGTACTAACATCTTAGATAAAGTTACATAATATTTTTGTCTGCGAATGAAACAGTGCTGTTAGAAAAAAAGGCTCAGAGATCAAAGATCTTTTTATGGAGTTTAACTCACCTAAAAACCCTCATTTTAAACCCACTTAACCATAACTGTAATTATATCAATCTTACTAATGATTCTCCTTTTCTGTTGGAGCATATCAAAAGTCAAATTAAAATTTAATGTACCCAAGTGAAAAAAGAAGAGTTTTAATGATCTTTTCTTATTTTAAATTTATTAGTAATTCACAGGAAGTCCAATTAACTATAATCATCTCTTTTGTAGACACAAAGATAAATTAACATACCATGTAGTCTTTCACCAGCTTCTGTGGATCTTCATTCAGGATGGACTCTGTCTGACTTCAGCAGTGTTTTCCTAAATATGCAGATCAGAAAACAATGAGAACAATTGCCAAAATCCAGCAGTAAATATACTATATGGTCACACACTTGAAAACTTAGCTAAATTCAAAGGAAGTCACAACAAAAGTGATCAGTTGCTTGCAGCCTATTTGAAAGATCTTTAACATTGTTATTATCCTTTCATTATGCCATGACTAAAATTGATGCTTCATGTAATGTTAGCATGTTATGCACTGATTTGAGAACATCAATTACATAGAAAAGTGACCGAACATAGAAAAAATGTTTTTTAAAAAGTCTGATGATTTAAATTTCCATCTTTTTATTTGGATTTTTATTTTGAGTTAGAAGGGGGAAAATAGATTGAATCTTACCTTTTTCAAATTAAGCAGACGCAAACCAGGAATCTTTCCGCTTCTCTTGAAAGAACCGTTTGAAATTTTCCCACGTAACCTCGCTAGCATCTCGTGTGATCTTCCTTAATCTCGCTAGCATTTCGCGTAATCATTTGGTTTCGCTAGACCCTCGTCGGCGGGACATTAGTCGGACTAAATTGAATCACGTTGTCTCAACTTGAATACATTTTTATTAATGCTGTGTTGTTGAATTTTATGTTTATTTGACGTGATTTTGTCACATTTGCCTTTGAAACAGATTTATATTTTTTATAAATGCAATGACAAGCATGGAGCAAGCAAGAAATGGTGCAAATGTTAGAAAAACGCTGATTATTTATCAGCTAACCGTCACTTCATGTGATGTTAACACATGTTAGTCACTGATGTGAGAACATCAATTACATAGAAACGTGACCAAACATAGCAACACTGTGGATATGTGGACAATCCTGCCAGAAATATTTAGTATTCTCAAAACTGCAGCTGGAGTTTTCCTGGCATGCAAAACAATCATCTCGCGAGCCCTCGTGTGATTTCCCATGATCTCGTGTGATTTCCCATGATCTCGTGTGATTTCCCATGATCTCGTGTGATTTCCCATGATTTCGCGTGATCTGCTGTGATCTCGCTCGTCGCCTCCAGCACAAGATCAGTCTGACTAGAATGAATCATGTTATCTCAACATGATTCAATTTCATAAACGTTAAGTTGTTGAATGTCTTGTTTATTCAACATGATTTTATTATGTTTTTGTTTAAAACGTGAAATTATTGTGTTAAAAGTAGATGATATTCTTTTGTTAATGTAATAACCCCCTAAGTTCAATTTTTTGAGTGTAGTTTAGTCTTGCATTTTGTTCTTCATTTATTTCCATTTAGTTTCCTTTGATTAATATTATCCTCTCTTGGCTTATTGCTATGTTCAATTTAGTTTCTTTCCTGTTCACAGTAAAAAGGAAGCTTTTTTATGTTAAATTTTAAACATAGAAAACTGTTAAATTACGGAAAAAAACCTGTTAAATTATGGAAAACATTCCACTGGATATTCCGTAAAAAACAGAAAATGTACTGGCAGAAAATTACCAGTACATTTTCCTGTTTTTTCCATCCATCCATCCATTTCCTTACACCCTTGACCCCTGCCTGGGGTCTTTCTGCATGGAGTTTGCATGTTCTCCCTGTGCATGGTGGGTTCTCTCTGGGTACTCTGGCTTCCTCCCACAGTCCAAAAACGTGAATGTCAGGTTAATTGGTTTCTTCAAATTCTCACTAGGTGTGTGTGTGTGTGTGTGTGTGTGTGTGTGTGTGTGTGTGTGTGTGTGTGTGTGTGTGTGTGTGTGTGTGTGTGTGTGTGTGTGTGTGTGTGTGTGTGTGTGTGTGTGCGTGTGTGTGTGTGTGCATGGTGTGTGTCCTGTATTTCTCTGTGTTGCCCTGTGACAGACTGGCGACCTGTCAAGAGTGAACCTTGCCTCTTCCCCAGAACGTTAGCTGGAGATAGACACCAGCAGCCTTTCCAACCCCATTAAGGACAAGGGTGTACAGAAAATGGATGGATGTAATTGACAGGCCCCTAATTTTATTTATTTCTATGAATGCAAAAAAAAGCTATTTTGAACAAAATAGTTCAATGCCCTTTTGGTCAGGGGCCCTTGGAATTGACCTAACGTTTCCCCCCCTATATGGTGCTGCTGGCTTGGACAGTTCAGAATCATTAAGAAATGATAAAAAAAAAGCTATTTACAAACAAATTAACTCATGTTTTAGTCTGCCTATTGCAGTGTTGTGTTCAAGACCACCTAACCCAAGACCAAGACAAGACCAAGACCAGCACCGCGCTCTACACGATATGATAAAATGTGAAATATGATCAAAATTACTTCTCAAAGATCTATATTCCCATAAAAGCACATAGATATTAAATACTTAATAAATTTAACTAATATTAAATTTAACAAACTTTGTTCTGCTTTGCTTCCATCTCTGTGCTACGATCTGCGGTGTTCTCGTGTCAATCCTAAAAAGATAACGCCCTGGGTGTTTACCCATGTTGCTCATGTCAGAAACTATCACTGTCTGCACTAGAGATGTGCCGATCAGGTTTTTTCCTGCCGATTCCTATTCCTATCACCCATGAGGGATGATCACCGATACCGATCACATAATAAATATTTTTTTAATCATAAACACTACCGTTACATTATGTGGAAAAAGGAACCATGAATTCACCTCCATTTAGACAAAAACTTGTTTTTAATAACTTTTTCCAAAAAGAAAACTAAACAAAACAGGCATTGTGCAAATTGAACTGCTATCAATAATACTATCTTTAACAGACTGATAACATACAGTATGAGGCTCTGAAGAGGCTAAATAATGCAAAGAGCCAAAATAAACATTGACAAAAGATTCAAGTATAAAAATTAACATTCAAAGACAAATACAGGATCCATTACAATAAACAATCCAGAGTTACTGAATGAAAACTTCCTGTTAGCATAGCGGCTAGCTGGTTACTGCTAGTTCTGATTGGCTGTTTCTGACTGAGCGGAGTAATTATGCAGAGCAGGGAGGAGATCGATTATTTTTTTAAAGATTATCTGTCTCATGTTAGGACAGAGAAAGTTTTAATACGTATGTAAAATGTATTTTTTAAGTTAGATGCTGCAGCTTTAAACAGGTTCAGTGTGAGAGTCACTACCAGGTGGAGCAGAAGCGGCTCCGTGTCAAATATTACTTATAAGTTATAAGTTATTTGTTTATCTTTCTGACCGTCATGCTAATCCGGTGAGTGTTTGTAGCTGTGCTGCTTTACCTGCTGTCTGATCCTCCATGTCTTTTTACTGCATTGACCCTCGATGTAGCCAAACTCCGTCATTGTTTTTGTGTCTATTAGCTTCGTTGTGTTGATGCATTTTGACCTGCTTCTATTTTCCACCGTTACACGCAAACGTCCTCATTCACTCAGTGTGTTATAGTTACACATCGCTTAGCATTTGTTGCTGTGCGTTTGTGCAGTGTGAAGGAAAGAAGAGACCAGCTGCACAGGCAGGCTGAGAAATGAGATGCAGGTGATCTGTTTGTGTGATCCGCAACAAGAGACTGTGATCGGTGATCACCGATCATACACTTTTTCACGGAAATCGGCCGATTATGATCGGTGACCGATTGATCGGCACACCTAGTTTGCACCATTAAACATAGCAATGCAAGACGCTCAACTATGAACACTGACCAAGGAGCAACAAGGAAGAAGTAGATACATGTATGCTATTCTGACAGCGTAAGGTAATCTGATAGAACAACGGCTCTCAGTGACACTCCAGTCCTGTCTAATAAGTAAAGACCCGTGCAGAAGAATCGTTCTGCTCCTGAACGTCGCATCACTACATTGCAGACTTTTGGTCACAGCGTTGTCCCATATGTGCAACAAGCCAGTCAAAACCTCCACACAATAATTCAGGCAGTGAGTGACAACTTTTTTTCATCACAATGCTTATGTGTCTCTATACAAATAGCTTTGCTAACATCACGTCAACGAGCTTTACCTTTTATTGAGCTACTTTTCTAAGTGACAAAAAAAGTTAGATGTTGTCTCACCGTCTGTGAAAGCGAAGCGCTGCTGAGTTACTGTGGCCGTCGGATTTATTATGATTTATGCAGCTTTATTCTATTACTGACTATTAGACAGATCTTGTGTGAGTGAAAGTTGAGGGGGTGAGGGGGCAGTAACATAAACACATAATTGGCAAGTGACATTATTGGGTGGTTTTTAATCTGTGTGTTTTGCATCCACTGAAAACAAAGATGTTAACAAATGAACTGGATAATATGCTGCATGTTTAGTGATATTTTCACAGTTGCATCTCAACCGGTCTTGAAATAAAATGCCGAGTCCTCAGCGACCGAGACAAGACCGAGACCAAATGCGGTCGAGTCCGAGACGAGACTGAGACCATGAAGAAATGGTCTCGAGACCAAGACCGACTTCGAGTACCACAACACTGGCCTATTGCTAGCAGATCTGCTTTGACTCAAAGTGCAGCCGTTCTGAATGACGGCCTAATTGCAGCCATTCTCCCAGTACTGCGTACTGGCTCAGACTCTTTTACTGGTACACAGTACTTTGTTCCATTTTATCAAGACTAAATCGGACAAAATGAACACCAACATTGAATCAAAAGATGCTTTGACATAGTTTTAGCACACCTATGCAAAAACATGTATTTTTCTTATACAGATATCTTTAATAGCTTCATGATTTCTCACTGTTAGTCTAATTTTTGTGGAAAAGCAATGTCCTCAAAGGAATTTCCAAATCCTCAGGAACACCTTTGATGCAGTGATTAATAGGCATGCTTGGAGTGAGCTTGGAAGGCTGCACAAAGATATATATATAAGTCAGGCCACCCAGTGTCCAGAGTTTTAGTTGTAGCTTTGAATACGAAGCCAGTGCAGATCTTTTAACCAGGGATTGTTCTTTTACAGAGACAATGGAAAAAGTTCTGAAGCAGTGAGAAGACTGGAGACTGTACTAATGAGACTGCTCATTAGTCTTGAAAGACTAATGAGCAGTCTCATTAGTGAAGTAATGAGAATGTACTGCTCATTAGTACAATCTCCATTTTCTTTGCTGGATTTGACAAGGTCTTTGTTTAACAAAGACACAGTAGCAGGAAATATCTTTGGGTTTCTAGAATGTAGTCTACTTTTTTTGAGTAGTAAACAATTTTAGAATACAGCCAAACACAGAGGGAGTGGCCATGATTGTCCGAAAGAATGGAAACATTCTATCTGCTTTCCTGTTAACAAGTGACGCTTTTATAAATCAAACCAACAGATTGAAAGAAGTGTGGTCACAAATGTTCAAAAATGTTGTTGTATTTCGGTCACATGCTTACAAGAGCTTCCTAGATTCTGATCACAGCAGGAAGGAGTTGGTACTGGATCAGGTCCCTCCATGACATTCTGTAAAAGCATCAACTAAAACACGAACGATCTTTGCAGAGTCTGTGCAAGGTCCTCAGAGGAACACATGCACCTTTCAATTGACATGTCATTCAAGGTAGCAAAATCATAGTGGTTCCTAAGTGAAATAGCAGATTCTGGGTATGATAAAATCTTAATAGGTAGGTCAGCAACAGATTTACCTCTAGATGTTATTCAGCTTTTCTGATGCAATGCAGAGCATGATAAATGTGGGACGGTATGACATATGAAGTGAGGCCTGCAAAACTGAAAAAGAATATGCACAAAGCAAATTGATGTACAATGTGTGGTCCATTAGCCACGGGCCCTCCAGGGGCCTGATGCTGGCAGAGCTGATTTCCAGATGTGTCTTCAGGCTCTGACTTATGGCAGTGCGTCTGCACAGTGGGGGCTGCTTTGGCTGTTGACTCAGTCTCAGTTTGCAAAGCACTTCTCTTTTCACTATAGCAGGCATCACTGACCCTCTGCTTGTTCACTCCTCTTATGCACAAGCTTGGAGAACTTCACATCATCTATTTGCTCTCCAAACCGCACTCATAAACGAAAATATATAGTTTCAAAATCACTGTATTTCATAACTTCTTGGCACATAGGGGTCAGCCTGTCTGCCTCAATTTATTTGTTGTTAAAAGCAGGAAAAGGCAAACCTATCAATTGACTTCCCTTTGTCCATAATCTGACACAAAGAATTAATAGAAAAAAGGCCAGAGTTGACCTTAAACCACTTCTTTATGTACAATGTCTTTATTCAGAAGCATGCAAATGTTTTTCAACAGGTGCCTCTGGGGCTCAAGGTTACTGTTGGTGCAATATATGAATAAAGATTTGTATGGAATCACCTCTGGTGATTTGTATGGAATCACCAGTCTTGGATGAGCACTCATTCATTCAGACATTTCATGCTGTAAAACAAACTCAGATCAAAAACATGATACAATAATAAGGTCATTCCAATGTGCAACTTGTTGGCTTTCAGGAACACTCAAAGAAATGAAGAGGAAACATTGTGGAAGTCAGTGAATGATACTTTTATTGACCAAACACAGGGAAGTAAATATGGAGTCACTCAATTCTGAGGGAAAAGTGTGAAATCACTCAAATTGGAGGTAGAAAATAAGGACACACCCAGTCTATTTCCTTTCCCTAAATGGACACCTGCCCCAAATTAGATGTGCCTGTTAGTCTGCAGTTAAAAACACCTGCAGTCATGGCGCCTCGGAGGGCTGCTGGACAAAGTGGAGAGGCAAGAGCCATGGCTCCAACAAGAGAAATGTCCCTTGAAACAAAAGAGAGGATTGTAAAACTTCTTGAAGAAGGTAACCCTTCACACATGGTTGCTAAAGATGTGGGCTGTTCACAGTCAGCTGTATCCAAGATATGGACCAAATACAAACAGCATGGAATGGCTGTTAAAGCCAAGCGTACTGGTACACCAAGAAAGACATCAAAGTGTCTAGACAACTTAAGGCCATTTGACTTGAAAACCAAAAAATTACAACTAAACTGATGAAGCATAAATGGGAGGAAGCTGGAGTCAATGTATGTGACCAAACCGTAAGAAATTGCCTAAAAGATATGGGATTTTAATACAGAAAAGATAAACAAAAACCAGCATTGACACCTAAACAAGAAGGCTCCACCATGCAAAGCTGATCTGGCAACTGCTATCAAAGAGAGTTGGCACCAAACTGATGCAGAATACTCTGTCACTCATCAAGGCCTCAGAGACTGAAAGCTGTTATAAAAGCCAAAGGTGGTGCAACTAAATACTAGAGATGCATTTTGAATGGTCTTTTGTTTATGTGTTTTTCACGATTCCACACTTTCTTCCTCAGAATTGAGTGACTCCATATTTACTTCCCTGTGTTTGGTCAATAAAAGTATCATTCACTGACTTCCACAATGTTTTCTCTTCATTTCTTTGGGTGTTCCTGAAAGCCAACAAGTTGCACATTGGAATGACCTTATTATTGTATCATGTATCATGATGTTTTACAGCATGAAATGTCTGAATGAATGAGTGCTCATCCAAGATTGGTGATTCCATACTTTTTGCCAGGGGTTGTAAGTTTTCCCCAACAAGTACAGTATAATTTTGCTTTTAAGGGGTTTCTACTGCTGACAGAGCTGGAGGGATGTATTGATCTGAGACTGTTATTAAACCGACCATATGGGAGAAAGTCATGTTATTTTATAGCGTGAAGTATGTTATGAAATAACATACTTCTTGTATATTATTTCAAAATGTATTTCCTATGAGCCCCATTTCACTTCATAGGGCAATTTTGTTAAATAAGACCTAATAGTGCATATTCACGTTAGATGTCACTCACCATTAAAAATCCAAAAGAAAACAGCAGGCAGACCGACCAGGATCATAATGTAGGAGCTATTTCTCTCTTTTCAGTTAATCTTAGAATTTAGATTATTTAGTTTATTTTTATTTGCTTATTTTCTGGTTGATTCATAGTAAGAATTTTAGTTTAATTGCAGTTGCTAGGAGAGGAAGGCACCAGTTTGAAAGACCATCAAAAACCTTTGAAAGGTTTTGAAACACATTGAAATTTTAAATAATGTATAGGTTATAGGTCGGAGAACAAACACACAAACCATTTGATTCCCTTTGTGCATTCACAGTTATTTAACTGTGAATGCACAAAGGGAATCAAATGGTTTTCATTTGAATGAGGATATCCTAATAAATATTTATGAATTATTATCTTAATGTTAGTTGACATATATAATCAGATTTACCTATAAAACTGCAGCATAGGCACAAAACAATGCAGTCATTTTTCAATAAAAACATATCGCCAAACTCTCCTTGGGCTGCCACCTTATCGTGGTGGAGGGGTTTGTGTGTCCCAATGATCCTAGGAGCTATGCTGTCTGGGGCTTTATGCCCCTGGTAGGGTCACCCAAGGCAGACAGGTCCTAGGTGAGGAACCAGACAAAGCGCAGCCTGAAGACCTTTATGATGGAAAATAACTTTGGATCTGCCGTTCCCTCACCCGGACCCGGGTCACCGGGGCCCCACTCTGGATCCAGACCTGGAGGTGGGTCACCATGGCGAGCGCCTGGTGGCCAGGCTTTTACCCACGGAGCCCGACTGGGCTCAGCCCGAAGAGGAGACGTGGATTCCCCTTCCAATGGGCTCACCACCTGTCGGAGGGGCCAAAGGGGTCGGGTGCTGTGTGTTACAGGCGGCAGTCGAGGGAGGGGACCCTGGCGGTCTGATCCTCGGCTGCAGAAGCTCTTGGGACGTGGAACGTCATGGAACGTGGTGGGGAAGCAGTGGCTAAAAAGTGGGTATGCAGCGTATGCAACGCATAGGGGCGCAGCACCAGAGGGGGCGCCAAAACCCTGTCTGGAGGGGGGCGACGCGCCGATGATGTTTTCCCATACACTTCAGCGCACCTTACGCTCCTTCACAACAAGCAGAAAAAAGGTATATGTAGCAAATTTTACCCTTCATGTATCGTCACCACGGGGAGGGGTGAGCGAGTGAGTGAGCATTGCTCCTTTACCCTGACGTTCCCTCGGGGGGGGGGGGCGCCGATTTATGTTTTCGCATCCACCTGAATAATTAGTAGTTGCGCCACTGTGGGGAAGGAGCCGGAGCTAGTGTGCGAGGTTGAGAGGTTCCGGCTAGAAAATAGTCGGCCTCACCTCGACACATGGCTCTGGTTCCGGAACCAGTCTCCTTGAGACGGGCTGGACGTACTTCCACTCAGGAGTTGCCCACGGCGAGAGACACCGGGCAAGAGTGGGCATACTTGTTGCCCCCCATCTTGCCGCCTGTACGTTGGGGTTCACCCCGGTGAACGAGAGGGTAGCCTCCCTCCGCCTACGGGTGGGGGGACGGGTTCTGACTGTTGTCTGTGCCTACGGGCCGAACAACAGTTCAGATTACCCACCCTTCTTGGAGTCCTTAGAGGGGGTACTGGAGAGTGCCCTTCCTGGGGACTCCTTTGTTCTGCTGGGGGACTTCAACGCTCACGTGGGCAATGACAGTGAGACCTGTTGGACTTCTGTGCTCGTCACAGATTGTCCATCACTAACACCATGTTCAAGCATAAGGGTGTCCATACGTGCACTTGGCACCAGGACACCCTAGGCCGCAGTTCGATGATCGATTTTGTCGTCGTTTCATCGGATCTGCGGCCGTATGTCTTGGACACTCGTGTGAAGAGAGGGGCGGAGCTGTCCACTGACCACTACCTGGTGGTGAGTTGACTCCGGTGGTGGGGGAGGAAACCGGTCAGACCTGGCAGGCCCAAACGTGTAGTGAGGGTCTGCTGGGAACGTCTGGCGGAGTCTGTGAGACGGAGCTTTAACTCCCATCTCCGGCAGAACTTCAAACACGTTCCGGGGGAGGTGGGGGACATTGAGTCTGAATGGACCATGTTCCGTGCCTCCATCGCTGAGCCGGATTATTGGAGCTGCAGCCGAAAGGTTGCAGCTCCAATAATAATAATAATAACCCTTAAGGAAATAATAATAACCCTCGAACCTGTTGGTGGACACCTTCGGTGAGGGATGCTGTCAAGCTGAAGAAGGAGTCCTATTGGGCCTTTTTGGCCTGTGGGACTCCAGAAGCAGCTGATGGGTACCGGCGGGCGAAGCGGCATGCGGCTCGGGTCGCTGAGGCAAAAACTCGGGTGTGGGAGGAGTTTGGAGATGCCACAGAGAAAGACTTCCGTACGGCTTCGAGATTCTGGTCCACCATCCGGCGTCTCAGGAGGGGGAAGCAGTGCAGCACCAACACTGTTTATAGTGGGGATGGTGAGCTGCTGACCTCGACTCGGGATGTTGTGGGTCGGTGGGCGGAATACTTCGAAGACCTCCTCAATCCCACCAACATGCCTTCTGTTGAGGAAGCTGAGCCTGTGGACTCTGGGTTGGGCTCTCCAATCTCTGGGTGGGGACAAAAAACTACTCGATGGCCTCAGGGCCCCGGGGGTGGATGAGATCCGCCTGGAGTTCCTTAAGGCTCTGGATGTTGTAGGGTTGTGTTGGCTCACACGACTCTGCAATATCGCATGGACATCGGGGGCAGTTCCTCTGGATTGGCAGACCGGGGTGGTGGTCCCCCTGTTTAAAAAGGGGGACCGGAGGGTGTGCTCCAATTACAGAGGGGTCACACTCTTAAGCCTCCCTGGTAAGGTCTATTCAGGGGTCCTGGAGAGGAGGGTCCGTCGGATAGTCGAACCTCGGATTCAGGAAGAGCAGTGTGGTTTTCGTCCTGGTCGTGGAACACTGGACCAGCTCTACACCCTCAGCAGGGTCCTGGAGGGTTCTGGGAGTTCACCCAACATGTGTTTTGTGGACTCGGAGAAGGTGTTCGACCGTGGGGATTCTCTGGGAGTATGGGATACTGGACTCTTTGACATATGCTGTCAGGTCCCTGTATGACCGGTGTCAGAGTCTGGTCCGCATTGCCGGCAGTAAGTCGGGCTCGTTCCCGGTGAGAGTTGGACTCCGCCAAGGCTGCACTTTGTCACCGATTCTGTTCGTTACTTTCATGGACGGAATTTCTAGGCGCAGCCGAGGTGTTGAGGGGATCCGTTTTGGTGGCCTTAGGATCTCATCTCTGCTTTTTGTGGATGATGTGGTCCTGTTGGCTTCATCAGATCGTGATCTGCGGCTCTCGCTGAAACAGTTCATGGCCGAGTGTGAAGCAGCCGGAATGAGGCTCAGTGCCTCCAAATCTGAGGCCAATGTCTTGAGCCGGAAAAGGGTAGAGTGCCTTCTGCGGGAATGACATTGATTATCAATGCTAAGACCCTCCTCCTGGTTCTGATTGGTCGGAATGGCGCATTACTTTAGCCAGCAATAGTAGCTCAGGGAGGATTTTTTCACAGATTATCTGTCTCATAGCAAACTGTCATGGCATGGTGACAGTTTTAACAAATTGGAAAAAATATATTCTTTATGAAAGTTATATACAGTAGCTTTAACAAAATGCAACCTCAAGATTTTTTGAGAAGTTTGGATTATTTTATATTTTGTGTGTTGCCTGTGACTGTTGGTGGGGAGAGACATTTCAATAAGCTAAAACTAATAATGAATTTTTTTAAAAAAGAACCTATTTGCATACTGTATGTAGACTGTTGCATGTAAATTTAGTAGTAGCAATTGGACCAAACACAGCCAGGTAGTTGCAAACCTTTAAAATTATGTGATGCTTTTGACGGGTCACATAGACTCAAGAAATTGTAAAAGCAGCTGCAATTCTTTGCCATTTCTGGCAGCGGCCTGCCCAGGCTCCTCCTGACGTCAGCACTTTTGGAGAAGAACATGCCTGCATTCCACAGAGGAGTAGCTACTCCAGACCTGGTCTCACCACTGCTCTCGTTTATCAGCAGAGACAGCAAGCAAAGTTCTTTGCAGACAGGCTGATTGATTGGGAGAAAACCTTCAAGTCCCGCAGGGTGTTTCCTGTTTTTTTTTTTTAGATTTTGGATAGAAACAAAAATTATTTTCTGAGCAAGTTTATTTTTCAAAATTCAAGAGAGAATGACATGAACTGGAGGCCACATGATGAACAAAAATATTTATGAGGTACATCTGCTGAACAAGAATCCCAGATACAAACATGCGCTAGTGGAGGACTGGTGTGGAATGTGAGTTATCTGCCTCATGGATCTTGTTCAAAATGACTCATTATGCAAAATCTTTACACCAACCTTATTTATGACACAGCTGCTTTGGTGAGAAAAGGTTTTTTCCACTTCAATTCCTTCATCCATGTTCTTATCATATATGTATGCTGTGTGGGACTATTAAAGTTTTGTTTATGCCTGATTTTTCCTGCAGGACTTTAGAGCTAGGAAAGGTAAAGCATTGCATCTGTCTTTCTTCACCACATAATGGCACAAACTTTGATCAATAAATGTGCCTGTAAATTTGATCCTTATAGTAACAAGACAATGCAAAGTGCTTTACAGGAATTAAAAAGAAATACAAACAAAATAACAAACAAACCAAAGGAAAGAAAAATAATCTAATATTGATCTAAACTAGAAACTCCTATTCAGGGTTGGTAGATAATAAGTAAGATTCCTCTGGTCTGATTCCTTTTCTGGGTTGGAAGAACAGGAGTCTAAAAAGTAGTTGGTAAGATAGTTTTTTCTAGATTCTAAGTTTGTTCTAATTCCTTTTCTTTGCTGCAATGATAAGGGTCTCTTTGCATAATAATCCAAAAATATATCTAAGATAATATTGGTATAAATAGTCAGTACTCTACAGTTTCTAAAATAGAAGCTAAAGAGTGACTAATAAACTAGAGTCTCTGGATTCCAAGTTTGTTTTAATTCCTTTTCTGTGTTAAAAGTGAATACTCCACAGTTTCTAACAATATGAAATAAAAAAGGATTAGCAACATTCAGACAAAACAAAGGGCAAAAGAAAGAAAAAACCCAAACTTTCTCTGTTATCTCTGCAACTGGAAAACACATTAAGCTGTCTGATTATCAGTCAGAACGTGACATTAATCAGTTTGAAAATACATTTTTTTATTTAATTACTTGTTTGGCTTGAATTTGTACTAGCTGTACAAATAAATGGATTGTATTTTCCCTTTTCAAGCAGATTATAAATTAACCAAATGTTCTTATGGTGTAGTGATAATTGTGAAAAAGCAAATTCACTGTCCCCTGATATGAGAATATAGTTTAACTACCTGGAGTAGTAAGTCATTTAAACTATTAAACTAAAATGTTTGTTCTTATAATGAGATAAAAAAATTGTCAGAGCTTGAAACATTTTCATTTGAACAATATTACTTTGTCACTCAATGTTGAAACCCATTTCTCTGATGGACTACGACTTGTTATGACTTTTTAGCACTATGACTTTTATAGTTATTCATATTAATATATCTTTTTTTATACAACTAACTTTTTTTGAGTAAACATTTAAACTATAAAAGTACATTTAATGTAAATTCACAACCAAACATCTGTCAGACTCTGACCACTAGATGGACCCAAAGCACTTTGATTTTGATCTTTGCTGGGTAGAATAAGCATCAACCAACATGCTGGGTGACAAGCTGAAGCTGGACATCATTAAGTGGCAAAGGTTTAAATATTAAAGATTTGAGATGCTTATGATGATAGAAATTTACATTTATAATTAACTTGAGCCTTTAAGGTAAACAGATCTATCTACACTTTATCAATATTTTCTCTAATAAACATATGAAATATAGATCACAATATTTCATATGTTTTCGGATTCCTTCTTCTTGCCCCAAGATCAGGTAAATGTCGGTCAGCAGGGGCATTTGGTGAAAAAGCTAAACCAAATTAAACATATAAATCACAAATAGCAGAAACAAATGATTTGCTGTGGCGACACTTAAGGAAAAAAAATAAACAGAACTAAAGATTTTCTCTATGAAATCATTAGCCATTCTGGAAATGATTACCATTAAATACTGTAAATTTAAGCTGTGATTTAATGAAACATATAATATTTCTCAGCCATTTATAATAACGGTCTAGATATTTCATATTAAAGCACTGATTTTCTTTTTCCATGTTTAGAGTTGCTCCAAATAGTTGAGCTGAAACTGTTTCAGTCAGTGAGTGAGAAAAGGCTGTTGCTCCCCCTCATGTGTGGAACTTGATTTGCCACTTGTTGGAGATTCTTCTGCCAATCTCCAGATGAAAATATTCTCTCCTGGTTCCCTAAAACTCTGATGCAGGTCCTGGCTCCACTGAGCTGCATGTGGCTGACACGAGGACAACTGGAAAAAGTCACAGGTGTCCCAGAGTTTTTACTGTCATTGCTGTCAGGTCCACTTTTCCATGACTTTCCACAAATGCAATGGAAACATTGTGTAATGTAAGAACAGGAAAAAAATGCAGCAGACCCTTTTCTCATGGTGGGTTGGAAATCACAGCATGCCGTTTAAGAAGTCCCTTGTGCTCTCTGAGCACTGCTTCTTCTGGTCTGATATGAATTTCAGATTCTTCTATGCTGAATTCAAAGCCATCACAGACATTATGTAATGAGGGAAAAAGTGAAAGCATGCCTTCAAAGTGTGCTGCACGTGTCGAACGTCAGACATGCCATCTGAAGAGGTTTCTTTCAGCACTTAAGTGAACAGGATGAATTGTTCTTAGCCAGGGTAAATAAACACAGCAGAGAAGGAGGCAAAAAGTTCATGAGAAAACATCCTCAGGGGTTAAGCCTAGCTTTGCTCTGCTGAAGCAAAGCTCTTTGCAGAAACAATAAAATCTCTAAGAGGATTCCTAAGAAAGGTGAGATGGATTTTTGATGTCGGGTTTCCTGTCAGACAGAGACGGTGTCCTTAGCAACATTCAAAAACAAGACAGCACAGCTTGGATCTGGGCATGGAGCTGCCAGCAGCCTGATCCCAGCACTGTTGATACCATAGTTCTTGCTTTGAAATAATGGAATAGCTCAGTAGTGAGACATTAGCTTTTCTAACTAAAGCTAATGTCTCGTTGCAGAGACATTAGCAGTGATGTCATCACCAAAACCTTCCCTGGTCACAGACCAAGCAAGACGCTTCCATTGGGTTAAGTCATTTCTGCACCTCTTTTAGAACCATGTCATGATGTATTGTGTAATGCTGATCGCTCTGAGCCTATGATGTCATCCATATTGCTACAGTACTATTGTTTTCCAGAAAGCATAATGGAATTACAAAGAAGTATCTCTACATCAGAGATGTGACGTCTCAGCCGTACCAACTGCTGCTCCTCCAACTGGCTCTTTCACAAAACAAATCCATCAGGACGAAGAACCTAAAGATGAGTCTTTAAACTGGCTCTGCAGCTCATAAATCATCGAGCTCAGCTGAGTAGATGCAAATTAAAAAATGTTTTATTCACCCCGAAAGGAAATTAAATGTTGTCAAAACTCATATCGTCTTCAAAGAGTCGTTGTGGATGGTGATGCTGTTTTCTTTAAGGATCTCTCTAAATCTGTGTGTGGTCATAGAGAAACATTGGGAGTCAGGAATATAATTATTTTTGGAAGAGTTGGTTTGAACTTCCTCCTTCGGTCTCCTTGGTCCTGCTCTGAACCCACGAACTTCTCAGTTTCAACTCCTTTGTTATCGTAGTTCTGGCATTATCTGAGCTTTAAGGGATGCTAATCAGCAACACATTAACAACACATTGTTGCCATGACTACACTTCATAACAGCTGTCTGAAAGTAAAAAAGTAAGAGCAAAAATATGTTAAGCTGCAGAACATCCAAAACCAGAGGAATAATTATCTGAAAAAACAAAGAATTTTCACACTTTATAAGTGAAATAATCTGCTGATGGAACTTTTTATATATACTAAAAAATGATCTTAAAACAAGCTCCTATATTTTATTGAAAGGTTTCTTGTAAGTTAGTTTTGTCCTATTTCAAGTCCATTGAAATAGAATAAAATTATTATTTGTACTAGAAACTAGACAAAAATATGGAGGACCAAAACTGACATAATAAGAAATATAGATATATATGAGTTTTTCATTGTCCTTACACATGAGTTTTCAGCAAGAAATGTATGTATTTTCTTTTTCATTTCCTCTAAACAGGCGTTTTTGTCAAGAAAAGTAGATATTTTGTTTCATACAAACCCTCGTTCTTTTTTCGTTGCCTCCTCTCCTTTTCCTGCTTCTCCATGTGCATCGCTATGTTAATGAGGAGAGCTGCCTTCTATGTCCAGCTCCTCCTATTGGTCAGTAGAGCTTTGGAACCAAAGTCACTGCGTCAGACGTTGTGGGGCGTTTAGATCCAGTCGCTCGTTTCCATCTTTGCAGGCCACAGACCAAAACAAACTTTATTCCGGTGGTTTTGTTGACTGCAGTGAAGTTAGTTTCGAGTTGGATATTGGATATTCCAAATATCCGCGATACAAGCAGCATTTAGCTCAAGGTTGATCCAATTTATGAACGATAATTTCTGCCAGACGTTCTCCAGCATTTTTATTCCTCTTTAACTAATTTTTTGTTTTTGTTACCTATTTTTTATTAGTTTAAATTTAGTATTTCTCTTCAATGGCTTCTAAGTTATTTGACCCATTAACTCAAAATCAATGTGAAATTGTTCTGCTAGACTGGAGAATTGATGTAATCTCATCTATCTCCATTTTAGATGGTTTTATATTTCTTATGTTATTTTATATATAAAAAATATGATTGGTGTTTATTAGCTCACATATCATGACCCAGGGAATAAACATACATGTGCTTCATACATACAGTTTAGTACAACAATTACACACTGATTTTTAGTGAATGTGGCACACAACATGGAAGTTATTGAAGAAAACATTATGTAATACAAAATTATTTACCCTAATCTATTAAAATTATTTAAACTATTGAATATGACTTAAAATTTTAATAGAGGGTAGTATGTCTCATGTAAAACCATGAATTGCCACTTTTTTGTATCAGTTGGTCACAAGGCATTGATTAACATTTGTTTGACAGGAGTGTTTGGTTCAGAAATGTGTTGACAGTCCCTAAGTGAACCTCTGATGGCTGAGGGAGCTGGAGAACGTCTGGGGTTAGAGGTTATAGATGTCTTTATTTCTGCCATTACTTACATGGTCTGGTGAATCTTTGGCAAATGTAAACAAGTGAAAAATGCAGAAATCCTTCCCATCAGAGGTTTTCAGGCAACTGTCATCGCCTGTCCCCAAGCTTTGGAAAAGAACAAGTGTCTTCAATTTAGGTGAGGCTGCAGGTTGTCAGGTGAACAAAGGCTAATATTCCCTGGTCAATGCTTCAAGTTCCGGGCTTGATACTTTCTATAGACACACACAACTAATGAATCTGGCAAGGATGGGAGATGTGGAATGTTCCATTAAATCCAACCCCACCATTGATTGGGAATGTATGACAAGTGTATTAGTCATGCAGTGTGTTTTATTTTTCCTGGCAGCAAGACTCGCCACGGTATTATCACTGTCCTCAGAAACGGCTGCATCTAGTTTGTCTGAAACCTTCAGGCTCTTCGTTTCCAAGAGATAAACCAAAAAATTTAAACAAGCACTTAATGCATCTGCAAACACATTTCAGTCTCTGTAGTAAAAGTTTACAAGCCATGAAGTAAGAGCCATGGATTGATTACCCAGAGGGGCTGTAATGAAGGTAAATATGCTGCCTGAGTCGGGGTGTTGTTGGAGAACAGATACAGAATCATGGCCTCCATCCTACACTCTGTTATTCAACCACCTGTGTTTGCACTATGGCTCTAACTTCTCCCGCTAATTATTAGCCTCCAGCCTTTGTTTGCTTTTTTGTCTTCTTTATTTATTCATTTTTAAACAAATGTGTTACCAATGAAATGAGAGAACGCTTCCAAAACTAATCACATCCCTTTTATTTTCTACCGGTCGTGTCAGCAGATTCAGAGAAAGTCAGAGGGTTCGGCAGGGTCCAGAACCCCTAAAGGGTTTAGCGGTTCGGTTCGCAGGACCTGCTGGAGAGGAGCGGCTGTCCGCTGGTTCACTGTGCAGCAGTAAGTTCACCCACTAATCAGCTGGGACTCATTAGTTGTTCAAGAACAATTTAAAACACGATTTAATCAGCTAATAAAAAACTTTTTTTCCCATTTCCTATCGTTTCTGAACTGTTCGTGCTTTGCTAGAGCAGCGGTGAAATAGTTCGATGGCGGAAGGTTTTGAGTGGATCTCGGCGGTAGATGACAGACTGAGGCTGAGAGCAACACGTCCTCTGATTGGCTTAAAACGTTCGTAGCTTTATTAAAGAACAACAACAACAAAACGTGTTCAAATTAATGACCGAACAGCAATAATAATCTCAGTAATTATTGTTTCAACAAGGTGTTGCGCAATTCTGTGTGTTTCGGTTCCATTACCAAAATAACTAACAGAGCAGGAGTTTAAATGAACTAATCAACCTCCGCTGTGTTCAGGGTTATTACTGATGCAAAAATAAATATCAAGACTGAAAACCTGATATCTAACGGACTGAATGTTACGTTTCTAAAAAGTAAAAATGTGTGAGTGGTGAGTTGATCACCTGTTCGGGTTGTTTTACCTTTGTTTACCTTTGTTGTGCAGCTTTACAGCTGCTGTAGTTTCTGAACATTTAAAAACTGGGAGGCTCTTCATGCCATGATGTTCAGAGTTTAGGTCTCATGGTGTCGACATCGCAGCCAGCGGGCTGAGAGAGGATAATAACATATATATGTTATATAAATGATGATGATGATGATTATTATTATTATTATTATTATTATTATTATTATTATTATTATTATTGTTATTATTATTATTATTATTATTATATTATTATTATTATTATTATTATTATTATTGTTATTATTGTCATAGTACCCCAAGAATTTAAAACTACTTTCACCCCTGGGTTCAAGTTCTGGAAGGACATTCTCAGACTCGTCCTTTGCTCTCTTGTCTATTTTTGGGTCATTGCCATGTTGGATGATGTTGTCCTCTTAGGTAAAGGTAATTTTATTTATATTGCACATTTTCAGCAACAAAGCAATACAAAATGCTTTACAGGATTTAAAAAGAAACACAAATAAAATAACAAACCAAAAGAAAGAGCAAAAGAAGAAAAAGCTAATGATGTTGATGCAAAGTAAATAAACTAGAAACTCCTGTTCTGGGTTGATAAATAAGTGTAAGTATCCTCTGGACTTTCTAAGTATGCTCTAAATTTGTAAAAGTAATGAGTACGCTACAGTTTCTAAGTAATAATAAAAACTAAATATTTCTGATCTGGAAGATTTTTTTCTGGATTCTAACTTTGTTCTAATTCCTGTTGTGGGTTGCAGTGATAGGAGTCTCTCTGCATCTAAATAGTCAGTACTCTACAGTTTGTAACAAAAATAAACCTTAGTCTGATTCCACTCTGGATTGGGTTTTGTTACGAGTTTCTCTATGTCCACCAACACAATCCTGTTTCTTTGTGTCTCTGCTCCATCTTCTCAAACCCTCAGTCAGTTACGCCTGTAGGGTATCAGAGGGTTCGTACAATACTATCACTGTACCACCTGACCCAAAAGAGCACAACCACATCACCAACACACATCATGTGTCGCACAAAACCTGAACCACACTAATACAGGCCACGTTTGCATAATGTGTGGATTAGACCTGCTTACAAATTATACTAAATAAGAAAGACATGAAAGCAAAGATTCCCCATGTGACCCACGGAGGTGGAGAGTGGAGATGCCCAGGTTCATGTGATGTGTCTGAGATTTCCATAGTAGGAGGAGGTGAAGAAACAATATTTTCTTGATTTCTACTCTTTTGACAAAGTTTTGACTTTGAATTTAATTGTTTAACCCTCAGGCTGCTGGAGGTTTCTTCCTATGAAAGGGAAGTTTTTCCACACAACACAAAACATTGTCTCCTGTTGCTTCTGCTGGGTTTCCTTAGATTAAAAATGTTGTAAACTAATTTGAATTATTAACTGTGCATATTGTACTGTTGAAAACTAGGATCAGTTGTAACAGCGTGTATGACTGAATTTAAATTAATTTTGTGTGAAGTGTCTCGAAACATTTGTTGTGAATTGGTGCTATAGAAAACTGATTTGAATTGAATGTCTGACTGCTCTCATCTTATCTTCTATGTCACCCAGATCAGGCTGCAGAAAAGCATCTTCACAGCATGATGCTAACATGATACACTGATAAATAACTGATCAACTGAATGATTTGTAATGCTTCTCAAGTCCTCTTTCATGTCTTTGTCAGGTTTTCCCCTATTTGTAGGTTTTTAGACTCAACTCTTCACTTTGTCCTTTGCTGGTGACATGTCAGTTGTTGCTCTTACCTTTTCGGGGTCTGGCTGGATTCCAGCAGCTGACAGTTTGTCCCCCAACTAAAGTCATTTCACTCATTCCAAACTGAGATTTCTGTTTGTAAAAAGTGATGTAAAAAGCTCGAGAGTCTGTGCTTCATCATCCTTCCTGGTAGTTCCACACAAAACTACATCATCCAGAAACTAATCACATCCCTTCAACTCCTTCCATTTAAAGTTTCACAGTTCTGTGAAAGACTTTGGGTGCGGGTCTAATACCAAAGGGCATGAGAAGAAAACATGGTTTTCCTAACGTCTATTAAATGTGCACAGCTTTGCTCTTTATTCATGCAGTTCAATCTGGTAAAACCTGGAATACACATTCAAATTTGAAAAGAATTTTGCTCCTGCCATTGCACTAGTTATGTCTGAATTGGTTGGGAGTTTCTAGTGCTCTCTCTTGAGCCAACAAGTGAATTGACCCGGTCTGTAGGTTCTTCAACTTTTCTCACAGTTCCTTTGTCTGTGAGTGATTTAAGTTCTTATCTCAGTCTTTCTTTCAGCTCTATTTTATATTTGGTTGATAGACATCTTACACCATGAAACATCCTTGAATTCGGCCATGATCTCTGCAGGTGAGCCTTGATCTTCATCTTCCTACTTCTTTGTTGCCTCTAGGTGTCACTAGGGAGCAATCGACGACATGAACTCAAGTCTTTCACTTGCTTTAAATCCTAGAATAGCTTTTCTGTCTTTTTCAACCAGAACAAACAATGTGCTGAAAGAGTTACTTTAAACTCTCTTTTGGTAGGAATTGTTTGGTTGGTTGATGAAAGCTCTCAGCTTCCTAGGTTTCACTGTGGGCTTCTTACTGATTTTTCATTGGCAGTATACTTGTGCACGAGTATCTATTGTCATTGGGACAGTAACTCCATTTATGTACAGATCTGCTACCCACTTGTGTGGAGCGTTACTGTTTCCACATACAATGGTTCATCTTCCTCCCTGTATCTTTCTGACTTAAATAGTTCTTCATATAGCACCATTTAGCATAATGACTATTTTCTGCAATCTTTCTCAGATGCAGGTCATTCTTTTGGTGCAAACTTTACAATACTCTTTTTTTCATCAACCACTCCTGGTACCATGTATGGAGTTGTCTCTCACACTGAGTGTCATTTTTTTATATCCAACTTTATTGAACACAGTCTGATTGACACTAGGCGTTCAGATCTCCTTGTGCATATCTCAACGCCTCCTTGTGGCCAACTCTTAATCCGTACAGCAGAGACTGACTACTGTCTGGGTACAGAGGCATGGCGTAATTAGTCGTATATAGGGAAATGCTAATATGGGAGCACTGCCGGGTCAGAGGGTCAAATATTTTACAGGCCAAAGCGAGAAACTTGACAGGTATGTTTATATCCTTTTGAGCAGTGCCAGTCTAATTCTTTGTTAGAAACAAACTTCTTAGTTCAGTTAAATACATTTTATTGCAAAATCTTCGAGTAGTATGAATAATTGACTGAATTAAATTTGGTGCAACAGATAATTGGCTAAGGGCAGCGAACACCTGTATTTAAGACCTACTGTTCAGTATGTGTCCACAACTTCGTCCAGCCAGCTGGTCAGATTTAGCACTTACCAATGAAAGTGCTAGCTAAATAGCAAAGGTATGTATGCAGTGAGTTAGCAGTAACTTCAACCGCGTCAAGTCACAAAAAGTATGAGGGTGACTCAAACTTTTGCCTTACAGAAAATGCCACCAGAAAAATTAATACATAGAACATACAGAAGGCATGTGACAAAACCTAGGCATATTTAATACATATAAATAAAAGAGACGTAACACTTAAAGGCTAAAGAAATCTTCATGGAAACATATTTTTATTCTGACTCCATTCATTTTATTTACATGTTATACATATACAAAAACAGCTCTTTTTTATAAGAACAACAAGACTGCAAAGCCAGAACAATAGCAAAAATTTGAAGCAACCATAAACTCCATAAAGAGTGCCCTTGCTGGATTTTCTCACTGCCAACTATGGAATATGATCCAGTTAAAACACTTAATACAGTCTAGAATTAGCTGAAACATCTGTGTACAGGTTCTCCAAAACATTGTTGAAATACGGTATCAAAGACGCAAAACACAACATCTGTGAGAAAGCAGGTTGAAACCAAGTAGTCTACTGCATAAAGAATATCCAACATAGTATGAGTGTATATACTGTACATTTATATATTAATATATATACTAACACTGTAGACAGTCACAAAAAGAAGACTACCAAGGTCCTCCCATACATACAAAGACTAAAGTGGCCCATTCACATTTAACAAGAATATCCAAATATGTCTTAAAATAGCAACTAATACAAAAAAAGTCACCAAAAATAGATGTCATCATGTGGAGCTTTAACTGGATTTCCCTACTGTTAAATAAACCATATGGACTGGAGCATGTATACCACATCAAGTGTACACTGAGAAGGCATGTCCTATATGTAATCAAGAGATTTTCCAAACATTGCACATAAAAGGGGATAATGTACAGATTAAAAGAGAGCATGCTGTCCATATCAGAGCTACACTGGCTGAAGAGTCATAAGGCCTCGCTACCAACTCAACACATGCTCTGTCACTTCACAGAACGATATGAACATGCAAACTTTCAAAAAACAAAATGCTTCGGAGCTGAAGAGAACCAGTTGCTCAGCAACAAAGCCGTGCTCCTTGTTTCACAGATCAGAAAAAATCAGGGGGTTTCTGCTGGTGTGGCACACCTTCAGTCACATTAGATTGAAACAAAAAAGAATTTTAGATTCCTTTGGACTATATATATATATATATATATATATATATATATATATATATATATATATATATATATGTAATTCCAAAGAAAGTTTGAAACAACACCAGTTCATTTATTGCACGCCATCGATTCACAAAAATATTTTGGGCACTTTTGCGTTTCAACAAACAGCAGCATTTCATCATTTAAAACAACAAAATGTTAGAGTACAGACACAAAGTACAACAACTGAAAAGCATGACATACAAGGAGGATAGAAAAGTCTTTTGTTTTTTTTTACATTGTAATATTGTGCAACTAGAGAAAATAGGTCCATTTACTAAGGCTAGCCTCTTAAATGCACAACATCATACAGTGTCTTAAGGGCCACAACAGCAGGACCCCTATGCTGAACAGCATGAACTACTTAGAATGATTATCTTTTTCTTCCATCATGTGCAACAACTGATTGCCGTGGCAAATCCCCAATGAGACAGAGGACATTTGGTCCCGTTTTTAAAAAAAAGATTTCTACCCGGATATAAAGGGCAAATGGCACATTTAAAACAAATAACAAAAAAAGGGACTGTGAGGAAGGTACACCAGTTTTGACTGGTTTCAGGACGTGGCCATATAACAGCACTATTGAAGCCAACCTCTACAATCAACCCTGTATGTGAGCACCTGTGTTCTACACTGAATGGACTAATCCAAAAACAAGGAGGAGAAACAGAGTCAGTAGCATTTAATTCATGGAGAATCACCATGGCGGCCATCATCTCCTCCAGACTCAGGCACCGCTACACCTGAGCAGGACAGCAACTCCAAGAAACACAAACTGTTATAAAACATGAAACCAGCTCCGGCTTTATGAACTCAGTAATCACATCCATACATTAGCATGACCCAGCTGCTCCATAAACATAATAGATGCACAGGGTCAGAAACTCAACATTCCAACCTTTCACTGGTCAGTGAACACACCAAACCCAAGAGCTACCAGGTTGTGCTAAAGACAAAGGAAGCAGTGACTATGGAGAGTGACCTATGAAATAATTTAATTTATACAAAAAGGAAATAAATAAAACAATGCACTAAACAGTTATATAAAAGTTAAGGTAAAAAATGTAATATTGTCCTTGATGAAATGCACAAATATCAGGATGCAAAAAGCATTAGGATGGCCCTTGATTAAAATAAGGTACATTTCCTTCGTATACCAATACCAATTGTTTTATATATATATCCATCCATCCATTATCTTACAACCTGGTCCCTAGCTGGGGTTAGGAGGGGTGCTGGTGCCCATCTCCAGCGGTCAGTGGGCAAAAGACAGGGTGCAGGCTGGACAGGTCACCAGGGCAACACAGAAACACATGGAGAAGTAACATTACACAAAAGCTTGGTGGCTTAATTAAAGAACTATTTTGAAAAATCCAAAATTTTCAGGTTTTTTTCTTTGCATCAACCATGTACAATCATCATAACCCTAAATTGAATTTAGACACATCAATTAATCTGACAGTCATGTTTTTGGACTGTGGGAGGAAGTCGTAGTACCCAGAGAGAACCCACCATGCACAGGGAGAACATGGAAACTCCATGCAGAATGGGCCCAGACCAGGAATCGAACGCAGAACCTTCTTGCTGCAAGGCAACAATGCATGTATACCACATCAAGTGAGCACATGTGAAGCCTGATTTTATACAATTAACCTTTAACCAAATTTTACACAATCTCAATACAAGGCATGCTGTAAAAAGTTGTTTTTCTTCCAGCTGTTTTTAGAGGAACGAAAACATGGAACTCACTTCTTTCATCTGTTATAAGTGTAACAAACGCTAAAGCTTTTTAAAGCCTTGTTTAATTATTTTACTACATAAAATGTTAGAACTGTACATTTATTAATAAATATGCTGTGTTCCTAAAAATATGTTGAATGTGTATAATTGTCTTTGTAATAAATGCTTTTTGATCATGTGGACCCCAGGAAGGCTGGCCATCATTACAGCTACGGACAATGAGGATCCTAAAAAAAACAAACTTAATTTGAATTCACTGGAGATCCTGACGTCTGATTGGCTGCTTCAAGCAACAAATCAAGACCTTCTTCTGTGTTAGCTATATGACTTGGAGATCAATATCTTTGCTGGAAAGTGCTGAAATATCTTTTACACAATTAAATTTAAGCCCATATAATTCATTCATATTTAATTACATAGGCATGTATTTCCAGTTTTATTAAATTAATGACAGATTTAAATTATTTCAAAAGTTATTTATATATTGTAATTTGGCACTCAACTATATTATATGGAACATACTGAATTCAAAAATATTTGAACCTGTTTTATAATTTCAGTCAGTGTTGGTTCTGTTCTACTGTATTTTAACAATGGCAACTGCTCAACACTCTAATTGCTCATTTAAGATCCTAAAGTCACTTTAAAATGAGTAATCGCTCTGTTTTAAAATAAAATAGCTAAACAGTGACGGCTCTCGCTCTCGGAGAAATCAGCTCTGCTAAATAAAATAAACAAAAAAACATGGGCGTTTACAGCAGGACTTGTAGTAAAACAAGATTCTAAATGCTGATCTTACAGAAAAAAAACAAATAGGATGAATTTGTTTCAGAGAGTTCAAATCTGACAAAAACTGCAAATCAAATAAGAGACATTCATCTGCTCAGTGCTTCTCGATTCCTAAAGCAATGTCACCACAATATTTCTCTCAGTCTTGGAACAGCTCTGATCACTTCTTGCTTACAGTAAATCCTAACAGCTGCAATGACAAAAATTAATCCTACATATTCCAGTTCATTACCCACAAAAGCATCAAACTACAAAAGGAAACGAAGACATCTTCTCTTTTTCCATATTGTAAATAGATGACTGATGTTGAAATAGTCTACTTGAACTTGGAGGCACAACCACACAGGTGTTCCTAATAATGCGTCTAAAATGAGGTTCTTTACCAGTGCCACTTTATCCTTCCCAACATTCATTTCTTTCCCATGAATGAACATTTTCTTACAAATGTAATCATTGTGTATTAGTTTATCTTTGCATCTTGCTAGTTACCTGTCTTCAGTGATTTGAAGACATTTCTGATTATAGAAATCTTCAAATCTAACTTATGAATTAACATATAGCACAATCATTTCTGAAGATTTCACACTGGACCAGTTTAAGCTTATAAAAAATTTATTTTTGAGCCCTCATCCAAAAATAACAGCCTCAAAACCACATGTACTCATAGTTGGATTATAAATAGATACGTTAACTGCTGCATGGTGAGTTATCTGCTCACCACACAGAAAGTGGATCATTTTTGAGAAAAAAAAATCTATAAATACAGAAATATAAAATGTCAAAGAACACAGAGACTTGCAACTGTGAAATTGAGCTACTGAAAACATTTTTTGTCTCTGCTTATAGTAAAATAAAACAAAAACCCTGTCACGTTTTACCTAATTGGAACCATTACTCAAATGCATTATGCTAACATAATTAGCAATGTACCGACTGATAATCAAGCAACTGCTAACAACAATGTCAAAAAAGTGTCTGAGCTTCAGTTGGGGTAAAATAGTAAGTGATTACATATTTAGGATGAACTTAGTGATAAATACCTGCAGCTGGAAATAGGTATGAGCAATAAGTGCACAAAGGCTAGCAAAAGCTAGCTAACATCTTCATCATGCTGCTTTCAATGTATCAAAATGAAACTGTGACACTGAATGATTGAGATAAAATATAGCTGTAGTAATTCTGTTATTTTAAGTCGTAGGGGTTGTTGCTGTCCTTCACAATAAAACCAATTTGATTAGATCACAGACATTTAGTCCTAATTCTCCATGTGAATATCAGGATTTGTTTTACGCCATGAAAATCCCACACAACACCATGACTATTCATGAAGTAACCTTAGACTGTCCATCTTTTGCTTGACCCTGGACTTAAGGGGCAAAAACACTTATGCAAACTGATGTAGAAACAGAGAATTTTGCTTTTGAGTAGAACCAGAGTTGGATTTCACAACAGTGTTCACTGACAAGTCAAACTGTGGAACCAGTCAAAAAAGTGTTTCCACTGTACAGATAACTTTAGGGAATACTTTGTCAATACAGTTCAAGTTTGAAACATTTTAAAAAGGAAATGCACTGTGTTCATACTGGTCATAGAAATGCACATACACACACATCTTACACATCATAGAACAACACTCAACATACACAGCATTCATATAGAAGTACAGTACAAGCTATTGCAGGATAAATTAATATTAACATGTAATATTTGCCAATAGCAACGGCACCAAATGAGTAACACAGTTTCTGCCCATACAAACTAGGATTACTATTACAAATGTAATACAAGGATTATTTTTAGCTCAGTTTGCAAAGACTTGATTTGTCACTTCATTTCTCCTATGTGACTTTGCTAAAGTGTGAACTCTCAGGCACTTTCTAAAAGTAGAGCAAGGCTTGGAACGGACAGACCTCCGATTGGCTGACACTTCACTGACTTGAGACGGCGCTGCATTCAAGTCATATGGGAAACAAAACAGGCTTGTTAAAACTGCTCAAACACTGGTGGCTTTCAGGAGCAAGAAGGCTGTGAGATCCGGATTCTCCAGCCAATGAACTAGTGTGAAATCTGAAGAAGTGCTGCAGTTTCTGCATGTAAAATGATGCCATCAAATCAACAGCATCTTCTGAAAACTTTGTAGCGTTTCCATGGTTCCACGTGATAAGGGCTGCATGTGTGGATCTCCGAGTTTCTTCAGTCTTCAGATCATTTGGACTTATATTCCCATATAACCTGAGTGCAAAACACAACATCAGGGGCAGGAAGAAGACTTGGATCACTCTATGGTAATGGAAGCCACCTCCTTAGGTTGCTCCTCTTCAAACTCCTCTGGGGAACTGCCCCTGACACCGTCACTCATCTTATTCTCCGTCAGGACTGCTGTTTCATCGGCGTCCGTCTTATTGGAGGTTGGGGCTTCCAGGGGGTCCAGGGGCTCGGGCGAAAGTAAGCCGGAGGAACTTTCACAGTTCTGTGTGGAAGAGGAGACCTGGGAGATGACTGGCATTTGGACTGAAGAAGAGGACGAGGCAGTGGTGGCGGCGGCGACATTGGAGGTGCTGCCCAGGTAAACTGGGTGATGTTGGGACTCCTCCAGCTCATACGGAACCCCCAGTGCCTCCTCCTCCTCCTGTACCTGGCTCAGGTAGTCGGGCACGAGGAAATCACTGAAAGGACCAAGAGAACATGTGACCTCACTGTCTTCTCATTCTTACCTCGACACAAACAGATGCAATCTGGAAAGTTCCACCAATAAAAGTAGACAAGATTGTTAATTTTAACGAAAATTAGTCTCTAATGCTTGGTTCACATAGCAAGATATTCCCTCTTTGGACAATCTTAAGGATGCCCCAATAATCAGGATGGCTCTTAAGATAACCCTAACCTGCAGTCTTACACGTAACAAGTTGAACATGCTGGCCTAAATATTTTGTAATTTTCGTATTAACTACCAAATTGCTATTTGTGATGCATAAAAACTCAAAATAACTTCTAAAATTTTATATCTTCCGTAAAATTTTTCACCCTAGGAAGTCACCACTTTTTCACCTGCACAATGCATGCTGGGTCGATGATGTCCGTTCTGTACTTTAAACTACAGAGTAAACACAGGAAGGCTAACTTTACCTGAGCTATTATTTATCATTCAGTACCTACTGCCACCAGAACTGAATGTGAAACCACAGACCTGACACTGGACTGAAGACTGGACCCCAAATAAGTGTTACCTTCAAAGATCAGTCCAGACACAGAGCTACTTACCAAATCACACAGACTGACCGGAGCTACGTGTCATTCAATGTTTTATCTATGAAGCTGAGGGCCGCAGCAACAAGCACCAGCTTCTTCAACCAACTCCGACCACTTCCTCCATTTGGTCCTACTCATCTTCATTGTCTCTTGTGATTTCTACATTACCATTTCAGTGAGCTCTGGTTCAATTAGAAAAGGCTTGCAGATGTTACTCATCGCTGTTTACAGTTGCTAGTGCAATCGAAGCTATCGTCAGCCTAATAGCATGATTTCCTGGATAATAGCATAATTGCCTAAGTCCTATTTTTCAAAATAGGACTTAGGCAATGACGAATGTCTCTTACACAGAATGCATTACAGTGTAAACAACATGCCGACGTCCATGTGACGATATTTTATTTTAATTTCTAAAAATCAAAGAGTATTATTACTGTATTGTCTTTACATCCAAAATAAATATTTCTCAAATAAAGTAATTTGGACCCCACCAGTTTTTTACCCTGTGCGCGGTCTGGCAGAGTGGCACTAGCCTCATGCATGATGTCACTATTTTTTTTTTTTTTTTGTGTGTTGTTTCAAGAATCAACAGTCTGACGGAACATTCCTCTCCCCTTACCACCACCATCACCCCCGGTTTCTGCTGAGCGTCACGCTAAGACCACGGCAATGTTAAGAGATCTTCCTCCTGCCGAGTGTGGAATGTTAACAGATCTGGTCCATTCAGCAATGCTCACGTTTAAATCAGGGATATTCAACATGCCGGATCATCTTATCCCGATATCGCAGCGTGTGGTTTTCCCTTAAGAAAAACGACAACGCAACTTGTTGAATGTGACGTTTAGCCGATTAGAAACAAAAATGATGTAAACACAAGAGGAGAATCAACAATACAACAAAGACAAAATATTTCCCGTGGCTACTTGAAAGTCCAGAGGACGTGTACACATCTTTGTATTGTTTTTTTCTCTGTTAAATGTAGTCCACAAGCTATTGTTGTTGCTTCTTCCTAATCGGCCATGTTTGTTTACACTGAACTCACGTTTTGTCCTGTGAGGTTTTGCAAGATTTCCCATCCGACAGCTGAATGTGGGGGAGTGAAATCTGTAGAACCAGAAAAACGTACTATCCTTAAATGTTTGTGTCACAAATGTGAGTCTTTCAGGTTTTCAAAATGGGCTGATAATTAGAAAATGTTGCTATGTGAACCAGACATAATCAGAGCACAGAATATTTATTCTAGTAGAGCCCAATGATTAGACTGTTGACAGTAATGGATCATTTCAGACACAGTATATGGGCTGGTAAATTTACTCCAAAAAACATGACAATACATCACAACTTTATAATCAACATAATATTAATATAATAAAGACCTGCCTGATGTGGAGTATTTCTTGACACTTTACTTTTCATGCTAAACAGTATGTTCAGTTCAGAGATGACAAAAACCACAGCCAGTCAGTTTTGGGTTAACAAACAACACCATACGGGTTGTGGTCATATAACAAGATTACTAATCCTTATCACCATTATACTTTACCTTGACCATAATAAACAATTTGATGTTGCCCATCTCTGCTGTAAACTTATGGCCACAATATTACTGTGATGTTGTGTAGCCATATTATAAATAGACCTTTAATCTATTAGTGATTATCTGTAGCTGAAGTGATAATCTAATTAAATACATTTATCTAACTTTGCTAAAGTTTTGGCAATATAACTAATACACAATATTATAGAGGAGGTCAGAAAGGAAAAGCGTTCCAATTCACTTGACTTTTGTCAAGAATCTTTAGACAGCTTGGGATATTGGTGGAGCAGGAGCGCCTTGTTTCCAGCAGCTGGTTTCTACCTAAAAGCTCAGCAAAAGCCACAACGTAACAATAAAAGTCATAATGACATTTACGCTAAAATGGAAGTTAGGAAAAACTTGCTACAATAACTTTCGTTGTGACCTATGCATTTTGTTGACTCTTCTGGGTCACCATAGGTTTCTGTTTTCACTAACAAGAAGCTCCAGAATAAAGAAGACATGAATAACATAATGTGAAAGCCCATGTTTGCTCAGTTTCAGTATAACAACCGGTCCTAACATTGTTCTCATGTTTGAAATCCCTTTACACATATGGATTATGCCCATTTCATCTGCCCGATGCTACAACTTCTTGTTGGTCCCATGGCACTGGGGCATTTTCATCTAAATGCATTTAAAGTTTACAAAACACCTATTTTTTCTTATTATGGATCAGATTTAGGGTTAAATGGTATTGGAAATAGCTTTAGAAAAAGAATGCATTTGAAATGCATTCGATGGATAACTTGAATAACATTTTATCTGACATCTTGTGGACAATTATCTGACTTGACCACTTTTTGTGAATCTTACATTTATGGGTTTTGCCCAAATTTGAGTTATTCTCATTATTAGAGCTGCATATTAGTGAATATCGTGATGACAATATCTGTTGCTAATATGCCTATTTTCTTCTTTCATTACTTTGTCATCTTTAGGCTTTTGAGCAACATCATTAAGGTCAAGTATGATCCTCTGCTGCCATGAAACTGTTCACCCACCTAAATAATACATTAGCATGGAAGTTGCAAATTCACAACACTTGGAATATATTAGGCAACAATTATTGCAGTACTTTCCGATGTGAATTTTACACCTGCTGATATTATTACAACTTTTTGGCTATATATTGTGCAGCCCTAATAGGATTCAATGAACACACAATTGTCTGTAAAACAGCTACAAGCATCATTGCATAATCTGATTCAATTGAATGTGCACTCAGTATTGGATCTCTAGTTTAGTTCAAACAAGTCCAATCACCTGGTTTAAAATGTAAACCTGTATACATGTATACCTGATCAGATGTTGGATATTAAAGCAAAGTATCCAGATGAAAAACAGGTGCTGGTCATAAAATTAGAATATAATGAAAAAGTAGATTTATTTCAGTAATTCCATTTAAAAAGTGAAACTTGTATATTATATTCATACATTACATACAAACTCATATATTTCAAATGTTTATTTCGTTTAATTTTGATGATTACAAATGACAACAAATGAAAATCTCAAATTCAGCATATCAGAAAATTAGAATATTACTGAAGACCAATAAAAACAAAGGATTTATAGAAATGTTGGCCAACTGAAAAGTATGAACATGAAAAGTATGAGCATGTACAGCACTCAGTATTTAGTTGGGGCTCCTTTGGCCTGTATTACTGCAGCAATGCGGCGTGGCATGGAGTCGATCAGTCTGTGGCACTGCTCAGGTGTTATGATAGCCCAGGTTGCTCTAATAGTGGCTTTTAGCTCTTCTGAATTGTTGGGTCTGGTGTATTGCATCTTCTTCTTCACAATACCCCATAGATTTTCTATGGGGTTAAGGTCAGGAGAGTTTGCTGGCCAATTAAGAACAGGGATACCATGGTCCTTCAACCAGGTACTGGTAGCTTTGGCACTGTGTGCAGGTGCCAAGTCCTGTTGGAAAATGAAATCTGCATCTCCAAAAGGTTGGTCAGCAGCAGGAAGCATGAAGTGCTCTAAAACTTCCTGGTATGTGGCTGCGTTGACCCTGGACCTCAGAAAACACAATGGACCAACACCAGCAGATGACATGGCACCCCAAACCATCACTGACTGTGGAAACTTTACACTGGACTTCAAGCAACGTGGATGAAGTGCCTCTCTTCTTTTCCTCCAGACTCTGGGACCTTGATTTCCAAAGGAACTGCAAAATTTACTTTCATCAGAGAACATGACTTTGGACCACTCATCACCAGTCCAGTCCTGTTTCTCTTTAGCCCAGGCAAGACGCTTCTGACGCTGTCTGTGGTTCAAGAGTGGCTTGACACAAGGAATGCGACAGCAGAAACCCATGTCTTTCATACGTCTGTGTGTGGTGGTTCTTGAAGCACTCACTCCAGCTGCAGTCCACTCTTTGTGAATCTCCCCCACATTTTTGAATGGGTTTTGTTTCACAATCCTCTCCAGGGTGCGGTTATCTCTCTTGCTTGTACACTTTTTTCGACCACATCTTTTCCTTCCCTTCGCCTCTCTATTAATGTGCTTGGACACAGAGCTCTGTGAACAGCCAGCCTCTTTAGCGATGACCTTTTGTGTCTTGCCCTCCTTGTCCAAGGTGTCGATGGTCGTCTTTTGGACAACTGTCAAGTCAGCAGTCTTCCCCATGATTGTGTAGCCTATAGAACTAGACTGAAAGACCATTTAAAGGCCTTTGCAGGTTGTTTGAGTTAATTAGCTGATTAGAGTGTGGTACCAGGTGCCATCAATTTTGAACCTTTTCACAAGATTCTAATTTTCTGATATGCTGAATTTGAGATTTTCATTTGTTGTCATTTGTAATCATCAAAATTAAACAAAATAAACATTTGAAATATATTAGTTTGTATGTAATGTATGAATATAATATACAAGTTTCACTTTTTAAATGGAATTACTGAAATAAATCTACTCTTTCATTATATTCTAATTTTATGACCAGCACCTGTAGTTAAGTTCTGAACACGTCTAAATCTGAGACGAGTCTGAAAATCTGTATCTACAGCGCAATAAACACACTGTTTTTTATGTGAAGACGTAGAATGGGAATTAAGAGTCCGCCTGAGCAGCCAGACAATTTTCCACACTTATGATCTCAGGCACTGACCTTCTACCATAAAACACTTGAGCAGTCAATGGCCCATATGAGTCCCGTCAACCTGTGAGGGCTTGAGTTGATTAAGAAGTGGAAAAGTCTGGGGGAGAAGAAAATGTCTGACTTCTTAAAGAAGTATTCTGACTATTATATTTTAAAGATTTTTTGTTTCTATATAACAAAAACTGTCAGAGAACTGAGTGCAAACTGAATGTTTATTTTTAATAAGTCATCTCTGTGAAGACATAAAAATGAATACCTTGACTTTGGGAAAATTTAACCACTTCTATTTCATGAAAGACAACACAAGGGATGTAGAACCCACTTGTATTGCTAAATAAATAAGGATATAGTATATTAAAAATATCCTGCCCTTTAAATTGTTCACATAATTAGTAAATATTAATAATAGTGGGAAACCTGCCAGCCTGACTGATTCCAAAAAATCAGCAGTTCAGATGTTGTATAGTTCATCAGATAAACCATTTAATTACCCTAAGTTGAACTTTGGAGTTTATTTAAATGGTTTTGTTCGGGAAGGTTTTCGGTAGAAGTGCAAAGAAGTGTGATATCTTAATCGGCAGGACCTGGTTTAACATTATTTTACATACTCTGGGAACAAACTGTACCAAGAAATGAAACTGATGAGCTCCTTTACGCACAGCGACCTACTCGTTTTCTTGCTGCAGACGGAAATTGTGAGGTGATATACAGACCTGTCAATGGAAAACAAAGTGTAATACGTCTTCAATGCAAACCCTTTTCATAAAACTTGAGCTTCACTTTTATGTCCCTCTTCTGGGTTTTTAATCTTGTCATGAATCATTGACTTTTTTAATAGAAGGCAGCATTAAGAACTGTTGTTTTTGTCACCACTTTTAATTGACAGTTATCCGTTTGTTTTTGTCAAGACAGATCAGGGTCAAGCCGAGGTTTGATGTGCAAATGAACATTAATTTTAATTGTAAAGTTAACCTTTCTAAACAACTAAATTCCAACTAAACAACATTAGACTTATCTGGAACAGCAAAAAACTGATTTATGCGATCCAAAACTATTGTCCTAAAATAAGAGTCAAGAACTGATGGTTTAAAAAAAAAGAGTTATTACAGCACCTGTATGGTAATAAGCACTAAGAATTGATTAAATACTGCAGCTTTTTCCTCCATAGCAACAATCTATCTGGTGACAGATGATATTATCCGGCCATGAGTTGGTTTTTTTGGTCATTGTTTTATGTCATAGCTCAATTCAGAATGTCACATATCCGTAAGAGGAAAGTAAATTGGACATTTTAAAAACTATTAATGAATAAAAATCTGAAAAGTGCGGCATAGTTAATATTCTGTGTGACAGCAGGAAAAATGCAACCACAATATTACTACTGAATATTGCAGGATTTACCCCAGTGTATTATAAGCCTGGTGGCCTGCCAGGCTTTACTAGCCGCCCCACCAGGGCCAAGCATTGCTCATTTTTGTTTTCAGAAAAAAAAAATCCAATTTATTTATTTTCACGAATTTAATCCAGATTGCAACCATCCCTATTGCTCTGAGCGTTTCACTAGCAGAGCAAATTTATTTCTAAACAATATGTTTATAGTTTATGCATATAAATTCGAAGGGCGGACCAATCACACCGTTGGCGCAACTGCATGTTGCCACCCGCGCTGGCACTGCTTGGTCTCTTACGTTCACCTCAGCATGGATGGTGCGCACCTGCTTTCGCTGACACTAGACACAGGCTGACCTGTATGGATATTTACATCAACCCCCCATGTGGAATTATTTTTATTTAGCAAACTCCACATCAACGTAAGAGTCTAAAATGGTTGCGCAGCTCAATGTGAACCACACAAATAACTTGTAGTAGAGTTTTCCAAGGTGCGTGTTGAGCGAGCGGAGAGCATGACTTATATTTGTGAACATAACATTATGTGTAGTGTTTACAACTCAAAACACTGCCCAGCGTGTGGCTCTGTCTTCCCTGTAGTTTACGTATGTGTTCCTGGTTGGCCACATACGCTGGTTCGTTAACAAACCAGCGCTAACCACTCATCATGCAGGTTCAGCTCTCGCTCTCCTCCTAGTCATGCTTCATGCTGGTTTTATATTATTTTATTATTTTTTTAGTATTTTTCCAGTTACACAATGCAACAAACCATATCAAATTCTTTGCTTAGGCAGCCAGAGTTAATGCGCACGGCCGCACGAAGATCTGAAAATCTCAAATCTGACTCAGGGGCCCCTTGTGCTGCTCTGAACATCTCTACAGTTCTAGCAGCTTATGTGTTAGATTTAATGAAATCTGGGAGAGGGGGAGTAAGTTTAACTGGCCAGCCTAAATAGCAATAAGTTATCGGGGTTTACTAATTTGTATTTGAAGAAGTGCAAATAATTGATATTTGTTTTAATTGTATTTTTTAATTTGTTGTTTTTAAGACTAGTTGTGGGTTTAAATAGCATTTTGCTGGCAATGTTTTCCTGTAACATACAATTACCCAGTAATATTTTTACTTTTCCTGTCTACTTCACATGTTCTCATACAAAAACATGGTGGACCGCCTTATCACCCTGACCACCAGGCTTAGCAAGTTTTCTGGGGGAAACCCTGTATTGCAATGGAAATCATAAAAAATAGGAAGGAATTAGCTTCCTTTTTTTCTTGCAACAAATTCCTAGAATGCTAAGTTATTATCATTCTAGCTAATAAAACCATACAAATGATGGTAGATATAACTGGCAAAACATGTAATTGGCAACCAAAGCTTGAATGCATGGAACTTCATGTCAGAATTCAACTAAATATAGCTGGATTATAGTTATCGGTCATAACAGCAATATTTACTTTGAATATAGATATTGGCTCAATTTTTCATACTGGTGCATCTATACTCACTAACGTTCTCCGACAAAGCTTCACAGATCATATAGATTTAAACTGAGGTTAAAAAGAAACAAATAAGAGGGTATGCTCTGGTGGCGCAGGAGTTAAGCACAACCCACATATGGAGGTTTTAGTCCTCGATGCAGCTGTCGCAGGTTCGATTGCCCACTTTCTTGTCAGTTGGCTATCAAATAAAGGCCACTAGAGCTAAAAAAAAAAATAGAAACTAACCAGGTGACTTACCAAGGAAAGTAGTGGCACTGGATTTTAATGGTAATATCAAAGCTAAGTTAATTGGACTAAGTAAAAATCCATGCCACACTTTGCAGATTTTAATAGTAATTTAAACAAATAATACAACCAAACTTCAAATGTACATTAATTTTATCTCCACTGTGCAATTATGTATATTATGTTGATCTACTACATACAATTCCGAACAAAGCACACTGAATTTTGTGTAACAAAATAAAAATAAAAAGAGAAAAAAGAAAAAAATATACTGATAAATGAAGATTTTTTTTCCTGAGTCACCCTACCTTTTAGTTTTTATGGGTCTTTGGACATTAAATTAACTGATTTCTCTATACATATCCATTTATCGCTTTTAATCATCCCAAAAAAATGTAAATGTTGGTCTTAATCAAAGATGGATGCATAGTTGATTCTTAATATTCTTTTGTTTGGTTGTCAAAATCTATAACAGCAGTTTAGCATTAAATTCTGAATCTTCTGGGAATGATCTAGACTGTGGGACCAACCAGGTGTAGAAAAATGGTTTGTGTTTCTTATAAGTAACACTGCATCATTTATGGGAAACTTGAAAATAAATTTAATGATAGATAATAATTACTCATTTTGCAATAGAATTTTTTTAGAATAGCATTTTTCATTAAATGCTATTCAGTATTCCAGCCATCCCTACAGTTTGTGGCATAAATTTCAGATGAAAATAATATTCTGCCTCCAATAAGTTTAAAGGTTTAGCATCTTGAAATGGAAACCTGATTTGGAATGAGTCATTAAATCTCCACATGTTAAAGCAAAACACTTCAAATCACTTATCTCAGAAACACAACCAAATGAGGAAAACGATCCAATGAACGTCAGACATCAGCATGTAAACTGGAGTTATTTTCTGAACCAGGGGAGATCTGAGTAAATGAGGGGGGCCAACGCCCCCAAACTCCTCACCTGCTCTGGAAGTAGTTTGCTAGCTCGGATGCCTCATGGTTCAGACTCCTCAGGTGTACAATTAAATTGCCAGAGTTGGTGAACATGGCGCCGCATGTTTTGCACTCATAAATCCGCGGCTTGCGGATTATGTGTCGGGAGACCCTCATGTGGTGCTTATATTCACCGAAGGACGTGAATGTGGCGCTACAAATCTGGCACCGGAAACAGCGTTTACCTTCGTGCTTCAGCCGATGCATCTTTAAGGAGTAGGCCCGTGTGAACTTTTTCCCACAACGATCACACTGGAAAGGTTTAATGCCTGGAGGAACGGGACAAAACAAGGAAAACATAATTCAATTTAAATTTCTTCCCCTTGTTCCTCCGAAAAGGTTCTTCAGTCAACAATTTTTCCCAGTTTTGTCTTTTAAAACTTAATTAAAGCTTCTTTTTTATTTAAGATCTTGGTGCAATTGTATTTTTACTATTAAACATCAAACAAAAAAAAAAAAAAAAATAATATATATATATATATATATATATATATATATATGTATATACGAAATTCTTTCAAATGTCCATCCACGTTTGGTCGAGTACCTTGAAACGAACAACGGACGAATCCGCCACATCATTCACTGCTAAAAACAAACTGCAGCACCTACCTGAATTGCGATATAAATAACCTCCTCCCACCAACCACCCTGCCAATAACGCTGTGTTGTTTACTATTGTAACGACACATATATCAGTAGGGTACAACTAACCTGTCTCACGATGGTCTAAACCCAGCTCACGTTCCCTATTAGTGGGTGAACAATCCATTCTGCTTCACAATGATAGGAAGAGTCAACATCAAAGGATTAAAAAGCGACGTCACTATGAACGCTTGGCCACCACAAGCCAGTTATCCCTGTGGTAACTTTTCTGACACCTCCTGCTTAAAACCCAAAACGTCACAAGTCCCCACAATCCTTTGCTGCATCACTGTCACAAGTGCACTGAATTATTGTGTGGAGGAGTTGACTGAGGTGTTGCATATATGGGACTACGCTGTGATCAAAGTGCAATATAGTAATATGACATTCAGGAACAATCCGATTCTTCTGGACGGATCTTTACTAAGGTTGATAGGACTGAAGCCTCACTGAGAGCCGTTCTGCGTTCTTGTAATGCTCTGTGTACACTGCAGTAACTATTATCTTATTTTATTAAAATAAATATATATTTATTTAATTGGTGAATAAATAAATCAGGAGCGTAAGAACGCAGAGCATGCTCATTGCTCTTTGTTTTCGTCTCCTGTCATGGTGGCAGACATTGCAGTAGGAGTGAGGATGAAAACAGTCACGGTGTTCCTTCTGCTTGGTTACTTTTTGCTTATTGCACCTTGGACAGTGTTAACAGTTGAGACTTGTTTACTGTTAATTGCTATGTTTAATAGTGCAGACAGTTGTGGTTTCTGACATTGGCAATATTGACAACGGCCCAGGGCGCTATGTTTTTTACGGATGGCAGGAGACCTCTGTGGATTGTGGCACAGAGATGAAAACAAAACAGCATGAAGAAGAGTTTGAATTGATACTGGTTAAATTTATTTCAGCTCTAAGTATTTAATATCTAGATGTTTTATTGGAATGTGGATCTTTCAGATTAATTTTAGAAGAAATTTTGATAGGTGAACTTAATTTTATTGCGTCACGTAGCACGGGGCACTGGTCTTTGTCTCTATTTGGTCTCGGGTTTTGTGGTCTAGACTACTGTACAACTCTGTTATGTGGCTCCTTGGTTCCATGTCCTCCCCTTTCAGTTGGATTTCTTTCAAAATAAATGCCACTAGTGGCAAAAAAAGTGAAGTTCATGCTACGCTAGGACAGAAGACAAGATGTTTCCATCCCTGAAATCATGATGCATAGAATCATCTATCTAAATCTAAACTGTTACAGAGAGTAAACACAATGAAAACATGCTTTATCTGTGGCATTGTTCATTAAAATGGCACATTACTGATGTATTAAAATTAAATGCGATTGGCACACTTAATGATATTAACGATTAGGTAATGCATTCAGCTAGTACTTTTACTTTTTTTTTTATTGAACTTTTTATTTTCAATAACTGTTTTACATCAACATATACACCCAGTAGAGAAACTGTGAATAAAAACTCAAGTAATGAAGATTTCATAATGGTAATAGACAAACTAAATTTGAAAAGTGCACACAAAAAAAACCCCAGAGATGCCAAGGTTACGTTATGAATTTAGTTATAGGTCTCCATCTTGTTTCAAAAGTCCCCATCTTAAGTTGTAGTCTTGATGTTGTTTTTTCCATTATATAGACTTTTTTAATCCTATCTCGCCACTGTGTAATATCAGGAGGTTGTGGCCTTAACCAAGTATATGTTATACACTTTTTTGCAATCAGAAGCAGAACTCTGATCAGAGATCTGATCATGTCAGATCAACAAAGACAGAAGACTAGAATATAGACAGATATATCCAGATCCAATTGAATGCCCAAAATACTTTTTATTTCTGTTTGGACACTTTTCCAAAACTTGGTCACCTTCGAGAAATCCCAAAATATATGAGTAAAGTCTCCCACCTTTCCACAATTTCTCCAACAAAGCCGGGATGATTTTGCATATTTAGATGTGATGATTGGAGAGTTAAAGAAACGCATCTTAACCTTCCAATCAAACTCCCTCCATGTCAGACTATTAGTTAATTTGTGTCCAGAGCTAAATGTTTCTTCCCAATCCTCATCTGTTATTATTATATTAGCCTCCAATTCCCATTTCTCCTTAATTTCTTTATTGTCAACATTGGATTCATATTGCAGGCTTTTATATATTTTTGAGATGAGGCCTTTTTTTGATTCACCTTTTGCTGTTGATAATAAAATTTCTTCTGTCTTGGTCATATCTGCTGAACGTTTGTGCCAGTCACTATGATTCTGGATATAATGTCTAAGTTGTAGAAATCTATAATAATCAGTTTTTTGTAGATTAAATTTCTTTTGAATTTGTTCAAAAGATTTCATCGTTGATCCTTTAAAGAGCTGTGCTATAAATACCAGTCCTCCTTTTGTCCATCTCTCAAACCCTGCACCCATAGAAGCTGGGATAAAATCTGGAATCTTAGCTATTTTTAAAAATTTTGATATAGAGTGAGGGAGGTTAAATTTCTTTTTATTCTTGACCAAATATTAATTGTTTCTTTAACCCAGTAGTTTTTAATTTTGAGATATCTTTGAACCATCTTTGTTGTAAAGGGCAGTATATCTAGGGACATTTTTGGGCAGGCTCTTTGCTCCATATCTACCCATATTGTCTCATGATCCTTTGCTAACCACAGAGCTATGGTTCTCAAATGAGCAGCCCAATAATAGGTTTTTAATTCCGGTAAGCCTAACCCTCCCTTACTCTTTGAGGACTGAAGTATTTTAAGTTTTATCCTTACCTTTTTATTTTGCCATACAAACCTTGACATTCTTTTATCCATCTCTTTGAAAAAGGAGTTGGGAATGGAAAGTGGGAGTGATTGGAATATAAACAATAGTCTCGGCAAGATATTCATTCTGATTGTTTCTACCCTGCCCCCTAGGGTTAGAGGTAGGATCTCCCATCTTTCTAGGTCTTTTATAATTTCCTTCTTCAGCTTCACATAGTTCGCTTTGAATAATTGTGAGGTTTGAGGTGTGATAATTATACCCAAGTATCTAAATCCTTTATTGGTCCATTTGAACTTTACTTTTTCTTTTAGCTGCGTTGGGCATTCACCTGATATCATCATTGCTACTGATTTACTTTCAGTAGTCTTATATCCAGAAATATTCCCATACTCTTTAAGGCTTTTTAGTAGAACTGGCACTGATTGGAGTGGTTCTGTTAAAGGTACCAATATATCATCAGCAAACAATGATATTTTATGTTCCATCCCTCCTTCATCTTTTATTCCCTGAATTTGTTTATTCTGTCTTATTGCTTCTGCCATTGGTTCAATATTAACCGCAAATAGTAGAGGACTCAGACAATCCCCCTGTCCGACTCCCCTCTTAAGATCAAAAAATTCTGACAAATATCCATTAATTCGAATTCGGGATTTGGGAGTTTTATAAATTATTTTCACCCACTGAACAAATTGTTGTGAAAATCCAAATCTTAGTGTCTGGTATAGAAAACTCAATTTTACCCTGTCAAAAGCCTTTTGGGCATCCAAACTAATCAAGAGGGAGGATTGTAATTTAAATTTTGTATATGACATTACATTTAGTGTCCTTCTAATGTTGTTTGCTCCCTGCCTGCCTGGAATAAATCCCGTTTGGTCTGGGTTGATCAATTTAACTATATGTTTTTGCATTCTTTCTGCCATTATACTTGTTAGTATTTTTAAGTCGTTGCATAATAAACTCACGGGTCTATATCTTTCACACATAGTTGGGTCTTTACCCTCTTTATAGATTACAGATATAATGGCTTCAGACCATGTTTTAGGGGGGTCGCCCGCCATTAGTGCATAGTTAAACACCTTACCTAATACTGGCAGTTATTCTTTAAATGTTTTATAAAACTCCCCTGGCAGTCCATCTGTCCCCGGAGATTTATTGTTTTTGAGTTTTTTAATAACATTCAGAATTTCCTGTGAAATTATAGGTCGGGTCATTTCTAGCGATTCTTCTTCTGACAAAGTTGGGAGGCTAATTCTTTTGAAAAAAGAGTGTCATCGTCTGAGTATTTCTGTCCGAGTCATCATATAGTTTTTTGTAATAGTCTGCGAATGCTTCAGCTATTTCTTTGGGTTGTGTTTTAGTCAGCATAGTTGATGGATGTTTTATTTTGGGGACGTGTCTATTTACTTGGGCTTTCCTAAGTTGAAATGCCAAGAGGCGGCTCGCCCTGTTGCCCATTTCATAATATATTTGATTTGTAAAGCGTAGGGAACCCTGTGCTTTAATAGTTAGTATCTCCTCTAGTTTGTCTTTTGCCTTTTTAAGGTCTCCTATTATGTTTTTATTCCCTAGTTTGCACCCTTTCCAGTTCTTTGATCTTATTTTCCAACTCCCTTTGATCTTTCATTCTAGCTTTTTTCATTCTGGATGATATTTCTATTATTTTCCCTCTAGTACTTTTACTTTTAATACTTAAGTATTTTTAAAAGCCAGTACTTTGTTACTTTTACTTAAGTAAAATGTTAATGTGGTACTTATATTTGAGTACATTTTTGTCTGTGTATTTGTACTTTTACTTAAGTATATTTTTTGAGTACTTTCTCCACCACTGACTGTCACTGACATATGACCAAACAAATAACACATGACCAATGTCCTCCTGTCCTCCCAGGAATAAATGGCAACAACATGGAGATAAATATTGGTCGTTAATGTCAGTTTTATTTATCTGACTGAAACCAATATGTCAAAAAATGGTAATATGGTAATGGTAAACGGCCAATATGGATGTTGGTAAATATATCATTATATCATGAAAAACTATACAACAGAAACAGAGAATTTTTTAGAAGATAACTAAATTAGTGTCAAAACTTTCAATGTACTGAAGCTTAAAGACAATTTACAGTGCATTAAAGACATTTCTTGCGGAGATTAGTATAAAAGGGAGCCACAACAAATGTCGGAACATGGTGATCAGGAGCATATGGCAGGAGATTTTTTTATTCCATTTTCAAAACCCCAGGGGAGCACAAAGAAATATCAACGCTGGATACTAGATGTCAGTGGGAGGGATTTACTGAACAAAATACGACCAAGGACAACTGTACAGGCTTTTTATGTTTCATCGGTGGAAAGGAACCAACAATTAACTTTCAAGACCCAATACCAGCGACTGCAACATCTACGCAGGTATGTTTACAGTTTTTCTCAGCGGGATAAAAACGTCAACATACAATACATGACATTACAGATTCAGTGGGGTTTTTCCTCATGTTTGATTTGTGATGACAGGGATAAATCGGGAGAAACTTTGAAGTGATCTGGCACAGGGGACATCATGGAAACATTTATTAATATCTTTGAAATGATAGTGGCATAAATGAAAATTTTTGCAGCACAAACCAACTCAAACCTAACACAAACGTTTGACACCATGTTTATCTGATTTCAAGAAGGTAAGGTGTCAGCTTCACTCAGGTGTTTTGACTTCCATCAAGGCGGTGTGGCGAAGAGCCTGATTTCACGTGCAAAACATCAATACTGCCATACTTTTGTTTGACTCGGTCCCACTTACCGGAGTGAATGAGCATATGCTGTTTCAGGTTTTGAATGCGTGTGAATCTGACTCCACAGGTTGGGCATTGAAAAGGCCGGTCTGGGCCATTGGTGCCAGGTCGAGCCGATGGGCTTATGTAGAGGTGATATGGATACTGAATACCTTCCAGCCTAAAACAGAAACAAAGAACACTAGAGACAATCTTGATTTGGTGGATACATGGAACATTATCTATATGTACTTTTCTGTTTACTTTTTGGCGTTAAATCCTACATTTGATAAGATATATTCAGGATTTCCCCTAGTGTATCATAAGCCTGAAGGGTCGCCAGGCTTTACTTCCCCGCCACACTAAGCATTATTTATTTTAAATAGGTTTGTTATACAGCAGTAACGGCAACAATAAAGATTGTTAGCTAGGTTTATAGTTGACAAATTGAACTGGGCACGAGGGTGTGCCCGCTGTCCTCACATTATTATAACTTCCAAATTATGACGCCTGCTCCCGTACCAACAAATTTTTGCAACTTAAGATAGAAACTCAGTGGGCTGCTGGTGGACTGCCCTACCCCCAAGCTTAGTATATTTCCTGGGGAAACCATGAAATATTTAATTTGATAGTTCATGATTTTTGGAAAATTGGTAACAATTGTGAAACTGATTGAATTCCTGCCACATCCGGCATCTGTTTTTAGGTATAATCAATCAATTTCCAATAACCCTGACATATGGAGCTCAATGTTAATCTTCTTTACCAATCATTTGGTTAGAACAGTCAACACTGTCAAACTAAAAATTCCATGGTAGTCTTGCTTATGCAATGCAGAACACCGTCTCCTCGGGTGTGACATCAAAGCCAGCTTTGATGTAAAAGTGGAGTCCGCACCTTTAACTCTTCCTGTTCCATCAAGTTCACACCTTGACTAAGTGGTAGGTGAGGATGACAACATGAGTCAGTCGTTTTATGTCTGACATTTGCATATGATCCTGTTGAGTGGAAGTCAGTGCTCATATAATAAATCACATCTCTTAATAATTTGAAAGAAAATATAAATAAATAAATGAAACCCCACTAGTTAGATTGGGTGCATCATATCAGGTCCAGATGAATTACCTAAACAGAGGTGGTCCAGACATGCTGTGAAGAGCTTCATGTCTATAAGTTGTTTATGACTTATGACACGCTCATTGCAAGTTCTGACAAAGGTACCTCTCATCATCCTCTGCGTGTCCTCCAGCGTTAGAGGTGCTCTGCATGGAAGGCAGGCTTTCTGACACACCTTCATCCATTGATCCTGGGAGGAGAAAGAGAGAGTGATTCATGGAGGCTATACTATATGATGAAACTATATGAAAATGTCTTACACTCACAGAAATACTTAACCCTGTGAGATTTATGTCATTTTATTATGACAAATTTCCATTTAACTTTTTTGTAGAGAATTTTAATGCAAACCTATCAAATAAACTTTACATGATTCATATTCATCAGTGTAATAAAGTCTATTTATTTTATTGCATAATCCTTACGTTTATGTATTTGGTATTATTAAAGTATAGTTATATTAATTTAATAAGTATATTTATTTTAAATACATAAAGTAACTATTTTAATTTCATAACAATCAAGTTACCTATGCAATTTAAGATATATTTCTTTGAATTACAGGTCATTTAGTCTTGTCTTATCACATTTATGCTATTCCCTCCCATTCAGTCAACTGTGATGGTAAGTGGATTGAACTTATACAGTGTTTAGACTCATATTCACCCATTCACACACACCCATTTATACACAGAGATACAGATCAGTAGGCAATTTGAGGTTAATGTGCTTTGCCCAGAAGCACATTGACAAAAGGAAGCTGGACTTAAACCTGCAACCTTCCAATCACAAGATGACTAATCTACCCACAGAGCCACAGTAGCTTATATGCCACATAGACATGAGTGCTGGGAAAGGTACATCCTATACCGTCTTAAGACGGGTGGGAGTCAACTTAAAAGGACTTTACTGTCATCTACTTGTGAAGGACATTGCATCCGATTTCCCATTGCACTTCTCATAACTTCAATGAAAAAGAATCATATAAATTTTAAATACCAGAATCTTGTTTGTTTTACAACTTTAATTATCTAAACTTCATTAGTATATATTAATTACATTCAATAAGTTGTAGAATTTATTACCTTATGTATAATTAATGTAAAGCCCTATATGTATACAATATGAGTTTTTAAATAACACCAAATAGATGTAAATACATAAAACTTAACTCTGTAGAGGGGTAATATCAGATGAGCTTAGCTTAGATTGTCTATGCCTTTACGGGGACATCCCTTATAAAGAACTGAGCCTGTTTATTAACAATGCACCTGGCTACCTAATCATTTGGGGTGGGAGGGGGTGGATCCAGTTTCAATCATTATGACAATACAGAAAATCCTTGTAAATTTTCCAAATTTCCAAGGAATTTTTTGCAAAACTGGCAAATTATAAACTACTGCAGGTCACAAAATTAATTAAATTAAAAATTCAAAAATTAGGTTTTTAGGTTGTTTTTTTTAGTTTCACAAAAAACTAAATTTTTATGAAATCTGTATATCAGTAAAGATTCAAAACATAAAAAGGATTTGGACCTAAAAAGAAAAAGACTTTTTACTATTCTACACCTGTGGTCAAGGGCCAAAGAAAATCATTTTGAGAGCCATAAATGGCCCCTTGGCCACACTTTGGACACCCCAGGATACAGCATGTACAGTAATAGTGACAGACAGTCACTGCAACACCTTCATCATCAACATGAATGTCTATTCTGGGTTTTAGATGCTACATCTAAACTATTCTTTCCCCAAGAATGGATTAATGAAAACCTACAGCTTCAATAAAGCTCATAGCTTTAATTGGGTACAGGTCAAAATGACACAAAAAGGCTCAAATAGATGCATGTTTAGGATTTTGGTCATGTTGGAACTTCAGTTTCCAAGGGTTAAGGTTCTCATTATTACATCGTGCTTGACAGTTCAAATATGAACTGACGATTTTCAAAATGTAAAGCATACATTGATACCTACCGATGCTATAGCTGCTTATCCGCCGTAGTGGAGCCTTGTTTACTATCCTGCGCATACACGCTAGTCTTCTTTGTGCGGGAGGGGCTGTGGAGGGAGGGCTGCGTGACGCAGCAGAGAGCAAGAGGGTGGGGCTTGTTCAAATTTTCAGGCCAAGTCCATGGTTTTGAAAAAGTTACATACAGCAGCTTTAAGAGCCAAATTGAGTCATTGTGACTGTAACAAGCCACGCAGCAATTTTATACCACATTACTTGCTGAAACTGTTATTTTGTTAGTCCCTAAGGCTTTAGTGGGACAAATGACAGTGTTTAATTTTAAAAGGTTTCTCTTTAGGTTTGATTTGTACTCTGTACTCCTGAACCAACTTCTTCACGTGTCAGTGAAAAGGCAATCATTAGTTGTGTTTAGTGTAGTAAAAAGTCATCCACAGACGTACAGAAAACGTTTGAGCCCTCTCTCAAACAGGAGGATGTGGAAGTGTCTCACGCAGAACATTTTTGAAGTATGTACTAGGACAACTTACTCACATGGTTTAATTTGTATCTATTTGTGGTAGTGACCTCTAATGTTTGTATATTTTACACCAACACCCCAAGATCATCACTGACCGTCATTAAAAACTTCCTGGATTCCCATCTGCTCAACATTGTTAAGGAGGCATTTAATACAAACATTAATATCTTTAAATATTTTGAATATGATGCACTAAATTAAACCTCACTCAGAGGTTAAACATGTGTCTGACGCACCACAGTCACAGAGGAGTCTTTTCTTTCAGATCCTTCTTATTTTTGTGCTGTTATTTTCTGTCGTTGAAAAATTGCTCCATATCTCAAATCCATAAACCTGCCACTCTGCCCGTCACCACAATGCACACAGCATTGATTGCTTAATGTGATCAGAACCAGTTTGCTTTTCCGCTTTGCAGCTTATTATTTGTCCAGCAACTTATTCTGCTTTTTCCCACCTCTGTGCCACAATCCTCTAAGCTTGGATGCAGCACAAAGTACACCGACATGAAATACAGAGACCTGTTGAGTTGGTACCAACAGCTGCTACAATGTAAGCAGATTTTATTCCCAAATGATTCAGCTTCCATCTGTCACCTAAAGTCTTTCCTCCTAGGCCAAAAACTACTGCAGACGTCATCCTGTACTGGACGTTACACACAGTTACATGGCTTTTGTCAGTGCTTTCTTCAATGAGAGTGGGAAATTTCGGTATAAAAAGGCACCCATGGGCTATTATATGATCTGGAGGTAAGGACCGACTACTTTTTACCTTCAATGTGTTGTTAATTCTGCTGTCCTCGAAAGTTTGGGGACAAGCTACTTTAAATCATATTTGGGATTATCTGTATTTTATGTATGAAGACTGGATGCATGTATGCTCCATGTTGATTTGGGATGGGTGGTTTCTGTTTGCTTGCTTTTGTAATTTTGTTTACACAAAGTTCTGAAAAGCAAAAAAATAAAATGGGGGGAAAAAAAAGAAATTTGGAGTCCAACAAACAACAGAGGAGGCATCACAACATCCCTCCTCTGTTGACCCTTTATCAACATTTTCACCAGTGTTGCTGAGAGAAGTAGCTCAGTTGTACCAGGTGTTTGCTAATTGCTGCTGGCTAGTCTGAAGGAGCAGAGTGGGGAAGTAGGAGGGGAGGGGTGCTCTGTGAAGCAGAAGCTTGGAAACTGCAGCTCAGAGGAGAAGCTGCGTTTTGAAGGTGGAGCCAGATCAACCCAGGTGTTTTACACAGCTGAATGGTTGCTAAGGAGACTAAAAGATTTCTCAAACATGCATGAAAGAATCAAAGCGACACTCCAAGTATGTTTTTGACGATGGAATAACAAAACATGATGTAAAGCTCAAAAAAGTTGATTACATAATACTGCCCTTTTAGAGGAATTTCGACGTACTAGAAGCCCACCTATAGAAGAGGACTGTGGACTGATAAGAAGCTCTTCCTGGACTTGCTCGCTCCCTGGCACCGTCTGCTGGTCGCTCATGGAGCTCTGAGAGGCGCTGACAGGTTGGGACGATGCCTCCTGAACCTCCTCGTCACTGAGTCGCTCTACCTTCACCCTCACGTCCTCCTCCTCTGTAGCAACCGGCGATGACACCACCTTAGAGCTCTCGCACGTCAGGAAGTCGCTAAGCCGGCGGGCAACCACACCCTCCGAGGTCCCGGGGGCACCTGCCTCCAAACAGCGGGGGCTCTCCGGCAGCTTAGATTTGTCCGAGTGAAACCTCCGGTCAATGCCAAAGGGGAACGTCCAGGGAAAAGCCAGGGAAGACTCCATTGGCTGGGCCGGGCCATCCGAAAACGAGGGCGACGGGTTGGGGATCTGAGGGGAGGTGTTGACCATCTGTGTAGTGCATTTGAGCGGGCTCTCTGGCGATGCCATTGTCACAAAACTTTTCCGTTTTCGTCGGGATTCCCGACAGATGGGAACATTCCTCTCCATCACACTGCAGTCGGACGACACAGGGGACACACTGCCATCCAGAGGCGTCAGGGCACAGTGTGACGAAGCGCTCTCAGGTGCCGCATCGTGCGCCTTATCCACCGCCATGTTGCTGCCGCTGCTGCTGTTGTTGGCTGGACTCCACAGGATGCTGGACTTCATGAACTCGGAACATGTGCTAGCCACAGCAAACATCTGCATGTAGCTGGCTGCTGCCAGGACGTCGATGATGTTCTCTGTGCTGATGGAAAGAGTGGAGGTGTAGGCATATTCCAGAAGTGGAGCGAAGCCACTAATCGTCACGTGATGGAGGTCCAACACAAACTTTTCCTCGTCTTCTGGCCGGCCCACAAGCTTGGAGCGGAAGAATTCACTGCAGCAAGCCAAAACCACCTTGTGTGCTAGGAAGAGCTTATCCTGGACCCGGATGGTGACATCACAGAGGTGACCTTCATTGCGCAAGGCATTCAGCTTATCAAGCATCTCCTGGCTGTGGGAGGTTGAGCTGTGGGTGAAGGTTTTCACCCCCATGGTGGAGTCCTCCTTACTGTACAAAGGAAATGTGTCCTGCAACCAAACAGCAAAAACATTTCACTTTAGAATGCAAAATGCAATTAGTCTCAGATCCATCTATTTAAAACACATCCTGAAATCAAATGTATTTATAGAAAGGCTTCACCAACTCAAATTTTACACTTCTTAACCCCTTAATTTGCACCGGAACGCCCGTGTGCAGTTTTTCCACTGTAACAGAGTTTAAGGGTTTAAACTCTGTTGATGTCCATTATGACGCTTTTATTGGGCAGCCTGCAACCCCCCATGTCCCACTCCCTTTTTGATTGACACCGCATTTGACCGATAATGTTATAAAATAAATTTTTTTGAGCCAATAATATCCAGAGAGCAACATGAGCTCATTTTGACGTGCATGTATTCTTTCTGGAATATTTCTGACTGGTCAACTCGGAAACTAAATCTAAAGTCACCGATGTGTAGCATACACGTGTCCTGTCATAAGGATATAAGGCATTTTGGGGTTTGTTTTGACATGAATCCACAAGTTGCATGTGTAACAACACGTAATGTGTCGGGGCTCTATGCGCCCTCATGCTCCCTTATGCGTAACAGTGTTTACAGGACTTTTTTTCACCAACGGAGAGCCACAGAGAGACACGTTTTGCATTTGAGAATACCAGAAACTTTTAGTCATCCGCTGCTACAGTCAGGGCGAGGTGGGTAGAGCGTACCGAAGAACGAGAATGGGGGACCAAGGGAATGGTGGGGCGGAAGCAACGGATGGTGAGGGGCCGGTTGAGGGAGGTGTAGCATATCGTTAGAATGAGGGGAAGGAATTGGCGAGGGGCGGGGTTAGCATACCATTAGAAGGGTGGGGGTTGAAGGAAAGATGGAGCAGGGGGGGTGCTAGCGTACCGTGAGTGCTTGGGGGGAGGGGCAGACGGACGGCATATTGCAAGAAGGGGGAGGTCTGACTCTACGCTAAGCCCCCCAGATATATTATTTTATTTATGTAATTATAAGCAATTTCCACTATCAATAATGTGTCTACCAGTAGATTCCTCTGGCCATTATCTTTCATTAGATGATTGTATGTTGAAGCACTGAAGAGTTAGAGTCATTTGAAGTATGTTGTCCAAGAGTGCCAAATGGAGACTCCAAATGGCACTCTTGGACAACACCTGTACATCCTCAAAAATAAACATATCCAAAATAACATTTCTTTTTTGTGCTATTTTGATCAGTCTTGAAATCCATGAGCAGAATACTTTATTCAACAGATTTATTGTATTTCCCAGTTCATACATTCAACACTCAATGTGCATTTACAAGAAATAAAAATGAAAAATCTGGGTGAAGCAAAATTTTTCTTGTTTTGCGTCACAAACATAATAGCTACAAACTACTTACAGTTAAAGTATTTTAACTGCAAAAATAGAAAATTTGGCTGGTCTTCATAAATTTCCAAGGTTTTGCATGTACTCCAAATTGTTCAAGAACAGCAGCTGATTTAATTTGGCTATACCTTTTCAGCCATGTTTGGTGATTTAGGGGCTGAGAGTTAAGGGGTTAAACTACTATAAAATTTGTAATACAGTGCCAAATATACACAAATTTTAGCCCGGGTGTTGCAAATAACTTAATAGTGTCAGAACTGCGTGTTGGCGCCACACATTCATAATATATTCTAATGTGTTTTCAGATGTTAGTAAATTGTGGCTGCAGACCACCATGGTTCTTCTTGTAGCCTCTGAGTTGTAGGATGTCTCATCAGTGTCCGTCTTCCTGACTGCCAGTCTGTGTTTCCCCTCAGGATGTCCAGAGACCTTCACCTTTCTGGAGTAGGAATCACATGACCCCAATATGCTGATGAAACAATTCTAATTTTAAAAAAATGTGGCTGATGTTCTTATAGAGTTGAAGTGCATTAACTATCTGTTGTTTTCAACTTGTCAATACATTTAATTATGATTCATCTGATGTTCAAGTTATACTGACAACAAATAATATTTTATTCCTTCTAATCTGACTGGTTCTAGTTTTAATCAAACCTTCATGTTTTCACAGTTTGGTCACTAAGAATTGATCGGGAGCTTAAAAGTTTAAACTCAGTTTTATTTATCACCAAGTAAGGTTACAGGTTTTGGACACATTTTCTCACTTTCTTACATTGAAGATTCTCCAGGCAGACAACTGAACAATGAGTGGATAGAATGATGTATAAAGTAGACATTAACAAACATGACTTGTATTTTGGGTTCTTGTTAATAGCAACCCTGATAATAACGTCAAAATGTTTGGTTTGCTGAATAATGTATTAACTTTTGGATACCTTCATTGGTAATCTACAATGTTACGTGTCAATTAAATATTTATATAATGTAACGTTATTGTCACTGTCTAAAGTTCCTCACATTTTAGGAGGATTGTATTAGGAACTTGATACAAACTACAGTAAGTACAATAATGTGTGGAGTGAGTATAAAAAAAGAGACTTGTACTCTTTTTGTCAAACAACCATAAGTTCCTTAATGTGTGGGGTCCTTTCAATAGATGCATACAAAATAATGGGCTAAACTAACTGTTGTACTCATCAGGACCTGTATTTTTCTTCATTATTATTGTTATTACTGTCATTATAACTTATTGCTTTCATCTTTTATTAGTATCTCGTGGTTTATGAACTGTTTGATACAATGCCTCCAGAAATGTCTGTTGTTCCCTTTGACTCTGTTTCGTGCTAGATTACGCTCTATGGACTGATGTGCACATATTTTATCTTCTTATTAGTTCTCCAGTAAGCTGACACCGTTTTGAAAGTTTTGTCTTGTTGATTTGATTTAGTTGTAGTTGTTTACTTTTTGTTAGTTTTTTTTTCTTCTGACTTGGCTGTTTTAACTCCAAAAAATCATAAATTTATATAAATAAATAATAGGAGAGTTTGTTCACCATGACACAACAGCATTTATTTTTCATATTCTGTTCGTCTCAACTCTTCATGGAGCTCTGCCATCTTAGCTGGTAGCTGCTTCCTCCTGAAGGAGATCCAGTTATTGTTCTGATGGTTCTCGTCGTTCTCCATCATGTCAGCCATGTTCCTCTTCTTCTGTTCCCTGAAAAAAGTAATCAGATGCTATAACTTATAGCATGTAAATTTAGATAAATAACAGTTACTAATGTGGAAGTTACATAAAAAAGATTTAAAACAGACATGTTACTTTATACGTATGCAAACACTTTTTTTACCATCCAGACATACAGAATTATTAATTACTATAATAGTTGTTACTTGCAAGTTTTAGACCTATGCAGACATACAGCCATGGATAAAATACTACTATCGTTTTCTTCCGGATTATTGTTCATTTTTATGTCCTGTACAATTAATAGTTCATAACCGTTTAATTAAGAACTGATATCTAGCCATTTTACAAAAATATGTCATAACATTTTTTATCTCACAATGGGGGAAACTCTGGTGCAGTAACAGCAAAATGAGAAACAATCAAAGCATGTAGATTCACACAAAGATAAGACATGAAAAAACAAATGAATGCAACATGCTGTACAATATTGACAGTTATTTATAACTGAGGAAAGTGCATGTGTATCTTCAGAAAATGCATGTTGCGTTTGAGCAATAAAAATACAGCACACTTTGTGTTTCAAATGTCTTCCATGACTGTATGTATGCTACCTTAAATGTAGTGAAAACCAGACAGATCTATGTACAAACTGCTCACCTGGCGGGGAGCAGCAGCGGCGTCAGCTGCGTCTGAGTCAGTGTTCACCGTGGGGCTGCGTCGGGGTCCAAAAGGCTAACGAGGCTTTCAATTGTCTCCACCGTGGTGACAAAACGACTCATTCCTCACGGCTCCATCGAGCTGCTGCTGAACATTGAAATCCGATGCAAAGAAAAGCCGGCATCTTTTAAAGTTCACAGCTTGTTTGTATCTTCCATCACTTCCGTGTTGGAGCGAGTTTGAAACTTTGGGCCTTCATTTTTCTTCTTTCTTTGCTGCTTGTTCTGTCCCCGCCCACAGCCAATCAGCGAAGAGCAAAGCTGTATCACCCACCAAACCAGGGCCGGCCAAAAAATAGCTACATTCTACATTTTGACTACAACTCCCCAGATAGTATTTAGTTAGGATGCGTCTAGTCATTTTTTTTTATTATTTTTAAATGGTATCAATAGCTGTTTTCTAACTGTTCTATTAGTTTTACCATAGTTATTATGTTTTCTATTGAAATTCACAATTATTCTTATTACTAAACACGTTATGTTGTGTTCATTATTAATTCCACAGGCCGTCATCATTCCTGTGTTATTCAAGTATTTTTCTGACTTCCTGCTAGGTAGGTGTTGGCGTCCCCCAACCGGACTCACACGCACACCTGCCTGCATGAAACGTTCCTTTATCATGAACATTTCCTCACCTTCTTATCGGGCAGCAGCTAATCTGAACACTTCCTAAATCTTCCCCTGGTCACGTCTTTCTCATCATCCTCCTTCTCCAACAAACAATAACAAAACCACTGAATCACTAAATCCGCCTCCTTCTCCGCTACTGAATCTGATCCAGGTCAAAGTTTGTGTAGTAATTAACTAGAGGTGTGCTGATCGATCGACCACCACTTATAATCTGCCAATTTCCATGAAAAGGTGTATGATTGGTGATCGCCGATCACGGTCTCTTGATACCGATCACAAAAATAATCACCTGTATCTCACTTCTCAGCCTGTCAGTGCAGCTCATCTCCTCTATCCTTCACACTGTGCAGGTGGGCGGCAATAAATCCTGTAGTGTGGAACTTTAACACTCTGAGTGAATGGGGAAGTTTGCGTGTTGTAGCATAAAATTACCTTGGGGTGAAGCAGGTCAAAATACATCAACACAACAAATCCAATATGGCATTGAAAAAACAAACACTTGATGAATTTTGGCTACATCAAGGCTCAACGCAAAAACAAAGGGACATCCGGAGTGGCTGGTAAAGCAGCGCACAACAACCAACACTCACCTGTATGGACTTTACCACAGGGGCTGCGTTTCATTGGCTAATGCCAATTTTACGGCGGCTTTTCTCGTCCCAGAGTCGCTGGTTCAGAGCAAACAGCAGGAACAAACACGGCAGGATTATTTACATGATGAGCAGACAGACCAAACACTATGCTGTGCTGTGATTTAGATGCGTAGCTTTACTGAAAATACCAGAAAATAAATTTCATATCATCCCCGGCGCAACAAGTGAGTGACAAAGCAAAGCTACCACATGCGTGACCGTCTCACAAACACAAGCTACAGGAGTAAACTCATGCTAATGTACATTGTGGACTAGCAGACCGGCAGAAAGTTTTTGCGTCAGGACTCGAAGAAGAATGGTTCTCCACCGTCAGTGGGGAATCTGCACAGGCGATGTCAGGTATCCTGATCGTATTTGTGGAACTAAAATTCAGATTTCCAAAATCTGGAACGGAAAGTCTTGCTTGGATTAAAGCTTGTGCTTGACCGCATTTGCAGTTCAACCGTTGTAAGATCAATAAGAACAAAGGAGTGTCTGCCGGTGCAAGTATTATTGCTTTGCTTTCTGTGTGTAATGAAAAAAAGAAAGTCAATAATAAAAACATCCATACACATAATGGAAATACCGATACAACTTCTACACCTTGAAGCCTGTCTGTTACACAGTCTTACGTTAGCTGAAAAAATCAATATGCAATGTGTACCGTATCTGACATACATTAAAGATTTTATTTTACCTGAAAAGGCTTTTTATCCTGTTAGCCACGCTTGCACCAAGTACCGTGCTAGCTTTCTTTCTTTGCTCACCTGGGCACACTCAAAATTTTGCAGCAGAAATCACTGATTTCAAACGTAACCCTCAAAACCAGGAATGTCCGACTTACCCAGCGTTGCAAGAACAATAGGCGTCAGTGCCCTTATCCACAGTTAAATTTATGCTGTGGGTGTGAGGATCTGCTGTTTTCCTCATCGACCGGTAGCATTTCGCTGTGACGCGGCCGATGTTGGAGGCATCGCGTGGCTCAAACACCTTGATGTCGTCCAAAAAATGACATGAACTTGTTGGTTCCCCTGTTCATTGTCGTGGCTGATTGGTGAAAATCCAGCAGAAATGCTACACTGATCGACTCAGAAATCCTCTGCAGAGAGTCAATCGAAGTGAAAGACACCATGTTTACACAGAAACTAACCTTTACCCGCATTTGGCCAGTGGCGGGTGATAATTTCCACCCTGGATGATACTCAGAAAGGATTTTTTTTTGTGACTTATTTTAGTTGCCTCTACGTAAAGTTTACAATGGCTGTTCATGTGCGCCAGTCAAGGGTGTGAATTATAAACAATACTGGTCAAATATGAAACATATTTACTAATGCAACACCTGCTCACAAAATTCAAAATATCTTATTTTAAATATGATAGATTGTAAGAGAAAAAAAAACACTTCAAAATTTTTAAATGCCATCTAGAGTTAACTGGATAAGTAGTCATAGTGAGCCCATTTATACCTTTTAACAAGTCGTAATCTGTCAGAGATTTTACCTTGTTAAAACAAGAAACTCTCTTTACAATGAGACATAAAACTCATCTCGTTAAATCAGGAATGTTTCTTATTAAAACAAGAAACTCGTTTTAACGAGTTTTGCATCTCGTTAAAACAAGAAAGTTTTCTCATTTTAATGAGATGCCGCTCCTGAATTTATTTCCAAACTCAAGCAGTTAAACACTTCCATACCAAAACCCTGAACGTCAAGTGAGAGAAAACTCATGCCATTTTTTGGGATCTTTATTTTCTCATCTAACACACAGGAAAATATTTATTTTTCCACTAAAGTTACTTTTTTTCCTCTTCCTGTGTTGGAAGGAAGAAAAAACTCCGAAAAGTGACAACAGATATTTTTTCCCCCAGATGCCCTTCATTTGCATGTGATAATAGAAACAAGACTTCAAATACATTTTATTTTCCACTCTGTTGGTTGCATGCTGTAGAAATGAAAGAAATATATATTCTTATATAGTCAGAAATGCTCAGCAAAAAGATATAATCTATCAATTTTTGAACAACATAATTTCTCATATAACACTAGCCATGTTTTCATCAACATTTTTTGATGTGTATTTTGAAGTACCAAAATTTGAAAAGATTTATGGAAAAAGCAAAACAAATAAAATAAGTGAAATTCACCATAAAATATTTGTTTTTCCTGATAAACTCTCTAAATAGCTTATTGAGGGTTCTACCTTTATGTCATAAACTACAATTAGGATTTTAATCCCAACCCGAGTTCAAGCGTTAGCAAGAAAAGGGGTGCGGGTTTAGAGTCCCCCAAGCTGTTCAATAGGGGAGCAAGTTGGAAAACTAATTTCAAAATCAGGCATTTTTCAATGCTTTACTAGAATCTACCTGTGATGCATGTGGCTAGAGTCAGGGTAAAGTCCTGACTGAAAGAAAATCATTATAACCTATTTATGTCACTTTAACGAAGAACCGCTGAAAACATACCGGGTTCATCAACTGCGTCATCAATGCTGCGCGGAGAAAACAAACATGGTGACAGCAAGAGTTTGAGGCGAGCCATGAATGAGACGGTAACTGAAGTTCTGAAGAGAAACAGCGCTGGATCAATAATTTGACAGTGATTTGGATTTTATATGGAGGATGTCGAACAAAATGAAGTAATTTGCGAAACATGTTATAAAACTATTGCCACAAAAGGTTGTACCGCAAATTTATTCCCCCCTCCCCCCAATCAAACGGTTCTTTTGCTTGCCATTCGTAGCCACGCTGTGCTGTCTATGCTGTCCTTGATTCCAGCTTTTTCCAGCCGTTGTAGGATTTCCTAATATAAGCCACTTCAGTTATTTGTCGGTGGTACATCCCATGTAGGGGCTTGTCCTCCCATGATAGACAAGCCCCTTCTCCATCATGGGACAAGGGGCTTGCTGGGCCACAGAGGACAATAACTTGTCTGTGGTAGAGAGACAAGTTATTGGCCGATAGTTGGATGAGACTGAACCCTTTGAGGGATCCTTCTGGATCAGCACTGTGCGACCTTCAGTTAACCATTCAGGGTGAGTCTCATTTTGTAGCAGCTGGTTCAATTGAGTTGCCAGTCGCTCATGGAGGGAAATGAGTTTCTTCAGCCAGAAGGTATGGATGATGTCAGGTCCTGGTGCTGTCCAGTTTTTCATACCTGAGATTCTTTCTTGAACATCTTGTGATAGTTGCCGGGGCTTGCTCAGGAAGGTTGCTGTGGTCATCTCATATTAGCCACTGTGCATTGTTGTTGTGGGACGCCTCCCTTTCCCATATGCCTTTCTAGTATTGTTAATCCTTCAACTTTAGCTGGTTAGGTGGAGAAAAGCTGGTTAATCCTCCTGGCTTCATTCTCTCTCGTGTATCTCTTTAGGAGGCTGGCCAAGGCTTGGAGCCTTTGTTTAGCAGTTTTGAGTGCTTCAGATATGGGCATCTGGCTGTACTTCTTGTGTACTTCACTTTTCATCACACCTCTTTGGAGCTCTGACAGTTGGCTCACTTCCCTCCTTGTTACCTTGATTTTAGCCTCTAACCGTCGTTTCCATGGTGGGTATTGTAACTCATGGCTCACTGATGCTAAGTTGTACATCAGCTCATTGATTTCCGTTATGGTGTTGGTAGGGATCGTTCTCAATGCTGCATTCACATCTTCAATGAGACTTTCTTATGGTATTTCACTCAGACGTTGCAATTGGCATCAGGGTTGTCTAGTGCTCATTCGGGCCGCGATCGTATCTCTCAGGTCAGTTGCTGCCTCGTTCAGCTTTGGTGGTTTATTCATTACTGTGGCTGCATACCAGATCTCTGGACGGGGAATTGTAGATAACTCCCCTCTGACCTGGTGCCCTGGCTCCTCCCCCTTGACGTAGCATTTGTGTTGTACCTCGTCAATCTCAAGTTGTGACAGCAGTTGCCATTTGTGGATGTTGGAACACGGAGCCACTAGTTGTTTGGCACATTCTTTGCATATATTCTCTCTGACTAGGGTTACATGAGTAGTAGCATTCCAACAGATCCATGTTTTCACCTCTCGCCCATTTCCGTCTTGTTCCAGTAGCCCATTTTTCATCAGGGTGCTCTGGTTCCCCAGCACCTGACACAGACCTTGTTTGGCCGGTGTTGAGGAAATATAATCATTGTTTAGTGTTTTGTTGAATTCAATTATATAACCATTTTTGTAGTGTTTGAGTTGGCTTTATCTTTTACTTAAATAGGAGTTTTTGGGTCAGTAAGCTCAGATGCAGGGCCTGGGGTTAAAACCACAGATAAATGCATTTACAAGGTGATAAAACCACAGGAGGGAGGAAAAAACCAGAGTTTCACAGGGACCTGTGAGGTGCTCAGGAAGGAGCCAGATCCTGGTGAAAGCCATAAATCTGCAGGAGAAGTTCTCCTTGGACAACAGGGACAGAATGGATTTGGAGGAAGGGACAGAGACAGGTCCTGGTTGGATGGGCAAAGTTCCACCCTATTTGAATAAATTAAAGAAAAGAGGATAAAGACTTTACACACAGAGTAACAAGTCAGATTTTGCTCTTTGCAACCTCTCCAAGAACGTTCTTGCTGTCTGTTTGTTATTTCCATCTTTTATCTCTACCTCTTCTCAGGTAAATATGTGTTGTTTGTGCTCTGAGGTTTTCTGATGTTTTGTGATGTGCTTTTCTGGTGATAGTTTGCATCTGTCTTGAATAAATGCTGATTATTGTGATGCTGTTGTCTCTGCGTGGTCTCAGTCCTTGCGCACAGCATTTTCTGAACCCGTGCATAGAGAGGATATACCATAACACCGGGCAACATCTAACCTGGCATATCGTGCATATCAAAGTATCTCATTGTATGAGGTAGGCAGAAGTGCAAAGGGTCTTGCCTAAGGACCCTCACTGGATAGCTCAATTTCATTGTTGTATCTTTCCCCCTTCCTGGATTCGAACCCGGGTCTCCTGGGGGAAAGTCGGGTGACTTACCCAGTTGACTTACTATATATATACATATATATATATATATATATATATATATATATATATATATATATATACACACACACATTACAGGTGTGTCGATCGATCGGTCACCGATCATAATCGGGCCGATTTCCATGAAAAAATGCATGATCGGCGATCATTGGCTCTTGTTACCAATACCGATGCTGCATCTCATTTCTCAGTCTGCCTGTGCAGTTGGTCTCCTCTTTCCTTCACACTGAGCAGACACGCAGCAACAAATCCTAAGCGATGTGTAACCATATCGCACTGAGTGAATGGGGAAGTTTGCGAGTTGCGGCGGAAAATTGAAGCAGGTCAAAATGCATCAACACAACGAAGCTAATACAACATAAAAGCAATGACATACTTAACGGAGTTTGGCTACATCGAGGCTCACTGCAGTAAAAAAAGACATATGGAGGATCAGACAGCAGGTAAAGCAGCGCACAGCTACAAACACTCACCCGGATTAGCATGACGGTCGGAAAGCTAAACAAATAACCTGTAAAATTATTTAAGACTTCGAGCTGCGATGTAAGACGCTGGTTCTGCTCTCGCTGTTGAATAGCTGCTCCGCTACAGGTAGTAATATTTAACAGACGGAGCCGTTTCTTTTCCACCTGGTAGTGACTCTCACACACGAACCTGTTTAAAGCGGCAGTATCTAACCTAACAAGATAAATTTTACATATGTATTAAAACTTTCTCTGTCCTAAAATGAGAAAGATAATCTCTAAAAAATAATTGATCTCCTCCCTGTTCTGCATAATTACTCCACTCAGTCAGAAACAGCCAATAAGAACTAGCATTGACCAGCTAGCCACCATGCTAACAGGAAGTTTTCATTCAGTAGCTCTGGATTGTTTATTGTAATAGATCCTGTTTTTGCCTTTGAATGTTAAGTTTTATACTTGAACTTTTTGGCAATGTTGAGAGGTTTTATTTTGACTCTGCATTATTTAACCTCTTCAGAGCCTCATATGTTATCAGTCTGTTAAAGATAATATTATTGATAGCAGTTCAATTTGCACAATGCCTGTTTTGTTTAGTTTTCTTCTTGGAAAAAGTTATTACAAACAAGTTTTTGTCTAAATTAAGGTGAATTCATGGTTCCTTTTTCCACATAATAATAATTCCAAATAATAATTATGTGATCGGTATCGGTGATCAGCATCGGCGATCGGCCCTCGGGGTTATCGGTATCGGCAGAAAAAAACCTGATCTGATCATGTTTACCATCAATGACATGGTAAACATGATGCCCTTTCCACCTGGAATTTACATTAAAAAAAACATAAAAATGGTGAATACATTTCCACAGTATTATTTTAGTGTTCCCTTTAATTTTGTGAGAAGTATATATACATATATATATATATATATATATATATATACATATATATATACAGTATATAGAGAGAGAGAGCGAGAGAGAGAGAGAGAGAGAGATGGTGATGGAGAACCAACCGAACATTGTGGTGGTGGATAAAGAACAGAGGAAAGCCGTTGTGGTGGATGTAGCAATACCAAGTGATTACAACATCAGGAAAAAGGAGCATGAGAAACTGGAGAAATACCAGGGCCTCAGGGAGGAACTGGAAAAGACCTGGAAGGTGAAGACCACAGTGGTGCCTGTGGTCATCGGGGCCCTCGGGGCAGAAACCCCCAAACTGGAGCAGCGGCTAAAACAGATCCCAGGAACAACATCAGACATCTCAGTCCAGAAATATGCAGTACTAGGCACAGCCAAGATACTGGAGGAACCCTCAAGCTCCCAGGCCTCTGGTAGAGGACCTGAGCTCAGAGGATGAAAGAGAGAGAGAGAGAGAGAGAGAGAGAGAGAGAGAGAGAGAGAGAGACCACCCACGGAGGGTGAGAAGGTTTTTTTTTTTTTATATATAGATTAAAGCAGTATTGAAAACATTGAATGGGGCGGGATGTGTGCTGTCCAATGGGGACACATCAACCAACCAATCATGTCAGTGATGAATTGTGATGTCATTTTTTTTCATCCAATGAGAACCCACATTGGTCTGCTGAAGTGCCTTTGCATATGCTAGGCTATTCATATGCTAGGTAGAGTCGTGAAAACCTCCTGCCAGTCCGCTCCCCTGCACCTCCAACCCCCACTTATGGGATTTTGCTCGACTCCCGTGAGTGACAGTGCGCTGTCCTGTAAGTTGTTAATAGCTGTTGATAGCTGTCAATCACGAGCTGCGTTCCCGTCAGTGAACAACAGGGCTGTATAAATAAATCGATTCAGCGATATCGATATTTTCCGCCCTCGGAATGTATAGATTTTCCATCCGCGAGTATCGATCCGTTAAACCATAGGGGTCCATAGCCTTATAGCTCTTTTTAACCTCTAGTTTGTTACGGCGTAGCAGCAAGACTTCGCCTCCCTCAGTCTCACTTTCAACTTGAGTTTAAAGTGCACATTATAAACTACACACCAGTTTTTAAATTGTGTTAATAGGCCAAGTATAACCAGAGTTATGCTAAAATTAGTAAACAATATTTTTCCGAATATCAGAGAAATGTCAAAAGCGCCGCCATTCCCCAGCTTTTCCGATTATGTGAGAGGGAATGAGCTTCCACACGTACGAAAGGAAAAGAAACATTAAGTTCCTGTGTTCTTGGAAATCTAAAATCTTAAATAAATAACAAATAACGATGGGCTGTATTTTGCTGCTGAGAAACGAAGTTACCCAAGTAACCGTAAGAGAGAAGCGGAACAGAGTAGCGACGCCAACGGAGCTGCTGCAAAAGCAGTGAGATCGCAAAATTAATGTAAATTTCGACTGGTACCATTCACTTCGTAATTAGTTTTTAGTTTAGCGGTTTCTGTTCTGTATATAAAGGATTACCTGAAGAATGAACATGCAGCACAGGGGTTGATAACATCCGAAGCGGTGCTGTGGTTTGAGCAGGAAGACAAAGAGGAAAACCCCCCAGCCGGAATCCGCGGCGCAGTGAGGATTATTTCCATGACAACAATGGCTGATCGATCATTCTTATTAGTAACAGACAAAGAGTATCAGAGACTGAGAGTACGTTGAGATCCTGGCAGTCTGAGAGGAGATACTCAGAGATCCAAGCAGGAGAATAGCGGCGCTGCGTAGCTGCAGGGAGTCGATCACTATGGGGTGATGCGGAGCCACTAGCAGTTAGTAGTAAACAGCTTACAGCCACAGCTAACTCCGGGAGCCAAGGTAGAAAAGTCTTTTTCCCCATAGTCCTAAAGAATGCATCCACAGTGTCCAAAAGAAAAAACATAAGTGCATCATTTGCATATTGAGAGTCTACAGAGGCTGATAATCTCCCCACTCTGTTCCTGGATTACCGTTTAAACTTTAGAGTTTTATGTCAAATCCACGTAAATTAAATGACAGAAACTAATTCTCTCACTGAATCTTTGATTCATTTTGTCCAACTGCAGACTGTTAAGACTGTCCAATCAGAGTCAGGTATTGTGTAGTCGGTGCATTTAATCAGTTTTCAGTTAACTAAATTCAAATCTACGGAACACAAAATGTCACTAAAATTCTAAAATCTTTCAGAAAATAGTAAAAATGCACTGAATTGTAGCAAATTGTATCGCTCAACAAATATTGTGATGCATATCAGGGTTTCCCCCAGAAAACGTGCTAAGCCTGGCGGTCGGGGCGTCGGGGGTGGGAGAGGTGGGGGGGGGTGCGGTGCAAGTCCTACAATTCTGTTGAGGGGGGGGGCGACTGGGAGCTTAACGCTGAATGCGACAGGCAGCCAATCGGAAAGCGCGGATTCTCCACCCGCTTTCTGAGGGGAAATTACCGAGGGGAATCCCAAACAGCTGAAACGGCGCAACGCTAAGCCTGGTGGCGGGGCTAGCAAAGCACGGCGGGCTGCCATGCTTATAATACACTGGGGGAAACCCTGAATATCGTATCATGACCAGAATATCATATATAGTATCATGAAATGATTGTGTGGGCTGCACAGTGGCGCAGTTGGTAGAGCTGTTGCCTTGCAGCAAGAAGGTTCTGGGTTCGATTCCCACCCCCGGCCCTGTGCATGCGTGGGTTTTCTCCGGGTACTCCGGTTTCCTCCCACAGTCCAAAAACATGACTGTTAGGTTAATTGGTCTCTCCAAATTGTCCCTAGGTGTGCATGGTTGTTTTTCCTGTGTGTCTCTGTGTTGCCCTGCGACAGACTGGCGACCTGTCCAGGGCGTACCCCGCCTCTCGCCCGGAACGTTAGCTGGAGATAGGCACCAGCAACCCTCCCGACCCCATTAAGGGACAAGGGTGTCAAGAAAATGGATGGATGGATGGATGAAATGATTGTATCGTTACACCCCTAGTGTACAGGGTCAAAAACGCCACTTTTCGTGCAGTGAAAGGAATTAAATTATTGCAAATTTGGATGTTTAATACACGTCTAATGCAGGAGTGCTCATCACGTCGATCGCGATAGACCGGCCGATCGCGGAAAGGTTTTGAGTCGATCTCGGCAGCATTTGACAAACTGAACGCCGCCAGGACGCTGAGACCAGAACTTCCTCTTCTGATAGGCTTATCAAAATATTCACTAAGATCCTAAACGTTTTTAGCTTTATTATTAAATAATAATTATAAAAAAATCAACGAAACATGTTAAAATTAATCATCTCAGTAATTATTGTTTCAAGAAGGTGTTGCGCAATTCAGTGCGTTTCGGTTTCATTAACAAAAAAAAAAGCGACTTAAAGACCGACAGAGAGCAGAGCAGGAGTTTATATCAGCTACTCAACCACCGCTGTGTTCATGAGAGACTTATTAATAATAATAGAGAAATAAATATCCTGGAAACCTGATATGGTAACGACTGAATGTTGTGTTTTTAATGTAATCTTTGCTCGGCTTGCAGGGCGCAGGCGGTTGCCACGGCAATGGGTGTGCTTAAACAAGAAAGAGTGAAAACTTTCATTGAACGACAAACTTGGACTAATTACCTCATTCTTTGTGAGCATACGTCACAATATCAAATAGGACAAATATATCTAATTAAGTGTTAGCAAATTCTACCACGATAATTGGGTGAAATTAAATTAATTATATCCCGTTACCTTCACTGGGCTCTTTGGTTCCTCCTATCAGTCTCTAGTTTCTCATACTGAGGTCATCAAACCAAAGTTCAGATCCACCATGACTGACTGACACCTGCTGGTTTGCAACCAGCTTCTGACTGAGAAACCAGTAAAGCTGCTCCCAGAGTCAGAATCTCACTGAGGAAGAAACTGAATTAGGTTTTCTGTCACTTTATTATTTCTGCTATAACTGATGTATATTCGCATTCAAAATAAGTCAATAGAGTTTAATTTGCAATTTTTTTGTCTTTGTGTCGTGAGGTAGATCTCAGGCGGCTGGTGAGAGAAAAAGTAGATCTTGGTCTCAAAACGTTTGAGCAGCCCTGGTCTAATGTATAAAAAAAGGCTTAAGTGGAAAATTAAAAAAATCAGCAAGAATGTGCCATTCTTGGATTAATCTATCCATTAATCGATTTGTTAGCTGCAGCCCCATATACCATTTGTTTAACTGGTGTTTAGAGGAACACCTAACGTAAAGAATTAGGTGTGAAAATACATTTTTTAAAAAGTCCCTAGAAGCACAAAGGAAACTGAAAGAAAAAAAAAGCATCATGGAAGGCAGTGGGCGTCCTACAATGGTGTTCTTTGAGGGGGAATGGAGGGCAGCATTAGCAGGGGCCTGAAAAGAAGGCGGGGAGCTTGGAGAACAAAATGCCAAGTTATGTAAGAACAATCAAAACAGATGCAAAGCGATGTGAGCCAGCCCCATGTGGAAGCCAATGTGCTGCAGGACGCTCAGCAGCTGTCTATGAGACACGTGGACTTTCTGAGGCATGAGACTTTCCATTAGGCCAAAGCTCAAGTGAGGGGGCTCTCACAGGGAGAGAGCTCTAGCCACGGCACACACAGAAGAGAGGGGAACGCTCTGTGTTGGTCCTGTAGAGGCAAAGTCAGACACAGAACAGGGCTGAAGTAGTACATAAAGCAAACAGAACAGAAAAAAACTTGTCAATAAGATTCTCTTTCAAAGTCTTAATTAATTTTAGGACTGTTGTAAACAAATATTTTAGTAATCGAGTAATCTGTCGATTACGATTAGTCGAGTAATTGGTTAGAAATAATTTATAAAACAAAATATTGGTAAATCTGGCATATCACCAGTGTTACTATTGGATATCAGTCCAATTTTTCATTTTTGAGCCTCTCTGTAACAATAACAGCTTACTTTCTAAGTTAACCTGAAAAAAAGTTATACAAAAATATGAAATCATATTCAAGTTAATAAAGAGGCAGGCTCACAAATATGCTTATAAAAATGTTTATGCTCCAGCTTTTAGTTTATGTATTCATCTTCAGTCAGTTTAATAGATGAACTCTCATCTTGCCCCATACCTGTTGAGCTTTGGGTTTGAGAATACGGAAAATGTCACCTGAAGTGAGGGGCTTAGGGTAGTGGGCAGGTGAACGAACAAACGTAAGAGGGGGGTGGAGAGGAGGAAATAGACCAGAGAACAGGTGAAAGTAAGTCCGGGGACCAGTAGACCAGGGGTGAAAGTAAGAGCAGGAGGGAGCAATATGGGATATTTACAACGCCTTCGTTCGCCACACAAAACTCGCGGAAAAAGCCATGTTCCACCACGATGTGCTCCGCCACCCGTTTGTTGAGACCGGGATGATATGAAATTTATTGTGTGGTTCGTCCGTAAAACTACACTTACACTATAAGCATCAACTACTCAGTCACGCGCCGTGTTCAGTCTATCCGCTTACATGTATAAATAGTCCTGCAGGGCTCTTCCTGCCATTCGGTTTCAACCAGCAGCTCCCGGAGGAGAAAGGCTGCTGTACTCCAGGCATTGCACCAGTCATTTTAAGAACGCTTATTGGTCCCCCAAAAACGATGAAAATCCGGCATCATCACCACTCAATAAAATCAACACAGGCCGAACTTCAAAATTGGATGTTATACTGCCAACACTTAGCTTTTGTCAACAACTCAGAGACGGAAGTCAGAGCTTCCCGCAACACAAGTAATATTCCGGCCGGAACACGATGCGCTAAATAATAAAACATAAATTAGCGAAGCTTCGAGGCAGGTAAATTTTTCTTGAGGAATTTTAATAACTGAGGTCCTCAAATTCATTCAAGGAATCATTTCAGTCCTAATTGATTTACATCCAAAAACTGGACAATATCTAAACTCTTACAGAAAAAAAATGGTTTCATCTTCCTTAAAAGGTATTTCTAGTCACATCTGTCCATGTTTGTTGATGTAGCTGTCTTTCTTGGTCAAGCAACAGAAGCAAATGTTCGCCTTACAAACTCAGGTTCTGTTTAAAGAAAGTAGTCCATTCTGGTATACAATGGCAACTCGAACATGTATAAGTAATAATCAGATGCATTCTGTTGGACATCTTTCTATTTCTTCTGTGCGAATAAATTGTATTTATTCGCACAGAAGAAATAAATTGTATTTATTTGCACAGAATTTATTTTGAAATGGGTATCAAAATAAAGACTAATTTGTGAGCTTTAATATTATATTGGTACCAAATCTGTAGAATCAATGTGAGAGATGCCCCACAAATATCAACACATGAACAGACTTCACCTGAATCACCCCTTGTAGCTTTTGCTCCTTCTGTAAACTAAAATTGGCTACGAAGTCAAGCTAGCTTAAAAATGAATAGTCAGATTTTTAATCCTCCTGCAGTTCTAAGAGTGGTGGAATTAACCCCTCCTGCAAGGGAGTAAATCCCATCTCATTTTTGGGGGGACAATAAACAAGGAAATTTCTTAAGCGTAACTTTGGGGGTAGAAAAGTTACTGTGAAATGTAACATGGTTTAAAAAGTTTTTAATGTGTTCAAGCTGCAGGACCAAAAATGACTAGTATAACTGGTAAAGCTCAACAAACGTGTTTTTCTCAGTAAGCAAACTATTGAGACCCATAGAAGTCAAACTAAAATTCAAATGTTTAGATACGAGTTTGGTTCAGTGTCTCTAGGGCTGGAACAATTCCTCGAGTGATTTGAGTTCCTTGATTATTAAAATTCCTGGAGGAAAATTAATCTGTCTCGAAGCTTTGTTATATTATATTATTATTTAGCACACCGTGTTCCGGCCGGGACTTTATTTGTGCTCTCACTTCTGTCTGAGTTGTTGACGAAAGCTAAGTGTTAGCAGCATAACATCCAATTTTCAAGTTCAGCCTGGGAGGATTTTAATGATTCATGATAATATCTGAGTTTTTGTCGTTTTTCGAGGGACCAATAAACATCCTTAAAGTGACGGGGGCGATGCTTGGAGTACAGCAGCTTTTCTCCTCCCAGAGTCGCTGGTTCAGAGCAAACAGCGGGAACAAACACAGCGGGATTATTTACACAGTGAGCGGACAGACCAAACACTATGCTGTGCTGTGCTTTAGATGCGTAGCTTTACTGAAAATACCAGAAAATAAATTTCATATCATCCCCGGCGCTACAAGTGAGTGACAAAGCGAAGCTACCACGTGCGTGACCGTCTCACAAACACAAGCTACAGTAGTAAACTCATGCTAATGTACATTGTAAACTAGCAGACCGGCAGATAGTTTTTTGCGTCAGGACTCGAAGAAGAATGGTTCTCCACCGTTAGTACAGGCGATGTCAGGTATCCTGATCGTATTTGTGGAACTAAAATTCAGAGATTTCCAAAATCTGAAACGGAAAGCCTTGCTTGGATCAAAGCTTGTGCTTGACCGCATTTGCAGCTCAACCATCATAGGATCAATAAGAACAAAGGAGTGTCTGCTGGTGTAAGTATTATTGCTTTGCTTTCTTTGTGTTTAGTGAATGAAAAAAAGAAAGTCAATAATAAACACATCCATTATAAAAACCTTTTAGCCAAGTACAGCATAATGGCAGTAACGATAAAACTTCTACAACTTGAAGCCTGTCTGTTACACAGACTTACGTTAGCTGAACAGATCAATATGCAATGTGTACCGTATCTGACATACATTAAAGATTTTATTTTACCTGAAAAGGCTTTTTACTAAACTGTAATTGGGTTAGCCACGCTAATCATGTTAGCCACTGAATACCGTGCATCAGGCCTCGGTGGCCAACATGATTAGAACATTTGCCTACAGAAATCACCCTCTAAACTAGTGGTTCTCAACATGGGCGGTACCGCCCCCCAGGGGGCATTCAGAGGACGGCAGGGGGCGCTGGCAGACATTTTTCCAAAAGGGGGGCGCTGGGCCAAAGATAAACTTTACACCTTAAATCCACAACAATACCAGTTTAGACTTTGAGCAACTAGGTAAAACTGTATTGTGTAAAATTAACTCATGCTTGGCTGCAACTGTATCGATGGCAGCTCTTCTTCTATTCAGTGTTTGTAGCTTCTTGGCGCAGCTCCGTTCTCCTGCTACTTGTACCTGAAATAACGATACCCTCACTGTGTATCCCTCTGAAAAATGAACCCATTTAAATAAAGAAATCACTCCATGGGTGATACAACAATAAAGGGTGTTCATTTTATAGCATTAACACCGGAGCTGTAAGTGGTCCGGTATGAAACGGGGTGAAAGAACAACAGTACCACAGCACTTTTAAATTTCAATAATCAGAATGCAGAAATTGTTTCCGTTGTTTTAAAAGGTTTATGTCAGTCTGCCTTTTTCCCATCGATACGCTTCCCGACTGCCCTGCACCATAGGGGGTTAAAAAAAAAAAAAAAAAGGCGCACACATTGCGCAAAACTCTGAAATAGAAGCGGGACATAAAACAGAGCGATGAACTAGATGTGAATTATGGCATAAAAACAGAGAATCCGACGCTGAACAGTGAAAAATCAACACATGATGTGAAACACATGAGGATTGGGAGGCGCAGCAGGTGACGAGTGAAGATTACTGATGGTCAATAAACGATAAAATAAATCTAACAACAGGAAAGAAACTAAAGTGGACATAGCAATAAACCAAGAGAGGATAATACTAATCAAAAGAAACTAAATGGAAATGAATGAAGAACAAAATGCAAGAATAAACTAAGAAACTAAAGTAAATACAGAGGCATAAACTGGTATGGCAAGAACTTTTGATCAATAATTAATACAGAGACTGTATGGCAAGAATAAACACACTATTTCCAGATAAAAGGTAAAATAATTGTTAAAATGTCATGGCTTTGTTGAAACCATATCTAGTACTGAGAATAAATATATCTTACAGACCCTAACAGTAAAGAACTGATCACTTATGTTTTTAATTAGATTTGATACATTTATTTCTTCAATATTATTTTTCATGTCAGTGTTAATGTGATGGTGGTGTTCACCGACTCCATGACACTTTCAATTTGACTCATTAGGATTTGATTAAGAACCAGATTTGTTCTTTGTAATCTCTGTCCAGTCAAACTATTAATCAATAGACAGGTCTATAGATATTATCCATGTTTCTGTCTCATATTTGTATGGCATTAAAAGGATCTGGAACTTTTTTTCCACTGAAAGCTCTGGTTTGCACAATAAATACCATGTGGGTGAAATTTTATGGTTGATACTCTGATGTCCCATTATCCTGAAGGCAGCACAGAGCTGCACCACCAGAAACCGACAGAAACACTGAAGAGAAGAAGAGTTATGATTAATGTCAGGGTTTCCCCAGAAAACCTGCTAAGCCTGGTGGGGGAGGGTGCGAGGGGGGGGCGATCCTACAACTCTATTGTCAGGGGGGGGTGCCTGTAAAAATAATTTCTATTCCCATGACATTTTTGTTCTCTGGAAAATTATTTTTGATGATAAATACAGAAACAAGCATAAAAAAATCAAAACATCTACAATAGTGATAATAATATTAATGATAAAATAATGGTAAGTGCGAAGTAGCCTGCAAATTCTTTGGTGGGGGGCGGTGAGGGACCTGGATGAGGGCTACGGGGGCACTGGGCCAAAAAAGGTTGAGAAACACTGATCTAAACCATGAATGTCCGACTTACCCAGCCTTGCAAGAACAATAGGCATCAGTGATCTTGTCCACAGCTATATTAATGCTGAGGGTGTGAGGATCTGCTGTTTTCCTCATCGACCGGTAGTTTTTCACTGTGACATGCACAATGTTGGAGGTATCGTGTGGCTCAAACACCTTGATGTCGTCCAAAAAAGATGACATGAACTTGTTGGTTCCCCTGTCCATTGTCGTGGCTGATATTTTGTGAAAATCCGGCAGAAATGCTAAACTAATCAACTCAGAAATACTCTGCAGAGAGTCAGTAGAAATTAAATTACACATAGAAACCAAGCACCGCAAGGCTTTGTTTGTGAGACATGCAGTCACGTGAGACTTTCGAGGGGCATTTCTGGGCGGAGCTTGGTAAGGTCCATTGTGAGCGACAATAGAGCCCAGTTCTCCACTGCAGAATTTCAACTGACAGCAAGTTTGATTTTAAAGCTCGTCTTAAAACCCATTTATTTTACTTGGCTTTCAACTCCAGCCGGCTCTAGTTATAAATTGTATGTTTGTTTGTTTGTAAACTGTAAGAGTTTTTATTTTTTGTCTGTTATGTTGTGTTTTAATGTACAGCACTTTGTATCAGCTTGCTTTATAAATAAAGTTGGTATGGTATGGTACATCACATGTAGCCCTCACCATTCACAAGGAAATGGTCATGATGAAAGAGCAATGCTTTGAGTTTTATGTCAAATGCACATAAATTAAATGACAGAAACTAATTTTCTCACTGCATCTTTGATTCATTTTGTCCAGCTGTAGATTCTAAGTCTCTGTCCAATCAGAGTCAGGTATTGTGTAGTTCAGAGGTTCCCAAACTGTGGGGTGTGCCCTCTAGGGGGCGGGGGGGCGCTGTGCCCTTGAAGGGAGTGGGGGGGGTGCGGGAAGCCCTCAGGATGAAATAAAATCTAACCTGAACGCTGTATGTGCTGGGTTTTTACCTTAGAATGGCCAACTCTGTTATTCATCTGTCAATTTGATACAGTGGGGGCTGCTGCACTTCCCATATCTGTGTCCTTTGTCACTTTTATCAGCAGTTAAAACTGTTTAATCCCTTGTTAACATGTTGTAACCTGTTTTTCCGAACCACCTTTAAACGCAAGATGAGCGCTGCGACGCTCACGCTGTGTTTACACCTGTGCAGCACTGAAGGAGACCTGCTGCTGCTGTGTAGAGATACACAAGTTTGTGTTAGAATCATGGCAGCAAACCAGCAAAACGCAAAGAACTTTTCACTGTTTTACTAACTGACTGAGTTGAGTAAAGTTGTTGGATGCAGGTAAAGTTAGCTATAAGATGACTAGCTAACTAATGTTAATACAGCACCTTAAACTTGTTAACAACTAGCTTGTAGGCTACTGATGTTGTTGTCTATGTTCAGCTACGATTCTCAGGGAGGACATGGAGGAGATTGATCTTTTCACAGATTATCTGTTTCATAGCAAACTATCATGATATGGTGACAGCTTTTACAAATATGGAGAAGCTTGAATAAAATGCAACTACATAGCATTTTTGAGAAGTCTGGATTGCTTTATTTATACTTTGCACGTTGTCTACGACTGTTGCTGGTGGGGAGAGATTTCAGTGATCTAAAACTAAGAAAAAATTAAGCAACCTATTTGCATATTGTCTGCAGACTATTGCATGTAAAATTCACAAGCAGTAAATATTGTGCTAGTGTCAGTCTTATACAAAAGAAAGCAAGGCAATTGTAAGACTTTAAAATTGTGACGCTTTTTATGGGTCAAATAGACTCAAAAAATTGTAACAGTACAGGGGGCCCAATCGGATTTTTGTCATGGGGCCCAAGATTCGTGGCGGCGCCCCTGAGGCAGAACCATTAACTGAGACCTTCTACTAATCTGGTGTTTTCATTATCACAGGTTGAGGAAAGCTGGTAACTGCAGGACAAGGGAAAAGATGCTCAATACAAAATCTGCTATGATTATAAAGAGGGAGCTTAGCGCTAACTGGCTAAAACTAGAGTGTCAAGTCAGATGAGTATCGACATAAAACTCTGAGCCCCAAATAAGACATCGACAGCTGGTTGCATCAATAAGTTCTCCTAAATCTGTTATTTCTATTAAGTCTTAAAGTAAGACAAACTTCCACAAATCAACGCACAAAACTGAGTAACTTCATCCTCAATTACAAACAATACATGTCACTAATCTTATTTGGAAGTCAACAGTTCTCGCTTTGGCCGTGACCAACCGTTTGTTTTGATGGTAGAGCTAACCGTCGTTAGCTGCTATGCTAACGCTACCTGATCAAATATCACTGAGTTTAACTCACGTCGTCTCCTCAAAGCAGCCGCAACTAAGAAGCGAGTTAGTGTCTCACACACGGGTTCTCCTCATTTGGAAATGACAGTAAGAACTGAGTTTACCTTTGGGCGGGAGGCCTGGGAAAACAGCCGGGGCCTCTGGATGCTGATGGCTCAGCTGACAAAAAGCAGTCGGAGACAGCGGAGCGCCCTGCTGCAGCTGCGCCGCTACTCCCGCTCACATTCCCCGCTCCAGCTGCCAGCCGCCCCGGCTCGCCGTTTGAATGCCGCTTTGACGGATTCACATTCCCATAAGCAGGTCCTAAAGGTTACGGAGGTGCTGTTTTCATTCCTTTGTGGTCCCCGTTGTCTTCTCTGTGCTATATTTTACCCCCACAATGCAACGCGCAACCCACACTGTGTCATACTGGAAGAAACAGGAAGTGTCACATTTGGCGACACAAGCGTCACCTCGGAAACCGAAACACTTCCACTTGATTCCTACAGTCAGGACGGTCTCAGCGTGAGATCAGATCAGATAGTTCAAAATGGGTTGAACTATTGACACTGTTTTCCTTTCAACAGAATTACACTTAGTTTATTTTTTATTTTTCGTAGATACGTAGGATACAACTGAAATTAAAGATGCAAGCAGTGTTTGAGGCCCTAGCAGCTCAGCATACGCTGTCACATCGTTATAGCTTAGCATGAACTGACGGCTATATCCAGGGTGAAGGTAGGCGGGTAGGTCGGGTACCTCGTACCCCTAAAAGATTGAGAAGAACCTCGCTGCAGCAAACAGAAAGGGGCGGGGCGGGACGGACCACCGTCAGTCTCATACCTTATTTGGAAATGGGACCATTACACTCCGGAAGTGAAGGAGGCGCTATTTCTTATATTATTCTTATTATTATTCTTTCTTATATTATTTTTAACAATTTCCATTGATTTCTGTGTACTTCTAAATCTGCTCATTTTTCGCATCTTTTCGGGCCTGCTACTGCCCCTAGTGGTGAAGGGGTGGTGCTCGGCTCATGGCGGTTGCCACGGCAACAGGTATTCTTAAGTGACAGGGTTAGGGTTAGAGAAAGAGAGAGAGACAAAAGCTGTGTCCAAATTCAGGGTCTGGGTCCTTCGAAGGACGGATCTGTAGGCCGATTACGTCATAGCGTGGCGACAAGGCCTGTCCGAATTCAAAGACTCCTTCAAATGCTTCCTTCTTTTCCCCAGATTTGAAGGATGGGTCCAGTGTATCCTTCACGGTCCACGATATCCCATAATTCTTTGCGGGTTCCAACTAGGCGTTCAGGCAGAGCGTCAATGGCGGTGAATAGCGACAAATTATTTAGCTATATAACACTTTAAATGACACAACGTGATTTGGTACAACGTTTTTAGGTGAGAATATAAGTGTATAAATCTCAAATATCTGCTCGGTTTATCAGTACATCACCTAATTGCAATATTCCTCTGACATTTCGGACCTGTCTGCTACCGCTGCGTTAGCATCCAGCTGGCCGGAGCTCCAGGTTCGGTACACCGAGAGAAAACGCCGAACTCCTGGCACATTGTTATAAAAACTCCCACTAGCTTTCCCCAATGAGTGAGAGTTAAACACCAATATCATTCAAACAGGTCTGGTTGAACAATGTTTGATTTATAAAGTATTTCAAAGCAGAGCACATCGGTTTGATTGATTAATTAAAGTTAAGCCTTCAAACATAATAGGTTTATTTAACCTTAATATCCAATAGGCAATGTGGAGAGTATTATATTAATACAATAATTTGTATTCCTTGTAGAAAAGTGCAGTACACATTTGAACATTTTAGAATCAAACTAAGAGATTTCCTTTTTACTATGGAACATCCCTTCACTATAAAAGGTGTAGAATAATATAGAAATCAGTAATACATGACTGAAAAATAAACTTCGGCTTTGTTGTTTTTTTCTTCTCTGTGCTCTGCTTCGCTGTCACGGTTGCTAGGCAACATGAGTTACGCTGAGGTGGGGGCGGGGCCAGTTGGTGAAGGCTAGACCTGTCCGAATCCACAGATATTTTTCTTCCGGTCTTAGTTTATTCCCGGCCTTTGAAGGACCTGTCCTACGTAGACCAGTCCTTTGAAGGACGCAGACCCTGAATTCAGACACAGCTAGAGAGAGAGAGTAAGAGTAAAAAGGTGTGAGTGGTTTTGAGTTGATCAGCTGTTCAGGTATTTTACCTTTGTTTACCTTTGTTGTGGCGATTCACAGCGGCTGTAGTTTCTGAAGTTCAATAAACAACAAACTTGGACTAATTACCTCGTTCGTCTGTGACAACAAACATCAAACACGGTAAATATGTTTAATTAAGTATTTAACAAACAAATGGCTTCTACCGTGATAATTATGTTAAATTAAATTGTCTAATAAAAACTTTTTCATCCTTTATATCTCCACTGTTGAAAATGAGGCTCTAATATTCACAAATGACATAGAAATAAAATCCAGTCCAACATCTGGTTAGAGGTGATTCCTCTGAAACCTGTTGGAGGAAAAACATCCCAACTTCAGAAGATGAGCTTTTAACCTAACAGACTCTGTGGTTCCTCCTGTCAGTATGAGAGTCAGGATGAGGAGGCGCCATGTTAGGAAGAGAAGTGGAAGCTGCAGGATCTTCAGAACAAACAGGTCATGATGACAACAGTGAAATTGAGCTATCCAGTGTGGGTCCTTTAGCAAGACCCTTTGAGCTATATAGCCGACCTCATACCATGAGAGACACTGAAAAGCACGACATGCCGGCTCAGTCGTCCCCCAGCCAAACAAGATCTGGTGCAGGTGCTGGGGAACCAGAGCACCTTGATGAAAAATGGGTCACTGGAACAAGACGGAAATGGGCGAGAGGTGAAAACATGGATCTGTTGGAATGCTACTACTCATGTAACCCTAGTCAGAGGGGCTACATGCAAAGACTGTGGGAGGAATGGTTACTTTGACATCCCCAGTCAACACTAACTGCTAAACAACATCCACAAACGGCAACTCCTGTCACAACTTGAGATTGACATCGTACAACACAAATGCTATGGAAAGGGGGAGGAGCAGAGTTAACTCCTGTTAAGAAAATATATTTAAAATAAACTAGCCTTAAAATTTAACATGACTTGATAGAAATAGCCTAATTATAGTTTTAAAATTTATAACTTATTCTGGCCTATTGACCTTTATTTTACCTGTAGTTAAGGCATATTGTTTGCCAACATCTCTGTCCTTTGCCCTTTGTCTGTTTGGGAGACAATCAGTAGGAAGTTCCAGCTTTTCACACTGTGAAAGCCATGATCAGAAAGCAGATCAGGAGAAGCTCTCCTTAGACAATGGGGACAAATGGCTTTAGAGAAAGGGTCAGAGACAGGTCCTGGTTAGATGAGCAAAGATACGCCTTATTTGAATAAATTAAAGAAAAGAAGATAAAACTGTCCACACAGAGAACAAATCAGATTTTTGCTCTTTGCAAATTCTCCAAGGACGTTCTTGCTTTCTGTTTGTCGTATCCATCTTTTGTCTTTTCCTTTTCTCAGGTAAATTAATGTGTTGTTTGTGCTCTGAGGTTTCTGATGTGTGATGTGCTTTTCTGGTAATAGTATGCATCTGTCTTGAAAAATATGATGATTATTGTGACGCTGTCATCTCTGTGTGGCTTTTGTTTCCACGCATGGAATCATTGAATTTGGGAGCATAAGAGAATATAACGAGCCAGAAGTTAATGATTTTATTCTCTCAATACTCCCTCAGAGGGGAGTTAACTAAAACTACCTGCCCAGAAACTGGGTATGTAGCCACAGTAATGAATAAACCACGAAACCTGAACGAGGCAGCAACTGACCTGAGAGATAGAATCGTGGCCCGAATGAGCACTAGATAACCCTGATGCCAATTGCAACGTCTGAGTGAAATACCATAAGAAAGTCTCATTAAAGATGTGAATGCAGCATTGAGAATGATCCCTACCATCACCATAACAGAAACCAATGAACTGATGTACAACTCAGCATAAGTGATCCATGAGTTTCAATATTCACCATGGAAAAGACGGTTAGAGGCTAAGATCAAGATAATAAGGAGGGAAGTGAGCCAACTGTCAGAGCTCCAAAGAGGTGTAATGAAAAGATCAGTACCCAAGAAGTACAGCCAGATGTCCATACCTGAAGCACTCGAAACTGCCAAACAAAGGCTCCAAGCCTTTGTTTGGCAGAGATACACAAGAGAGAATGAAGCCAGGAGGATTAACCAGCTCTTCCACACCCAACCAGCTAAAGTGTCTCAATGGCAGGGTACTAACAACAGAGCAGACCCACCAAGGCTTTACAAAACCCTTTACAATACTGGAGAGGCATATGGGAAAGGGAGGCGACCCACAGCAGCAGTGCAAAGTGGCTGACCTCTCTACGAGAGGAACACAGCAACCTCCCTGAACAAGCCCCGGTAACCATCACTGTGGCAGATGTCCAAGAAAGAGTCTCGGGTATGAAAAACTGGACAGCACCAGGACCTGACATGATCCATGCCTACTGGCTAAAGAAACTCACTGCCCTCCATGAGCGACTGGCAGCTCAAATGAACCAGCTGCTACAACATGGGATTCACCCTGAATGGTTAACTGAAGGTCGCACAATCCTGATACAGAAGGATCCCTCAAAGGGTTCAATCCCATCCAACTATTGGCCAATAACCTGTCTCTCTACAACATGGAAGCTCATGCACAGTAAAAATGCCAGTGTTGAATTAACACCCAAAAGTGTCTATATGTGTCCAAGTCAGCTGGTGTTAAAGTAACACTTTTGAAAATGTTAAAAGATTGACATCCATATTTTTGTTAAATTATCATTGGCCCATAATACTAAAATGAGTTTAAGAAAAGTTAAACATTCCATTTTTGTGTATTGTTTTGAATATTTTCCACTGGATTTGATAGATAGTGATACCTTGAGGGTCAATTATTTACGTTTTAACACCACATTATGTTTTGCGATCAACACTACACTGGTGTTAATTTTAATATATTTTAACACCAGCACTGTTGTAAATGCTAACGTGACACTCTGTAGTGTTGAATTTAACATCAGCTGATTTGGACACATAGAGACACTATTGGGTGTTAATTCAACAATGGCATTTTTACTGTGTGTCAGGCATCATAACGGCTAAGATAAGTGGTCACATGGATAAATACATGAGTACGGCACAGAAGGGCATCGGCATAAATAGCAGCGGAGCCAAACACCAACTCCTTGTAGACCACACAGTCGCCCGAGACTGCAAAACCCGACACACCAACCTGTGCATGGCTTGGATTGATTACAAGAAAGCCTACGACTCAATGCCACACACTTGGATCATAGAATGCTCTATCTTGAAAAAGAATGAAGGTTATGGCTTAACGTGACAAAATCTGATTACTTTTATTGGGTCCCGTATGGTTTTACCTGGGGGTTTTCCTTTACTGGTGTGCAGAGAGGAGGCATTTGTTAACATAAATGTGTTTATTTGACCATTTTATGAACAAACAAAAAATGAACAACATTCAACGACAGCAGCATATACCATGATAATTACATAATCAAAGTAAAAACTTTACAAAAATAAATAGCTTAGAAAGCTGTAACAATACTTTAGCATCGTCCTTCATTGAAGGAATATCAGCCTTATATCCCATTTCTTTTATCTTATATTATACTGTAAATTAACAAAAGGAATGAATACATCAAATATACATACAAGAGTCAGAAATGACCACAAAGTCTGAAAGCAAATTAAATTATCAGTACTTTTTCAAATCAACAAAGATATCATGTTTATCACTTAGCCCTATAAGACAAAAGGAAGGAACTGAAAAAAAGATTTGTTGCAATAAATATTTTATCGCTGCTCAAACTACAAGACAGAGGATGTCTTGTATGTGTAAAAAAGATTACACATTTCACACGATGTTTAAATGGAACAAATTCATCTTTTTATCATTTCAGCTTCTGTGGCTTTGGACAACGTCTGTCTTCTTTGGTGAAGGCTCAGAATGAATAAAAAAACAATCAACTGGAAGAACACTGAAACATTATCCACAATATAATAACTTGTAGAGAAAAAAAAATTCAGTGGAAATTTTTTAGTGCAAGCCCTAGTTATAAACAGTGATTTTTTGTTTTTCATTGACTATATTTCTTTTATAATTATACTGCATTTTCTGCCAGAAACAGAGTCATTAACAATCTTTTTGTACCTTTATAGTTTTAGTTATTCTCCACCAATCGTGTAAGAGTTTGTACCTACAGGGTGATGGTGAGGGTGGGAAGATAAGAATCTTAAAATAAAGCAGTTTTATGATTCTCTTGAATAATTTCTATCAACAGGAAAACATTTATTCAATGGTTGACCAGAGGTTACAATTTCACACATTTCATAAAAGCTAATATTCAAAAATAGGGATAACTGCAAAAATATGGCCAGATGAAAACTTTTCATGAGATAATATGAAATTACATTAAATTAAACATGAGATTTGAACATTTTTATGACCATCTCCATGGGAAATATGGATGCAGTGATTTATAAATAAGAGTATGAAGTGGATGGTTTTGAAGGAACTGACATTATCATCTTGGTGAATTCACTCAGATCTGATTTTAATTAAGATTAACACTTTTCCCAAAGTCTTACATAGCCTCATGTCTTAATTGTTCAATCAAAGTTCTCCAGGATATACAGACTCTGTTGGCTCTTGCTAATGTTTTGGACTCACAGTGGCACCTAAATCTAGAAAACAAATAGCAAAGTATGCCAAATTTATTCCTGAAATTAATTCTTTGCTTTTAAAACTCATTCTAGAGAAAGCACACACTACATCAAAAACTAGCATTCACACATAGCATCACATGTGCATCCTGAGGTAGATCTTCACTGTTCCGAATCTTAATAGTGGATGTCAAATGCTAACAAAAGGCAAATTATAGTGGGATCAGGAATATCAACATACCTTCAATCATGCTCATATCTTAGAAATAATTCTTGAATTATTTATTATACCTGCTTTGGTATGATAAAACCAAGGTAGGTTTAGATTTTAGTTGTTTATCATTTCTTTTTAGTCAAAAGTTGAATTTTCTCAAAAATGTAGAGTCCAGGTCTTTTTGGATTTCTTGATAATCACCAATACCTATAGCTGTTTGGTCCAAAATGTCTGCTGCTGGTGCTCCCATCCACGATTTGTATGTGCACTCTGACCAAAAAAACAGACTGTTCCTTGTAATCATGTTTTTCATGAGCAGTCATGGTTGTTACATTGCCCAGAGGTTGGCTCTGGGATTTTATTTGGATCACACATCTCTGGTTCAACAGTCTTCCCTGTGTAGTCTATGCAGAACACACTGCGGCGGCGCTCACCCTGACCGCAAGTTCGTGAGCAGGCAGACCAAGGACCCATCTGCCAGATAGGACACGGTACATCTCCGCAAGGCCGGATGTCTGTGGGCTTCAGCTCCCTGTCGCATTGGCTGGAGAAGAAGCCGTCACCGTCTCTGCATTCGACGCTCCTCCTGGACCACCCAGAGCCACAGCTCTTGGAGCACTCAGACCACTCTCCCAGCACCCAGTCAGAGACATCACTGATCATATGTAGAGACAAGTACAAACCCGTTTTCTCTTTAGATTTGCTAAACGCTGTGTCCTTAGGGATGAAAAAGGTATATTTGATCTTGGGGGGATTGGCATCCCCTCCTGTGGTCAGGACCTGGATGGTTATGGCTTCCTTCAGCTGCCTGAAGCTCTGGATCCTCTCTAAGGTGGTGGAGGAGCCGCTGTACTTCAGCACAGCGCCCAGTATGGGAATGTCCTGCTCCACTGTGGATACGGAAAAGTTACCATTGAGGATGTAAGCTCCATTTTCTCGCTTCACAGCCAGGTAGTTCCCATCATGCTTGATTCCTCGATGGCTTCTCTGCTTGATGTCAATGTTGGTGGCACCAATGGGAATAGTGACTATGTCACTGTAGCCATAGCTAATAGAGCAAAAATGAAAAGCATTTAGATAACACTCTCACTTGCTAAATTTATGTTTCATCAACATCAGGTGCTAATAAAGTTTGGTGGCACTTTATAATAACTACACTTTATTTAGCCATATTGAACTATTAATAAAAAGTTAATTAACCTGGAAAACAACATTAATTAAGAATGATTTATACTTAATAAGCTATAAATTAACACATTTATGAATGCTTTACCTACAATGACTAATTACTCCCAAAACCAACACACTCAATGTTTATTCATGAATAAAATTGAGTATTAACTATTTAGCTAACCCTAACCCTAACCCTAAGTAAGGTCTAGTTATTATAAAGTGCTACCGAATGTTTTTTTTTACTTCAGCTGATATATCAACTGTTAGTAAAGTCTTATATTACCCTACTGTATGCTAAGCTAAGCTAGGTTATCCTGTGATAACAATAAGCTTCAAACTGCTTTTCTCACAAGGTTATTGCTGTTTTGTTTGACTAGCAAGCAGAGACTTCTATCATTTCTAATGAAGGCAGATTTTAATGTGTCCGCTTGTTGTTGTGGTCTTACATTCCTTTGTTGTAGGAGCCTGTTATCTTTCTGCAGCTGAGTCCATTTCCTCCACACTCTCCACACTTATCCACCCTCTTGTTAGATCCTATCACCTGGTCGCAGCCTGCTTTCACACACTGGCCTTGAACACACACTGATGTGGTGTCAGGGCCACAGGTTGTCCCGTCAATCACCTGCTGGGGCGCGGAGAGAAATTGCACAGGTATCATTATAAATGTAATGCACCAGCAGCATTTATTTAAAAAAAAAAAAAAACTTAGCAATGATGCAGGGAAGATAATCTTGTTAAACTTTTCACTATGACTGTTTCATATTAATGAGACAGATAATCTGTGAAAAAATGTAGCAATAATAATAATAATAATTCTGGAGGCAGAAATTCACCCATGTTGCTCACACCCTCCTTCGTGCTCTCTGGATAGTTCGCTTGGCCACCGATTATGGCAAATAAACAGTTTCCTGTAACTGTTAGTTGTTTCTCAGCTATTAGCACATTGAGCAAGGTGGTTGATTAACAGCGCTAAGACCCTCCTCCTGGCTCTGAGTGGATGTTTCTGTCATAGAGTCTACTGTCATGACATAGTTGTCAAATATGTAAAAAAAAAGCATACTTTTTTAAAAGTTACACACTTAAGCCTTCAAGATAGTTTTAACTCCAAGATTTTGTCAGTGAAAAACATCCAAGCTTAGATCCGATTATAACACTCACAGTTAAAGGTATAAATGTGAGCAGAAAGCTAATGAAGCAGCTACTGAATCAGTAACATTTTTCAGAAGATCCACAAGTTTCCTAACATTACAATAAAGGACTTAAGTGCAGACTAGATCTGTACAGTGAAATTTATCACTACCGTATTTTCTGCACTATAAGGCGCACCTTCAATGAATGGCCTATTTTAAAACTTTTTTTCATATATAAGGCTCACCGCATTATAATGTGCATAGAATAGATGCTACAGTAGAGGATGGAGTTACGTTATGCATCCACTAGATGGAGTTGCACTAAAGATAATGTCAACAAAACAGTCCGACTCGGTCGCTGAGGAGAGCCTTCCGCGACTGAGCCGGGGCGCGGCCGGACGATGGTCACCCTTCTCCGTTCGCGCACAGCATGTTGGTGGAGAACGCAGTGGCGCAACTACACATTTTTCAGGTGGATGTGAAAACATCCCCTCCCCCACCCCGGAACATCAGGGTGAAGTTGCGATGATCTTCTTCTCCTTCCCCCCTCAACCCCACCAAGGTGACGATACGTGAAGGATAAAACTCGCTACATTTACCTCGTTATGTGCGCGAGGTGAAGGAGCGAAAGGCGCTGAAGTGTTTGGGAAAACATCATAGGCGCGTTGCCCCCTTCAGACGGGGTTTTTGTGCCCCCTCTGGAGCTGCGCCCCTATGCGTTGCATACGCTGCATACACACTTTTTGCGCCACTGGGAGAACGTGATGCTAAATGACCTGCAGACACCTGATTATCAGTTTGGTAGGTAGGTAAGTCAGTCAAACTTTATTAATAAATCAGCATTCTGACAAATATTTGAACATGCTTCTTCTTTTACAGGTAAAAATGAAGTCGGCAGCTGCTTACCGTGGTTGCTAGACCTGTTGTGGCTCAATATTGGTCCATATATAAGGCATACTGTTGGCTTTTGAGGAAATTGAAGGTTTTTAGGTGCGCCTTATAGTGCGGAAAATACGGTACTTAAAAAAATATCTAATAGCAAATTATATATATATAAAAATGTTTGCACAATTATTTTATTTATCTCAAAAAATCTAACCGAATTGATATTTCACTTGTGTTGTGCAGTTCCATGTAGATACTGTACCTTTGATTCAAATACTTTAAACTCACTGCTGCCCCTTGCCCTGCAGAACAGCTTACAGCGGTCTCTGGGGGAAACTCCTGCATACTTTGGGATCCATTGTTTGACATTTCCATTGTAGTCCAGGTAATTAGGGCTGTTGTATTTCTCACACTGTTCTTCTCGGAAACTTTTACCTACACATGGGATATAGAACATTTGCTTAAATGTAGTACTCTTATAATCAGATCACCTCATTATTAGCAAATACTGTATGTCACAACATGTCTTGTTTAAATTTATTTTGAACTGGTCTAGAAATGCTGTAGTTTGACTTGAGTCAAACTGCAGACTTGAGTCAACTCTGAAGGTGGGGTACAGTTTAGAGTTATGACCAAAAAAAATCCTGGAATGTTGTATGAAGTTTCCACCATCACTTAAAGCAGGGATTCATTTTGGTTGTTGGGACAACAACCAAAATGAAAAAATAAAAATACAAATCAGTTGAAAAGCAGAAGACCAATCATTGATACGCCATGCTGTTGTAAAAGCCAGAAGACTCCTGACTCTTTTGATGCCAGTGGAACTGTGATACTTTTTGTGTACAAACTTGATCTTCCTTCTAAATTTACCTCTTGTATAAATATAGATGTCCTGTGAACAAATATATGTGCTCCATTGCAGTAGTCTGGTACACAAAATTCCAATAAAATACAAACTGTGTGTGCATGTGTGTTAGATTTCCAGTGCTGATGTAAATACAGTGTTAATTCAACACTTGTTTAGTCTAACTCAACTTTAGTTCTTTAGTTTCCCTATAGAGTTGGTGTTATTCCAGAGCATTAAATTTAAGCAGAGCGAGTTGCTTCCCCAATTGTCATGTATCTTTGCCGTCACCTGTTTGAAAGAGGAGCAGGGACAACAGTGTAGCGTCTTGTCTGGAGCTTTTCGTAACAAGGTAAGTTTCATGTTAAGATTATCATGTTTTTGAATATTTTTTTATGGATGCATTTACTTTCCATTTGCGCAAGAGTATCGAGTCATATACATAGTTCACTTAACGTAAGTTTATTTGTTTGGATATCACTGTATATACGACTGTTAGGGGAGCTCAGGTCCAGTCCTTGAGTTACCATCCTGCTCTAACACACCTGAAACAAATGAATGGCTCTTTAGCAGGTCAGTTCAGAGCTGATCCTGGTCTGTTGGAGTAAAGATGCATCTAAAAGTTGCAGGACAGTAGCTCTAAAGGACTGGACTTCAACACACTTGGTTCAGTAGTTTTGTTAGCAGCTAGCCAAACTGTAAGAAAGGCCATTTGTGTTAACATTATTTAGCTGCAGAGTCAAGTTTTGTTATGTTTTTGGCTTTAGACGGCATAATGGGGAGAGTGGCTGTGCTGGACCGGTGGTTTGAGCTATGCGATCAAAGTTAAGCCAAAATGTTTCTGTCTCTGTACATACACTAAATAATGACATACTGGCTGCCTTTTTTTCATTAGTACATCATGTTGGTAACTGAAGCCTGTTTTTATGACTTCAATACATTTCTTCAGAAATAACTTTTAATGCTGTAAAGAATATTTCTGTAAGCTGACTAATATATATAATTTATTATGTGATACTTAATGTCTGAGTTGTGTTCATGGTTATTATTTCTGAATTTTTTTATCTTGTAGATAATGAAAAATGCTCTCCGGGCTAAACTAGGTGGACAAAGTATTTTGAATGAATATGACAGTGACACACACAGGTGGATCCCCGCAGGGGACGGTGCCGTCACCCATCCTCTTCACCCTGTACACCTCAGACTTCTGCTATTACTCTGAAACATGTCGTATTCAGTAGTACGCTGATGACACTGCCATCATAGGGTGCATTAAGAACAGTGAAGAGGAGTACAGAAGCCTGGTGAGGTACTTTGTTGTCTGGTGCCATAGAAACAGCCTGCAGCTAAACACTTCCAAGATGAAGGAAGTGGTCATTGACTTCAGGAGGGAGAGAGGCAGTCCACGACCAGTTCTGATAGAAGGGGAGGAAGTGGAGGTCTGCAGATTTATAAATATCTTGACCTGTGGCTGGACAACAAGCTGGACTGGACAAGCAACACCAAGCAGCTTTATAAGAAGGCTCAGACCAGAATGCACTACCTAAGGAGGCTGAGATCCTTTAACATCTGTGGAAAGCTGCTGAGGTTGTTTTACCAGTCTGTTGTCGCCAGCATCCTGTTATATGCTGGGGTGGAAGCATCTCTAAGACAGACCTTTCCAAGCTGGAGAAGCAAATCAGGAGGGCCGGCTCAGTGGTTGGCACAAGGCTTGACTCTCTGGCAGCAGTGGTAGAGAGGAGAACATTACAGATACTCGAGGTTATCATGGACAACACCAGCCACCCTCTTAACACTGTTATCAGCAGCCAGATAAGCAGGTTCAGTGGGTGACTGCTTCTTCCAAAGTGCAGGACCAACAGACTAAGGAACTCCTTTGTGCCCCGTGCAATAAAACTCTTCAACTCCTCACTGGCTAACAGGAATACAATAGAAATAGAGGAACTATAGAATCAGGCTAAATGCTAATGTAAAAAAATGTTTAAGGATTTGATGTATTTGTGCTGTGTGGGAGACTGAACTACAATTTCCCTGAGGGTAAATCCTAAAGGGATGAATGAAGTTTCTATCTATCTGGTTAGTTTTGCTCACACTTCTCTTTAAAATATTTATGTATTATTATAATGTTCCTGCTATTTTTCCTGTTTTTACTCCAGGCTGGAAAAACAGGCATTCTTCTGTTGGTTCATGTGCTTCTTCCTACGTCCAAAGGCCACAAAAAGAATCCAGACGGCTCATGTCAAACTGTGGACCATGTCGTCCTTTATGAGCAACTATGTGGTTATTGTAATGATCCTACTTCTTGTGTAGAAGCACTTTCTCATTGGCTTAGTTTACTATTTGCTATATATAATATATATTTTTGTATTACTCATCTTCTTAGCATTTTGCCAAAGCCAGTGTTAAAGCCTTCCTCATTGGTGTGGAACCAGGACAGCCCTTCCTCCTGCATGTTGGTGAAAACAAGAGCAGCGGACTTCCGGGTCAGCACTGCAACAAGATGGCCACGTAGTAACAGGCTCCTCCATGTCGGTATTTTAATTTTCCCCCTTGCTTAACTCAGATAATTACCAAAACTTCAGTCTAAACCACTTAAAAGGGAAAGATGCCGAAAACTAGAAGTTAAGAAAACGTTTAAAACCCAAGATACTGGCGAACAGTCGGGGGACGGTAGTGACGATGAGGCTAATACTACCATGAGGAAAGCTAGCGTTAGCTTACAACAACACGTGTTACTGGAGAGTATCAAGACGCTTTCTAAAGACTTAAAAGAGTTTAAAAACGAGATGAAGCAAGACATAGAACAACTCAAAGAAGATGTAATGGCAACAACGAAGGAAGATTTCAACGGATTCAGGGAGGAAATGATGCGCAAGGTGCAAAACCAGAAGTGTAGTATCAACGAGGCGCAGACCCGGATAGCTGACCTGGAGGCTGAAAGACCTTGAGACATTAGAGAGGAACAGAGCTATGAACAACAAACTTGTGGATTTGGAGAGCCGAAGGTGGAGAAATAATCTTCGTATCTATGGAGTTCCGGTAGTAAAAGAAGGTAGATCAGTTTCCGAGTTTGTCACCGACCTGCTGATCAAGCAGCTGAAGCTACTGGATGGAAGTGAACTATAGATTCAGCGGCACACCGAGCTCTGGCACCCACACCGCCTCCCAACACGGCCCCGAGATCTATAATTGTGAATTTCTTGCAATTCGACACAAAAGAAATGGTTCTAAGGAAAGCCTGGGAACAGAAAGTGGAGATGGATGGCAAGCGCCTTTATTTTGATAACGACTATGCTTCAGAGGTCTTAGAAAAACATAAAGCATTCGGCCCATTAAAGGCAGCCTTGAAGCAGAAAGATATCAGATTTCAGACGCAAAGATACGAATCTTTGGGTGGGGGGGCGAGTTAGCGTCGCTCCTTCTCCCTGATGTTCCTTCCGTGGGCTGGAGGGGTGGGGGGCCGCCGATTTACGTTTTTGAATAATGTGTAGTTGCGCCACTGAGTAGACCGCTGTCTACTACTAGAGAGGGCCCCCACCCTAGGGTGGTATTTTGCCCTCACCCCACCAGCAGGGATTCTGGGGGATGTCTTCACACATCTCTACCTTTGGAAGTTTCTGTTCTATTTGTTCATCTGTGTTTTAATAGCTTGTTCAGCTATTTGTTGGAGGCTTATTTTCTAAAATCACATGGTGACCTTATGAAACTAAATAATGGCTGATAATATCAAGATGGTTTTGTTGAATGTGATTGTATGAATAATCCTATAAAACATTAAAAAAAATTCTAACTAAAACACGAAAAGAGAAGGCACAGTTAATCTACAGGAGACACACCTGTCTAAATCTGAACATGATAAACTCAGGGGCTTTGGCTACTCAAATATATTTTACAGCTCTTTTAAACATGGAAGCAAAAGAGGAGTTTCAATTCTAATTCATGACTCAGTAAAATTTGATTGTAGCTATGATCTGCCAGATAAAGAAGGGGGGTATGTGATAGTGAGGATTTGTTTTATGTTTGTCCAATTACAGACTTAATTTATTACAGTCCCTTTGGCAAGCGGTTTTCTGAAATGTTTGGGAAAGAAAACATAGCAGATTGCCATAATGTATGACCTTTGGTGCTGTCAGTGCTGTTTGATTTTGTTCTTGTTTTGAAATACAAGTAGATTCAAACTACAACTTGTGTTGGCATTTTTGTAGATTCAAGTGACATCTAATGTTTTTTTAAGTGAATTTGGGGATTATTGACTGCCAGTAGTATTGTTGTTAAAGGTTTATTGGTTCTAGTGGCCTTTATTTGATAGTGAATTGACAGAAGAGTAGGTAATGAGAGAAGGGGAAAACATACAGCAAAGGCTGGGAAGCGAACATGCAACACCACATTGCGAACTATGGCTTCCATATGTGGGTTGTGCTTAACCTCTGCGCCTCCACAGCACACCTTACCAGTAGTATTTTAAAATTCTGATTTCTATGTTGATCTATATTTAACACTTGTATGTTAAATTCACACATTCATAGTGTTAACTTTTAACACTATACACTAGTGTTAGGTAAATCAACACTGATGTGTGTTAACTTTCAACTACTGAGAGTGTTGATTCAACTCTCTCAACACTTTCAAAAGTGTTGCTTTAACACAATCAAGAGTGGACCAATATAGACACTTCCAAATTTGCTGTGTCCATGTCATCTGTTTAGGACATTAGGTCTGATATACAGTGGCTGTTTTTGAATAGGCTAAATGGGCAGTAGCCCAGGGCAGCATTAGAAAGGGGCAGGTTGCTCAAGAACTAAAAATAAAATATATCTTGACTGTCAGTTGTTGCCAGAAAGTTTACTTCTACTTGCATGCATGAGTACTGAAGTAAGTTCAGCTGAGTACTGGAAGACTAGGTTACCTGCTTTCTCCTGAAAACAAAATCTACTAATTTGATGGTGGGCAGTAGTAGTAGTAGTAGTATTACTAGGGCCACCACTGCTGATATATGCTGACCAAAGGTCAGTCCTAATGCAACAAACCCCCCTTCTTTCAAGTGACTGTCTGTGTCGCAATGACTTCCATCTGAATCAGTTCAATGATTGAAACAGTCTGATGTTGGGGTACAGTTTATAGGTGTGGTCTAAATAAAGTTTTGGTTAAGTTTACTGTAAGGAACGTGGGAGGAGTTAGTAAGTGTTAGGATTAGGGATAAATCCTGACATTAACATGAATGTTTAAGTCATTACCAATCATTAATTTTAGGTTTAACCTCCATCTATTACTGAAATGAATGGAGGTCAGTAGCTGCACAAATCTTTGTCTACATTCCTATCATATAAAAAAAACACACATTTGTAATTTTGGAGTTTCTGAGTTTTGATTTTGCTTGAAATCAAATTGTACATGCGATAAGTAGTTACAAATTATGGCAGTGAAGGACTGCCATAATTGCTTGAAAAAGCTGGAATTCGAAACAATTTACAATTGAAATTGCCTGTTACAGCACAATATTTTAAAATATGCAGCCCAACATTAAAATATGAATCTCTTAACTCACTGACTCAGAGTTGTCTTCCTCGTTCATCGCAATGAGAAGGGTGGTGTTGTTTTGTAAATGTGGCCATGTCGAACTATGAACATGTCTATATGGGGCACTTTGAGTTCTTTACAGATTCTGGAAGTGTGGATTCTAAACTTTGCAATGATGGAGAACACATTGAAATAAAAAAGATGATCTTTACTATGCTGTGGGCATTAATAATGTTGTATGCCTTATGGTAATTTAGAAGCATAATAAAAGTAAAATAGACTTAAAAGTTAGGGTTGGGTTGTGCATACCTTCAGCCCTAAGTATGCAGAGCATAAATAATAATGTAGATGTTACAGATTCAGTTAGTCAGCACAAGATGCAGCACTGCTCACCATATCACACTCCGCACAGCCACAACCCAGTGGAACACTATGTATTGTAATAGTGTCCTCAAAACAAAAGTTTTGCAACTCAGCCAGAAAAACAAAAAAAAAATATTCCTGCAGACATGCATGGCGTGAAGATCGCTAGAAGATCTCGATAGATCTTTTTTGAATGATCCAGTTTTAAGTCACTTATCCACTGTTATTTTTAATACGTGTTGCACTTTGAGTTCACTTCATGGCAAATAAATGGCCATTGACATGCTGTACCTTGTGAACCACTAGGGGGCGGCCACAGACCCCCTGTGGTCTGGGGACCACAGTTTGAGAAAGACGGTTCTAGTGTAACGTGTCCATTGACCTTTTTTGAGTTAAATTGATATTACCTTCACTGGAGTCACAAGATTCTGTGTTGCAGGACTGGTATCGAACTCTCTGTCCCTCACAGTACTTCCCGCCATTCTGAGGCACAGGATCAGTGCATTCCCTGTAGGAGAACTCCACCCCACCTCCACAGGTCCTGGAGCACTGCTGCCATGGTCCCCATAAGCTCCAGCTGCCATCCACAGCCCTCTGTGGTTAAACACAGAGAAAGAAAAGAACAAGTCACAGTGGTTGGTTTGAGCTCCAAGCCAAAGGCTGTGCAGCCGTAACCACAGTCTGGGCTTCTGGGTTTGAGGCTGCACAGTGTATTAGAATGCCCAGACTGAGGGCTAAATTTGTGTTGAAGTGTGGCACACGCTCCCTGTCTCTGTCTGCCCACATTCTTGCCGCATGTGTCACTCACAGCTAGTAGTGGCTGCCCATGTTTCAAGACTTTATGTGGCAACTGAGTGTGTTTTTGTTTGGTGTTGTGGTTTTGGTTTCCTTTCAAAACATCTTTATAAGTTCAGATTAGCAAATATCCTACCTGGATCCACACACAGATGTGTGTATGTATCAGAACAATCAAGCTAAAATGGAACAGGTCAATGGAGCTATACAGCATAAACAAAAGCGTAAAAGATACCAAGAAATATTTTTTGTGTGAGCTCACCAAATTCAAGATATAATGCAATCAGTATTTTGAGAGTATTCACTCTAATCCAGGGGCCTGGCTCTTTGCACTTCTCACAGTGGCTCTTAATGACTCTGGCATATCAATAGAGAGCCAACTAGGTTTTTAAATATAGATATAAAAACAAATGCAGGCCTGATGGACCATCCATCCATTTTCTTACATTTCGAGTGAGAAGCAGGACACACCCTGGACAGGTCACAGTCTGTCCACAAAGGTTCTGGTCTGTCCCAGACCAGAACCTTTGTGCTGCAAGGCAACAGTGCTACCAACTGCACCACTGTGTCTGATGGACTAATTACAGTAAATTTTAAACAGAAGAATATCTCTAACAGAATCTGATTTTTTTTATTTGTTGGAAAGGCTGGAAACATTGTATGTTTTAGATTCAAAAATCAGCTTTACAGGGCGTGATTGTGTGTGCCAACAAATATTTAGTTTTTGATTTCAAGAGCTCAAAGACATTATGTATAGATGAACTTCAGAGAACATAAAGAATTTTTCATAGCTTTTTCCCCATCTACATCCCATAGAAGAAAAAGTATGCATCCACTTTATTACAAAAATGTTACGTCTTTCTTTATTTTAAAATCTAAAAAAGATCTTTAGTGATTATTTATCAAACATTATAGGGAGTATTTTATCAAAAGATTGTGTAACATTTGCAGCTCTAAATTTTAATGATACAGCCCCAACCAGTTTTCTACAGTCGGAAAGGCAGCTTGGAGCTTGGAGCCGTCTTATTAGAAATATTAGATTTTTCCTGTCAGAGATCCAATGCAAAAGGCAAAAGTCACTGCCTTTGGTCCCTAATGTCAATGGGTTCATTTCTAGGATGTGTTATAAACTATTACTAGTATTTATGAATATTTTTTTCAAAGTCTACATTTTGACTCAACATTGGCAAATCAAACGTCTGGTCAGTATATTTGTATGGTGGCCGTGAGGTGCAAAGCAATTACAAATTACAAAATCACTACAACATTAACGAAAACACAACGACATTTACAAAACGGAAAAGGTAGGTCCCAGTGGGGACCTAAGAAATCGCTGATTGGACTACAGCTCGGTTTACTTTTGAACCGGAAGTTATTCTGCCACGCTCAGTTTGAGTGAGCATAGACATAATATAAGAGCAGACCCCTCATTGGCTGCTCCGGCGACAGAAATACGGCGGCCATCTTGGAGCGGTATTCCCTCCTACTTTGCCAATCAAAACAACAGAGATATTGTTGTTCAGATCGATGGATTATTGATGTGAGGCTCCACAAACAACATTTCACAAGTAAGATAGACATATATATACCTGTAGGAGCTACTTTTCCCATTGTTTTGTTAAATCTTAGAATTTAAATTTAGTTTATTCTTAGCATTTGTTTGTTTTCCTAGTTGATTTATCATTAGAATTTTTATTTTATTTGTTGCTTAGAATAAGTTTTTTGTTTAGTAATTCACTTAATTAGTTAATTAATTTCAGATTGGAATGTGGGTATTTCACGGTATAAGTAGGTGGGTCTTATGTAGCTTATTATGCACCTGGTGGTCACAAGGTTTTTTACCAGCTAATCAGTCACATCAGTTAATTTCAGATTGTAATTGTTTCAGATTCAGTGCTGCAGCACTGAATCTGAAACAATTACAAACTGATGTTTTACCTTTGCAAAGATATTTCTTTGAAAGCAAACATCAAAGTAATGATCATACCAGTGGTTGCATGACTTCCTCTGTCATCTTGCATGCTCCATGTAGACAGGTCCCATTGGACCTGCAGGGAGTGCCATCGGCCCAGGTCAGGCTGCCATTCTTGGTGGAACACTGCCCCGTACCGTCCTCTCGGCACCAAAGCTGGTTGCAAATATCTCTGTCTGACGTGTTGGGGCAGTGGACAAACTCCTCCCCAAAAATCTGCTGACACTGTTGGTCCAGGTTGTACACGGTACCCGGCAGCTCTGGTGGCAGGGGAATGGTGCTCTCCGGGACATCCAGGAGGCAGTCTCCTACGGTTAGAGAACACATCAGCACTGGTTTCCATTCAGGCTGGTAGAGATCATCAGCTTTTGTGTTGCTGTGGTAATTTACATTATTGTATTTGAATGACTTTAAGTAATCAAAATTGACTGTGTGCATCAACACAGCCTGTTTTTAGGTATAGCTCCTCCACAATTTATCCTATTGTGTGCTTCCCCATCATGAAACTATGGGTTAGCAGAATAATGCTGTAAAAAATATACAAGTTAGTGAGATTCATCTCCCTGACTTCAGCACAGTGAAATCAACTTCTACTTTTGAGGGACCCTCAATAATACCAATTCTGATAAATAACAGACAAAAATTTGTAAAATCACACAGAAATAAAAAAGTCTTTATACTGCAAAATTTAGTATCTATTCTACTTAAACCAATGTTGAAACCAAACAGAAATCTGAAGGAAGGGTTCATGCTGCATATTAAAATTGGCTTTATTAAACATCAGATCTTTGGCAGCAAAATCATTTTTAATTAAAGACTTTAATATTGATCATCATCTTGATTTTTGTTCCTGACCGAAATTTGGCTGAATCAAAATAACTGCTCATCTATTCTTATTGAATCATGTCTTCCAAATTTTAATGTTCTAAGCCAGACCAGAACCGTTAAGAGGAGGTGGAGTTGCAGTATTGTTCAAACCTGCCTTTACATTGTAAGCAGATATCCTATGTAAACCTTTGAATATGTTGCCTTACAATTAAACTCATTCTCTCATATCTTGCCACTGAATATATACAGACCTCCTAAATTCTGTGCAAACTTCTTTGATGATGTTACTGAATTATTGTCCTTAATTCTGGTTGATTTAGATTTTTTTTTATCGTTGGTGATTTTAATTTTCATATCGACAATCAATTGGATCGAGGCAGTAAAGAGCTATGTCAGATCCTGCATAACTACGGACTGATCCAACATGTCTTGGAACCCACACATAATGGACACACTTTGGACCTTATTTCTAAAGGACTGATTATATATACAATTGTAGTTCTTGGTGTAGCATTGTCAGATCATTTTTGTATTTTTGGTGACAGTTTACTCCCTGCTCAAAAAAATAACTATACACAAGTCATTTCAAAAAGATGCCTTACATAAACTACTGCCGATCAATTTATTCAGGCTTTTCCTTCAACCGCTATACACTCCTGTATTTCTATGAGTGATCTAATAGAGACCATTTTATTTTCAAAATCAAGAAAGTTATTGACACCATTGCTCCAGTTATTACAAAAGTAATCTCTGGGAAATGTAAACCACCTTGGAGAAATTATCAGTTAGTTAGAAAAGGGAATATAGTGCCGAAAAGCAGAACATTGGTGGCAGAAAACTAAACTACAAGCCCACTTAGATATATACAAAGATAAACTAAAAATGTTCAATTTTGAACTGAGAAATGCAAGAGTTTTTTTTCAAGCATCATTTCTACCTCTATCAATAACTCTCGTGCTGTTTGATTGTTAACAGGTTGACAAATCCACCTTCTTCTGTTAACTGTGAATTTTTCTCCTCTGAATCTTGTGACAAATTTGCCACATTTTTCATAAACAAAACAGTGAAAATAAGGAAAATAAGGGAGACAGTAAATTCCTCTCTCTCTCTGTTACAAAGAATCAATTAACTATGTTTTTCCTTAATAAGACCTTAACTAGTCTGACTCACTTTAACCTGGTAACTCAGAAAGACCTGAGTTATACTTTACACCATATGAGATCATCCACCTGCTTCCTTGACATTATCGCTACCAATTTGTTTTTAAAGGTCTCAGATGTTTTTGCTCCTGATCTTTCACAAATAATTAATAAGTCACTCTCCTCTGGAGTCTTCCCTCAGGATTTAAAGAATACAGTAGTTAAACCACTTCTCAGAAATCATAACCTCGACTCGTCAATTCTAAGCAATTATTGACCAATATCTAACAAACCATTTTTGGCTAAAATATTAGAATTGTTTTTAAACAGATACATGGCTTTCAAGCCCTGAACAACTGTTTTGATGTCCATCAATCAGGTTTCCATCAACATCACAGCACTAAAACTGCTCTTGTGAAAGTATTCAATGACCTCTGTCTAACACTGGCCGTAACAAAATGTCAATATTACTTTTACTTGACTTGAGTGCTGCATTTGATACAGTTGATCGTGATATTTTACCATCTCGATTAGAAAATTGGGTTGGCATTTCCGTTATAGTGCTCAGCTGGCTTAAATCTAACCTGTCTGACCGAACCTTTTATGTGTCCATAGGCAACTTTAAGTCCAAGCAGAATGAAATTATCTGTGGAGTCCCCCAAGGTTCCATCCTGGGGCCACTTCTTTTTAATATCTATGTGTTTCCATTCATTCAAATTATGTGAAATAAGATAGAATATCACAACTATGCCAATGACACACAGCTGTTCAATAGTCTTTCACCAGGAGATTACAGTCAGGTTCAAATGCTCATTGACTGTATTGAGCAGATTAATGTCTGGATGTGCCAAAATGTTCTCCAACTAAATAAAAACAAAACGGAAATATTAGTGTTTGGACCAAAAGAGCATAGATTAAAATGATGTCCCACCTTCAGTCTGTTGGATTAAAATGCTCTGACAAAGCCAAAAATCTGGGGGTGAACATGGATCCTGATCTGAACTTTGATAATCACATCAAATCTATCATAAAAACATACTACCATCTAAAAAATATTGCTAAAATCAGAAACCTCATGTCCCCACAAGATTCTGAAAAATTAGTTCATGCCTTTGTTTTTAGTAGACTTGATTACTGCAATGGCATTTTTACTGGATTATCAAAAAAAGCAATAAGACAGTTCCAGCTTCTCCAGAATGACACTGCAAGAGTCCTGACTAAAACAAAAAGAGATCAGCACATCAGTCCAGTTCTGAGATCCTTGTACTGGCTGGTTGCTCAAAGAATAGAAATTAAAATCTCCTTAGTTGTTTACAAAGCACTTCATAATAACCCAGATTATATTTCTAATCTTCTTCAGCCCTACATACCAGTCAGACCTTTAAGATCATCAGAGTCAAACCTAATTATTCCAAGAGTCAGAACTGAACATGGTGAAACAGCTTCCTGCTCATTGTAAGTCTGTCCCAACCATGAGTTTATTTAAAACCTTTTTATTTGAAGTTGCCTATTCTTACAATTTTTAATTATATTCATTCACTATATTTAATTTTTTAATGTTTGCTTTGTCTATTTTTAATCCGCTTGATTTTTAATATATTTTTTTATTATTTTTTATCTATCATCTCTTTGTTGAATGTTGTTTTTAACTTTTTTGTACACACACTTTGAATTGTCTCTGGCTGAAAGGTGCTATATAAATAAAGTAGCCTTGTAAATGTGCTTCTCTCCCCATGTGGTGTGACACTAAGAGGCAAAAATTCAGGGCAAGTCATGTCCTGAAATAAATTGTAATCTTTACAGATGCATCATGCTTTGCTATCTTACTACTCAGAATCTGAACTTGTTGGCTAATCAAAAAACAAGGCATTTTATCATTCCTCAAATTAAATTTATTACATTTGAGCAAAATTGATAATCACATTAGCATTTCAGAATGAACACCTAGAGCAACGTGACTTTTTACCAGAGATGTTTTCCATCAGAAAAGAACAGATTTTTTTTTCAGCACCAGCTGTTGCATTTGGCTGTTGAGGTGGAGAACAGGAAGGAGTCCATGCCATGACTCAGTGGAAAGAAAGGTTCACCGATTGGTCTAGTAAGGTCATAAACATCCAAAACACATGACACAGTAGAGGAGAGGCAGAACTGGAGATGGACTCTCAGTGAAAAAAAGCCTGAGATGCAAAAGGGAGAGAAGAGGATGTGGAAAGATCGTGCAAGATAAACCATCACCAGAACCTGCAATTTGGGGGGAAGCAGCATGTTTAAGCAGGAAAGACATCATTCATGAGGGCAGGACATTCTGTTTAATATATCCCTGAATCAGCCCCATAAGAAAACCACAGCCGATGTCCAAGTTGGCAGGAGGCATAAGCCTGAACCACAGCATCACTCACCATGGCCGTTGTCGAAGAACTCAGTGATGTAAAGAGAGCTGCAGGAAGACCATGGCACCGATTTGTTGAGACTAACAAACAGAGGGGCCATCAGGTAATGCCCTCCCAGATCTCCGAACAACTTCTCACAAGTCTTGGAATCGTCGTGGGGCATGCTCAGCACATGGCCTGCATGGGGAGGTCAGCAGGTTATCAAAACAATATCAACCCAGCTTTTCTACTTCACTCTGTGGTTTCTCTCACACTGCTGAGTGTGAGAGAAACCACTCGGTGAGCTGACTATAAAGAACAGCTCACCGAGCTCGTGAGCAGCCGTGAAGGCGGCCTGCAGGCCATTGTCCTCAATGACTGAGCAGCTTCTCTTAGGATCGCACATTGTCCCGACATCTGCCACACCCAATGTGTCGCAGCTCTTCTGTCCACAGATGTCCTGCAATGATAAAGCAGAAAAATTCAGATCCAGTTGAAGGTAAGTAATTGGAAAATCAAGTACAAACAATTGGGATTGTGTTTACTCCATCGTAGGGAAAATGTTTTTCCCAAACAGCTGTGTTGTTTATGCTCTCTCTTTAGTAAATGACCATAGCTTTGTCATGATCTGTGTTTCTGTGTATTTATTTGAAGGTTTTTCTGTGTTCAGTTTCTGTCCTGAGTCTCTGTCTTCCCCGTTGATTGATCCCAGCTGTGTCTCTTCCTGTGATTATCCTCCCAGTGTATTTAGTCCCACCTGTTGTCTGTGTCCCTCATCAGATCCTCGGCTAACATTTTGTGTACATCACTCCTTGTATGTCTGCATACCTTCACAGTCGTACTGTCAAGTCCTGTGTTGGCATAGCTCTCGCTTCAGTCCTGTCTTTCAGTTGCTACCGGTATTTAGCTGTGTGCTATCTTTCTGCTGTGCTGCCTGATCAGGACTGTTTTGAGCGTCCTCATTAAATTCATCATTTTCTTCTTCAACCTGGGTCTCTGCGTCTCTCCTCACACCCCTCACTCACCGTTCATGACAAGCTTCATGCACCATCTCTTGCATTCAAGCTGTATTCGGAAACTTTGGGTCATATAGTGTACAGAAGTATTCACAGCCCCTAAAGTGAGGAGGCACTTATATGAAAATGGGCTCCAATATCAATATCCCATATTGTTACCTTCCTAAAATAATGGACTAAGTTATTTTGCCAAAAACGAATCACTTCATGCAAAAATAGGAAGTTGACAATGCAGTGATCCCTCGCTGTAACGCGGTTCACCTTTCACTGTCTCGCTGCTTCGCATATTTTTTGTGCAGTTTTTTTCACAGTGTATTGTGTTCTGCCTCCTGATTTTCTAACCCAGTGGTTCTTAACCCTTTTTGTGGTACCAAACCCACCAGTTTCATATGCTCATTCACTGAACCCTTCTGTAGTGATAAATAAAATATGATCCCCCCCCTCAAATTCAAGACCCAGTTGTTTCACCCCATGAATACTAAGTCTTCTTTAAAGATAGAGTCTGAGAACAATTCCTCAAAATATAGTCAGTGTTTTCAGCAAAGTTGAGCTGACTGTCCAGGAACGACCCAAGGTATTTAAAATTTGCCACAGTTTCACCAGGTTGGCCATCGAGAGAAACTGGAACCACTTTAAGGTTTAGATCATTTAATTAGCTCTACATTCTTAAAAGAATGAAAAATTAATAATAATTAATAAAGACTGCAGTATTCTGATTTAGTAATTTATATTAGTTGTGTTACCACCTCCACACCACTAGAGGCAGCACCAACCCCGAAAAGATGCGACTAAGGAGCAGATTTAGAAGAACACCGAAAGCTACAGAATTTGGTAAAAACTGTGAGCTTTGCTGAAGTAAATAAAGACACAAGTTCAAATCCATGCTGAGAGTGCAGCTCCTCCAATCAGAGCTCCTCCACAGCTCTGATTGGCTAAGCAATGTAACGTGATCCTCTGATTGGCTAAGCAATGTAACATGATCCTCTGCAGCAAGTGATGGCAAAGCGGCGCGTCATCACGACTTTACACAAGTGTGTCTTTACCTCCGCAGCAGAGGCTCCGCCGAACCCCTGGGGTTGGATGGAACCCAGGTTAAGAACCACTGGTCTAGAGGGAGGGGCTCAGACTGGTCTCAACAGTCTCCGAGCTCTTTCTCTACCTGTGTGCCAATAACGTTACGGTATATAAATATAAGTAATACAGATTAGCCATTCAGGAGATTAAAGCTGAAAACGTTCAATGCCTGCTGGAAAAATCTGTGGCCAGAGGCAGCAAAACCCAACCAGAGACTTGATGAGGATCCATCGCTCTGCCGTAGATCCAGCTGTGAATCTCTTGGTGCAGCTTGGAAGAGATGCTTTAGTGACATGACTCTGGATCACATTAAGGCCTGATTGATGAACACACACATCCACTGATCTGACAACAGGTTTTGTTATTTGGTTTCAATGTAGAGAATTTACTTATGCTGTGTAATAATTGTAAAAACTGAAGGTAACTACTTCGCGGATTTCGTGTGGGTACTGTATTTTGCTACTTGAAGGAATGGCTCAATTTTCAAACTCATTTGGCATAAAAAAAACAATATGTCAAAACATTTTACAAAAGTATTCATACCCCTTTAACTTTTCTATATTTTGTCCTTTTACAACCACAAACATAAGTATATTTCATTGAAATTTAATGTAAAAGACCAACACAAAGTGGTAGACAATTGTGGATAAGAAGGAAAATTGTACACGATTTAGAACATTTTTTTTTTTACAAACAAACTGAAAAATGTGGTGTGTAATAGTATTCACCCCCTCTGATTGAATACTTTGCTGTAATTCCAGCTAGTCTTTTAGGGTTTGACATGTAGTGATTGAAAGTTTGGCTCCTTATTTGCAAAACAGCTGAAACTCAGTCAGATTAGATGCAGAGAATTTGTGAACAGCAATTTTCTGATCTTGCCACACATTCTGGATGCTCCTTCAATTGTTCTAAACTATGTAATGGTTCAGTGGAAGGCATAAAGTCAAACCTATGACAAATACATTTGCCTGCTTAATATAAACATGTTGGGATTGTTTGCACGAAATGCTGCTGGATGTTTAATCTTTTAATTATTAATGTTTTAGCATCTGTCATACTAACCTATTTTCAAATAAACATGTTGTTCAGAGCATCTGTTCTTTAGTAAAGTAGTTAAATGTCAGCATGCAGCTGTCCACAGCTCTGATTTGGAAAAAAGAAGATGGTAGTACAGCAAAAATCTTTTCCGTGGCGACAGAAGCCTGCCCTTGCATTTGTGACCTCACCTCACCCCAAACTGGGATTCAAAAGACATCTGGACTCAAAGATGCAGACAGTTAATATGTACCCTAGCATGCAAAGGTACACAGTGTTCCACAATAGTAGCAATCACACTGCATAGGCATTGATGTAAAACTAGATCTAGATGTGAAACACATAGAAGCATACTAGCAAGCAGTACTGCTAAAAGAAATACTAGAAAAAAATGTTTCCACTAAATAAAATATAGTTTAACAACGCAATTATAGGTTTACAGCAGCAAACAGAGTTTCCTTCTGACAGATGCTTGGCATGCATTCACAGCCTTGAGCCAGCCAGACATTTAAGCCCCGACCCCTGAAGTACCTTCATCATAACAGGGACTGATTTGTAGTGAAACAAAAGTCAGCTTGTCCATGAGGAGACTCCTGCCCTCTTCATGTCCAACCGCATTGCTACATAAATGGAAAACAATCATAAATTGGGTTTCCATGAATGATGGTTTCCCCTGATTGAAATCTGCATCAACAGGTCCAACACAAGACAGAGAGAAGCCATGTGTTCTGTTCACCGTTCGCTTGATCCAGGGGCCAGATTTACGTTCTAGCATCAAGCAGAGAGCAAATAAATGCCAGGTTTGTCATTAAACCAACATCAACACCAGAGAGCTGATCTATAAAACTTTAACAATAGCTGACTTATTCACCTAAAGCATTGTTAGCATCTTCATAGCAGCTAGACGTTGACAGAAGAACTGGTGGTTTCTCACAACTCAAACCCTTAGGATTTCCTCTTGAGGCCTCCGTAAAGCATCATTTGTTTGTTCTGTGTTGACATTCCCCCCAGCTTGGAATAGATTCCAGCTTTTCCATTTCAATCTGTTTTCTGCATCCACAATTGACCTGTCTGTCCTCACTCTATCTCCATGTTCTGTAATCCGATGGACCACAACACAAGACATGAGGACAAGAATTCCTTAATATGACAGCAGCTAAACTTGGCTATTTGTCTTGCATATAGAATTTCCTAATGTTGTAGGAAACATGCCATGAAAACATTTGTGCTACGTCTTGTTTTAGGTTTAACATCACTACCATCATCAATGAGCAACAGATTTGGCAACATATCTATAAAAATGAAACCATAGTCTGATCTGAAAGGTTTGTTCCAGAGAATCACTTCATGAAGTACAGGTTGTGTGAAATAACAAATTTGACCCTGGTGATTAGGCTCTAGTCATTTAGGGTACGTGGAAATGACTTTTTAATTTGCAGCGTCTACCACTGGAAAAAAATATACTAAGTAGTCTAAATCAGATATTTTACCATGGAATTTCATCTGAATCAAGCAGAATTCTTTGTATTGAATACAAACATTTCAGTGACTGAAATACATGAAATTGGATTTGAATTGGGCTTACTTGTTTTTTATGTAAAGTGCTTTTAAGCAACTTTTATTTTGATTTGGTGCTATCACATGAGAAATATTACCTGAACTCGCCAAGTTGAAAACACATACTGCTGGGATTAGATTAGCAGTCTTGGGCCCAAATGATTAATTACAGAAATTCCTAGAAGTAGAGAGAATTTAGAAGGCTTCAACATTCAGAAAAATATCTTTTTCTTCATTATCACAGTGTTACCTGCCACTCAACTTCTCATAAAATCCCATTGTGTTGGGCAAATGTTAATTTATTCATTCAGCCACTTTAACAATCCTAGATTTATTAAGTTGCCTACTGTAAGTCTATGAGAACAAACAACTGTCTGGAATGACCTTTGGTGGTGCTCTGGTCAGCTGTCCACAGCCCAAACATGACTGGTTCAGCCCTCACATTCTGTCGCCTGTTGACAGTGTAGAAGCTGGAGTCATTTATGAAGTCTGTTTGCACACACCGCACTCATTCAGAAAAAAATTTATTTACATGACTGCATCATAGTCATGAACAGTAAAACGGTACTCTTTATTTTTTCACGTCACTGTAAGTCACTAAGACCCATACAGTTGCTCTTCCATTCAAACTTCAATCTGGCCTTCACATTTATGCATCCAGTGACATCTCAGCATTACATAAAATACATGTGGCTCAATTGCTATGTCATATTCCAGCTGTCAACAAAGAACACTGAAGTTCACCCACATGGTGAAATCTGAGTTCAATCAGAACATTACTTTGGAATGATATTGGTAGCACCTTCATCAGTTTCGTGTCCTCCACATGCCTAAAGGCTCCCACTGAGTTACCTCATATAAACCGTTTTATTTCCCAAGGCTACTTTTAATGTACCTAAATTAAGAATAGTTATAAATAATTACTGTTTCCACAAATTCTAGCCCATATGGGTAGCTTCCTGTTTTCCATCATCCTCAGTAATGTAACCAAGATTCACAATTTAAAAAATAAGTCATATTTAGACACACATTTAAATATCACATTTTTACCAATAGTACTGGCTAGCATTAATAATTACACTTAGGATTCTTAGGATGATTTATATTTGACTTTTTTTAACAGTTTGGTAACATGACAAAACAATCTTGACCAGGGGTTGTAGTTCAGTTCGTTCTCTCTAGCCACACACAAATCTGATTAATGCCATAAATCACTCAAATAGGACCTGTCTGACATCCATCCATTTTCTAACCCCCTTGTCCCTTAGTGGGGTCAAGAGGTGCTGGTGCCTCCGGGTGAGAGGCGGGGTCACCCTGGACAGGTCGCCAGTCTGTCGCAGAACCTGTCTGACAATAAGTAAAACATCATTTCCTGATTCATAGAAATATAGATGGAAGAGAATAGATGAAAAATATTACTGGAAAGGGTAACAAAGTCGGTTCTAAGGCTTTATGACCACAGTGAGAACCCGGCTGAGCTGGTGGGGAAAAAATGTTAAATTTAATTTCATTCTTCCGGTAGGGACAATGCTGTTTATTTGACATTTCTACAAATGCACCAGAATTAGCTAAACAGCTATTTTTCATCTGTTGTCCCTGGACAATGCTCAATTTGTCTTGCTAAAAACAAAGAATAAAATAGCTTAATGATACAGTTGTGTCAGTAAATACAAAACATTCAATCAATACAATAAATACAAAACAACACAAAACTACAAAACAATTATAAAAAGTATAATAAGTAATTCAAACTAAATTAAATTATACTTGCTAATATCCATTTGGATTGTGGGAAATGAAGGATTTTGTCACAAGAAATGTAGGTAATCAGTGAAGTTGATTATGAAATCTCAACAGCCCATGGACACCGAATCCACCACAACGGATCCCAGACAAGGTATCTGGGATCCTTTATTTATTTATGTTGAGGTCAGAGCTAATGATCCAATGATTCAACAAAAGAAAAGAGAGACTGGACATAAATGGCATCCATGGTTGCGTTTCAATGCAGAAATAGCTACTGAAGAAGAAAGAGCACAACGTTCACATTACCACATTAATGTGTCACATGAATCAAAAAACGATGATGATTCCGGAAACCTTTGGGGAAATATTCTCTTGACTTTAAAGAACTATCTGGAAAGCAGGAGTCCTGCTACATTTGTCATGGATTTTAGGAAATTAACCTCAGACTGACTCTAAAACGCACTGGTGGTTTGATGGTATGTGGGTGCCAAGCTCTGTTTAGTCCACTTTAACCTCTGGTTTGTTGGCCTAGAAAGTCTAGTTAATTTGTGGAGGTGTGAATATGCAATTGAACTCTGGTACAAACTGAAAAAATGAACTCTGGTCTGCCTACTAACCTCAATATGGGTACAGTTGAAGTGAACTCTGGTGCACTTTGAATGCATATGTGAACACCAAGCAAACTGAAGAGCACTTCAAAAGCAGGAATGAATACAGGGCAGGGCATTCTGGGTAAATACGACCAAAATAAACATGCAAGTCTAGTGCTTGTGTAGAAAACTGGAAAATATTTAAATAAACTAAAATAAATAAACAAAAAAACTGAAACAATAAATAAAATGAATTATAAAGTCTCTGTAAAGACATCCTTCAAAAAAGGATATTTGAGACCAAATATCTAGTTTTTGAGAGAAAAGAATCATGCAAATAGTTATTTTTAATTTATCATGCCATTAATTGAGTCATTACTTATTGTGAACCACCTAAATGCTAGCGAGAGAAATGGCTTGTAGTCTTTAGCCAAAGACAAAAGAGAAATCCTACAACCTCTAAAATCTGTTGCTGCTCCATTTTTGTTTCCATTATGTGAAGAAGGAAGTTGTGCTCAGTGTCTTCTTCTGAGGTTTTCCTGTTATTTCCCGCAGTGGTTCTTGGTGCAGCGCCACCACAGGCGAGGGGGGGAACCATTTCTTCAAATGGTTTAGCTCGTTTAGCACAGTGCAGTCTGGAAGAGAACTGCAGCAGCTGAAAATGGAACAAATGTTGAAGTTTTGGTCCTCAATAGAACCAAATCTACTGGACTATGAGGCATGAAAATGCCTGAAGATCAAACTGTTAAGTGGACAAAGTTATATGTGAAAGACACTAGTCCTCCTTTGAAGGAGACAAAATGATGGTATAGGAATGTGAAAGTCAAAGACTTAAATCTAATTTCACTTTATCTGATGGCAGTTGTTGCCATCAACACAACCATTAGTGAGGGTTACAGGTTGGTCTGGATATCTGCTACAAGCAGTTTCCAGACGCAGAATGTGCCTAATAGATGTGATGGACAACGTTACTAATTATGACTTAACCTGACTGCTTGGCTTAAAGCTTTTCCAGAAAGTATTTCCCCTGAGTGCATTTGAGACTTTTTAATACATCCACAAGCAGATCTTAGCTCAGTGATTGACTGATCCCTCCACTCATGATACCTCACTTCTGCTTTATGATGCCTGGCACTCAGTATGCAGCAGTTCCATCTGGATTAAACCAGGCCATCATATTCTGAGCAAATTTCACTAAAAGCGTAAGGTAAACCCCTGAGCTTATCACAAGCACACAGCAGACCAGTGGTCCCCCCCTCACCTCTCTGGTGAACAGCATTGCCGTGTCATAGTGCTCAGGATGCCTTTGGCTTGGTGGGTTGAAAAGCTGCTGCCAGGAGCAGAAGTTGCGTAGAGCTACGCCCCCATTGCTGGACAGCTCCGGTCCAGCCTCCTCGTCCTCCACCACCAACATCTTGACCACCACTATGTTCACTGAGTTCTTGATGCTGGGGTGCTTGTATAGCTGGGCCACCATGGACATGAGGGTGAGGACGTAGTGCTGCAGAGAAAAGCAAAATAAGATGTTTCTTTCCATTTAGTAAAACTATAATCTTGTCTTTCAGACTTTTTTTGAGGTAAACAATGTTTTTGACACAATCTCTTGCTTACTACTTATGTCTTATAAATCATTGTTTAGTATGTGTTACACAGAATATGCTTTATTTACATTAAATGGAAGAGGTTGGGTCAAATACAAAATATTTTGCTTGTTTTATTAATAAAGATGAAGCATGTAACGTTTATATAAATGTAATTTTTACATATTTCTTAAAGCTTTCACTATGTCATGACAGTATAACATGAGATAGGTTATCTGCAAAAAATGTGGCTCCTATTGCTGTCTGCATGGTCTCTGCTGTGCTGCAGCTGGTTCTCCACAGCAGCAGGCTCTGCTCCATTTTATCACACATCTCCTACTATATCATCATGACAGAGAAAAAGTTTTAAAAAATATGCAGAAACATACATTTTTATAAAAGTTGGACACTGCAGCTTTAATGCCAAATGCATAAAGATACAGATTAATCACATGATGCTCCCATCTTCTTAAAGTTACAAGGTAGCAATGATTATTGTTGGATAGATCATTCTAATATTATAAAGTCAAGGCTTGCCTTTCTGCGTCTAATGAGAACAGAACATATTGGCCTAAAGTCAGTTAGAATGTAAAGTCAGAGGCACATGGAGAAACCAGACACTGATCAGCTGTAAAACTGGGATGTCTTGTCATGCCACGCCTGGAACGGGGTTTCAGACACTAGAGGTCAAATGATTTGCTTGCTGACTGGGAGTGTGTAAGAGAAAAAGCTGGAAAACATGCCACGATGTGGCTGACATCACTTTTCAAAGTCCCACATAGAAAGTTTTCCACATCTACATGAACAGCTACAGGTTGGGGAGGGGGGTGTTAAATTTGAAATGTGTGTTTGTATTGGAGAGTCGCTGGTGTAAGATTTAGTTCATCTGATCCTGGTTGTATAGTTGCCTAAGAGGGCTTGGCAGCCGAGGTCGGGCTAAATGCAAACAGACAAAGCTTGAAGAAAATCTGCTGATTTTGTTTTGCTTAAAGGCAGAAGAGCCAAGATCTTCACGTTACATCATCCGTTTCAACTTTTTCACATTCTGCCGCTGGAACTTCAGTGTGTTTATAGGGATTTTATGTTGCAGGTCAATACAAAGCAGCTTCTAAAGGTGAAGTGGAAGAAAAGTGCTGTAAAACCACACCTCTTTTTATATTTTACTAATTGAAAAACATGAAAAATGTGGCATGCATTTTACTCATCTTCCTTGACACTAGTAAATAGAGCCAAGATGTGTCTGACTTAATTTCATACATATGTGCTCACTGTAAAACAGTTAAAGGTAGTTTCACTTGAAAATAAAGGTCCACCTGCTGCCTTGAAAATGTGATTTAAGTCAACAAGAAAACTGTTTTGGTTTTAACTCAGAAATTAAAGTTCATGAAGTTGATTTAACAACAAGAGTCAAGTTGTCTAAATATTGTTTTTTAAGTTAATATTGTATTGAGTTTTAACTTAATGCTGCAATTTAAACCAAATAATAATTTCACAATGTGTAAGGAAAAATGTCCCTCACCTAGTTAAAGAGCACACATATCACAATTATTTGTACTTACAATATCGAGTTAAAATAACTACTTATTTTACTTTAGAATATTTTAAATTCTTGTTTTGAATTCCATGAACAAAATTTCTGATCTGATAATGAATTTTATTAAACAGCAACATGAATTCTGCTCATAAACATTTAGTGTGAACAGGACATTTTCCTCAAGCTTTGCAAACTGTCAGTTACAAAGACTCTTATGTGTTATTAAGATTTGCCTTAATAACACATAAGAGTCTGATCAGTGTAAAACACTGAGCAGTGATAGACTGCAGGGCATATTTTCATACTATACCGTTTATATTGTGCATTCCTAGTGGGGAGGTTCAATATTTGGATTGAACCATGTTCATGCATTAAAAAGGCACAGTGAATATTGAGACTGAAATCAAATTGAGAATCCAACCTGACTGAGCTTCAGGTGTTTTGATAAGAAAAGTGGAGAAAACTTTGAGCAGCTCGGCGGTTGGTGTTGAGTTCTCACCTTGGTGACCAAGCTGGACATGAATCTGATTTAAAACTTTGTGAACTTTGGCCAAAGTGATGGATATTCAGACAGAATAGCTCTGAAGCTCTCCAGTGTCAGCAGAAAGCTGGTCGATGTGCAAACAGAGCTCCTTCACAAGCTCCTAATACCTAAATATAGCCAACATGTGTTTTATTTCATTTCATAAAAACAAACTAGACACTATGTATCTTTTTCCATGCAGCAGAAAACTAAAACTGCAAATACTCAATTACTAGACCAACTATTGTATGTTGGCCTGTCACAATAACTTAAATATTATGTAATGTGGAGAAAATCAAGGTGTGTCAAACCCTTTACAAAGAACTCGGTCTTCAAGCTGGTTAAAGCCAATATATCTATAATATCTATAGATATTGATATATATATAGATATCAATAGATTATCAAAAGAAATCAGAGCATCAGATTTCTTTTCTGATGCTC